>OV050032.1:203760757-204360757 GCA_920105625.2 Clusia tigrina
CTATATAAAAACATCCTATATTAAAACACCCTATATATGTAGCTCTAAATTTAAATGTCAACATCACTTTTTCAAGTGATTTGCTGAGGTTTCAGTGATGACTTTACAAAAATGTATCAAACGAAAAAAATATCCTATATAAAACACCCTATATAAAAACTGCTTATGTAAAACACCCTATATATATTTAGCACTTACTCATTAAACTCGGCTCTATCTTAAACTTCGGCTATATCGTGCTTAGATAGCCCGCCTTCAGCCCTCTTCACTGCTTCCACATTGGAATAGTATTTCTTTGCCAGTGGTGCCAGCTTGCAACCAGCAAAGATGGTCTGGCCGTATTTTCCTTAAACGCGTATCTAAGGTGCTGAAACGAGCGCGTCTGACGTCACGAGAATAAACTTTTTCAGTTTGTTTCGCAACCGCAGCAGAGCAATTAAAAATAGAATTAAAGTTCGTTTATAGTTTGAGTGGAGATTTGCTTAAACTTGATTGCAGTTCAACAAACACGCACAACAACGCACAAACTGTTGCACCACGGTGACGACGTTTGAACTTGTAAACAGGAGGATGTGTGCCAAAGCTGTGGCGACGGCATCCTCATAGCCAAGACAAGACAAGCTGAGTCAGTCCACTCAGCCAGTCAGTCAGTTCGCTCAGTTTGGCTAAAAAGACGAGTGCTTTAATTGAAAGCTTCAAATGCGAAATTGAAAAGCTCCCGCACACAGCCACGAACACTCAAGCACACACACACACACACACACCAGCTATCACACACACATGCACATGTACACAAAGTCCCGATAGCGGACCTCTAATGCCGTTTCTAACACACTGCGAGCATGTTGCCTTATTCCACATTCGCTTGGCATGGCAGAAGCAGTTGGCAGCGGCGTTTAACAAATTGCGAACATTTTAGCGGCAAAATTCGTAACGGACAATATCGTTTGAACGCAAAGACTCCTTTCAACAAAACATTCGTTATAAATAATTGAGTCAAGTAAATGCAGAACAAATAAAAAGGGCTACCAAGGCAACCGCCACCAGCTCCAAGCAACGCAGTGTCATAAAAGAGTCGAAGATACTCCTCCAATTGGCAATAACCACTTGGCCAATTTAGCCAAATTTTTTGCTAATTATTAAATAATAATTTAATTAAAAGTAAATTTAAACAAATCATGTTCGTACAAAAGATCCTCAACCTAAGCCGGACTTGTGATATTTTTAGAAACGTTTTGCTAACAGAACAGCATCAAAATAGCAATTAAATATTAATTAAAATTACTTGAATTAAATGTAAATACTTAGTTGAAATCTACCGCAACGGATACTTAAGTGCAAATTTAGTGTAATTGTAGTTTATGTGAATGCATTCCGAAGGTGTCATATTTTAAATAACCCCCGACCCGCCCACTCCTTTCAACAGTGCGTCGTGTCGCATAAGTGGAAATTTAGCCAAAATATACAAAAATTAATATAAATAAAATAAATAAATATAAACAATTAACAAGCCGAGCATTAAATACTTGAAACCATTCGAACAGCTGTTAAGTACGCAACTGATACAACAAACAGTCCGCTGCAGTTGCAATTGCTTCCTCGCTCGCAAAGCCCCCAACAAGGCCAGATAAAACTAGTCGCATTCCCCCTTTCAACACTCGGTCGACGACTGCTTCCTTCCGCTTCTGTGCGTCCACTCTGCCACTGCGTCATAAATCGGCGAAAATGACTGTCAGCAGTCGTGAAGACTTGTTTGCCAATGCCACGCCCATTGACGACACGGATCGGCTGATTGGCCGCGTACTCGCTGGTAAGTGGGCGGCGCACTTTTTCTTATGCAACTTTTGTTTTCCCTGAGATTCTCTTTCAATTGTAACTTTAACAATTGATTAGTTTATTAATTTCTATTTACAATAAATTATTTTATTGTTTATATTAACAATTAATTATTTTATATTAAAAATTCATTCTTTTAATTAACTATTAATTATTTTATATTAAAAATTAATTATTTTAATTAACAATTAATTATTTTCTATTAAGAACTAATTATTATATTTGGTATATTAACAATTATTTATTTTATATTAACAATTGACTATTTTATTTTTTATATTAGCAATTAATTATTTTATATTAGCAATTGATTATTTTATATTAAGAATTAATTATTATATTTTGTATTAACATTCGTTTTTATATCAATGATTAATTATTTTATTATTTTATATGAACATTAATTATATTCTTATTTTATCTCAACAATTAATTTTTATTATTTATGTTTTCAATTAATTATTTTATTTTTTATATTAACAATTAAATATTTTAATTAACAATTAATTATTATATATAAACAATTGATTCTTGTATTATTTTATATTAAAAATTATTTTACTATTTTAAATTAATAATTAATTATATTATTTTGTATATTAACAATTAATTATTTTAATTAGCAAATAATTATTTTAATTAACAATTAATTATTTTATATTAAGAATTAATTATTTTGTATTAACAACAAATTATTTTAACAATTAATTATTTTAATTAACAATTAATATTTTATATTTAGAATTAATTATTTTATATTAACAAGTAATTATTTTTTATTAAGAATTAATTATTTTATATTAAGAATTAATTGTTTTATATTAACAATTAAATATTTTAATTAACAATTAATTATTATATATAAACAATTGATGCTTGTATTATTTTATATTAAAAATTATTTTACTATTTTATATTAACAATTATTTATTTTCTTTTTTATAGTAACAATTAATTATTTTAATTAACAATTAACTATTTTATATTAACAATTAGTTATTTTATAAAAACAATTGATTCTTTTATTTTTTCATATTAAAAGTTCTTTTACTATGTTATATTAAGAATTAATTATTTTAATTAACAATTCATTATTTTATATTAAGAATTAATTATTATACTATTTTATATTAACATTAATTATATACTTATATGACATCAACAATTAATTCTTTTATTATTTTATATTAACAATTAATTATTTTATTTTTTATATTAACAACTAATTATTTTATATTAAGAATTAAATATTTTATTTTTTATATCAACAATTAATTCTTTTATTATTTTATATTTACAAATAAATATTTTACTATTTTCTTATTTTATATTAGCAGTTAATTATTTTATTTTGTATATTAATAATTAATTATTTTATTATTTTGTATATAAAAGTTTTTTCTTTTCCTATTTAATTATTTTGTATTAAGAATTAATTATTTCACTATTTTATTTGAACAATTTAAATATATATATATTTTAATTAACTTTGAATTATTTAATTATTAATAATTTTTTTTTTTATATTAACATTTCATTCTTTTATTATTTTATATTACCAATTAATTCTTAAAATAATAAAATATTTATTTTAACAATTAAATCTTTAACTATTTTATTTTAAAAATTAAATATATATTTTTTTTATTAACTGTAAATTGTTTAATTAATAATTATTTTTAATTTTATATTAAACAGTAATTATTTTACTATGTTATTATTTTATTTTAATAATTTATTATATAATTTAATTCTGTGATTATTTTATATTAACAAATAAATCTATTATTATGTTATTATATTATAGTAAACATTAATTATTTTAATATTTTATTATTTTTTGTTTAAAATTATTTTATTTTTTTATATTAAATATTATTTTATTATTTTTTTATTAACAATTATTAATATATAAATCATTATATAAATTAATTTCCGATAGAAACAAGGACACAAATTGTAAGCATGGTCTCTAGACGTGAGAAAGGCTGCTGCTGGAGCAGAGGGCTTGCAAGGAGATTTGAGATGGTTTTGTAGCCGCTTCTTGTATTTTTTACTTATGTCTATGAAGTCTTCCTTCATAGTCCTTTGCTCCTCGCGGAAGCATAGAAATTAATTATCGTAGTTTATATTTGATAAACCATGATAACTGGCCTTAGCATCTCAGACTGTGCTCTCCGGGATACGCTCCAGATTTGAGGTTTCTCGCTCTTCCCCCCTCAGTTGCACACCATATATCCTTCTGGGCTTGAATAATCGCTTTGTAAATGAGTACTTTGTGTGCTAAACTTTGGTTTGATGTTAATCAAATAAATAGAAGCTTTTCAATTTCCTTTGAGTCCTTTTCGCTTCGATGTGCTTCCTCCAAGTTAATCTACGTTCAAGGTGGATTCCCAAGTATTCTACTTCTTCCGCTAGTGCTGTTTTTATGCCGTGTGGTGACACGCTTGGACAGGTATTGCCTTTGAGAGTGAAGGTGTTGTGTGAGCGTTTGGATTCATTAACCTTGATGTCAGTTTGCCAGCCCCTTTTTTACATCTTTGAGGTATTCGTTCGTTTAAGTCAGAAGAGGCAGTGTGTTTCATTTGCAAATGTGGAAGTTGTTTGTTGGCACATCTGAGGTAAATAGAGTAAGTAGAGGACAGGACTGTTGACTGACTGTTGACTTGAAAACTTCCCTTCCCTTCAGATATAAGTTCAAGCGACAAGGAATGTTGGGATTCTATTAAAAGGATGTTTATTTTAGTAAACAAAGTCCTCGTGCCTCAGCTTATCACATGCTTGTGCGACATTAAAGAACACTTTAGAGCTGTGCAGCTCCTCCTCGAACACCTTTCTAATTTGCGACTCTAAACGATTAACTTGTTCTACAGTGTTGTGGTTTTTTCGAAAGCCACCAATCTATTGCCAGTTACCCGGGCTCCATTGACCGTGTAACGCGAGCTCCAGCGGTGTTACGAGTTTAAAAGAAATATAGTTCAATGACCACCAGCGAGCAATTCATCCAAACAGTGCATTGTTGTGACCCTGCAAGACTATTTCATGATCCTCTTGCGGGTCATCTTAACTGCCAATGCGAGAATTTGGTTGATGTGCCCAACTATTGAGCCTGAAAAGCGATTCATCCTAGGAACAACATCCCTAACATTGTCCAATGGTGCTCTGATTTTGGACATAAATATTCACAAGTCTTTCCATAGCGATTTGTCAGATTACACTGAAAACAAATATCATATTAGAACCCGCAAAACTACTAAAATTTTCCAGTGTTGCCACATCGGATAAAGTATAAAATAAACCCGAAGATATCATTTGCCGTTTTCTCCTTTGCCGCTCCTCCTCACAAATAAAAAATTTAAATACTGGTTTAAGGAAATTGGAGAAATTGAAGGCAAATTATTAGCAAAAAATCAATTAACAATTATTTTATTATTTACTCAACTGCGACGACTGATCACTGGCACATAAATAATTAACTGAAGGTGACTTCGAGAGAAAGACGAAGAAAAAGTGAAGCAAAAACTTGTTACTTTAACTAAGTTGAATTCATTTTAGAAAGTGATGCAATTAAAATTGTTTCAAAGGTGCCAGTATAGGAGGCGAGCGATGTTCTCAACAACAAACTTTTTCTTTGAGAATGCTCTCACATGTGTTTACACCAAGGTCACGCATTGAATGGCATACAAATTACCTCTCTCTGTTCATGACATCACGCAGCGAGAAATGTTTTAATAGTAATTAAGTTAATATTTTTCAAGTATAAATGAAAGTTTATTCTGTTTAAACAATTTTTGTTTACAATCCAAAAAGTTTTCCAAAGTATGTTCTGCACCTTTCGCAGTTTCTCACTCCTCCCACCGTGTTCATTCCACCAGGTGTCTATGTTAAAAGGTGCTACGTGACGTCAGGAACGCTGCAGTTGCTCTGTTAAAATTGCTGGAGAGGAAAGTAACACACCTGTGACTTGCGGGACCTTGTATATATACACCTTGTGTTTACACGATGTGGTGTTTTCATTCTCTTGTCTATATACCATAATTGCCTTTAGTTTTTCAGCTTCTGATCAAAATGTTTGTTGATTATTTTACTCCAGATTTGTTTAAATATATTTGTCTTGCTCGGTTCTAACAAAGAGAATATACAGAAAGATGCTGCTCTATTCACTCAAAGATCTACGCAGCCATTTTGTTGTCATCGAATAGAAGCAAAGATACTTCTCTCTGTTTCGCTCATGAATGTAAAAGAAAAGATTATCATGGCAGGCTCTGCCAATGGAACTGTTGGCAAAATGCTAATTTTAACATAGCTCTGTTAACGAGATGTTAGTTGCAGGAAATTAAGCGAAAGACCAGCAAATCCCACAAACAAATTGCATGGCTACAACACTGGAACACTGAGCTTCACAAACAATGATGGGCAGAGAACACAGAGAAATGAAACTCTGTTTCGCTGCCAGCGTCTGTAGCGGACACACCACGATTTTGGGTGGATTCACCACGATTTTCAGTGGATTCTTGTACAACCTCCGTCTGCTTTATTTCGCTACTTTGCCGTTTGTCGTTTAAGTTTCCTTACTTTGTATACTCTGATGATGGGTATGGGAAATGCGAGGAACCAGCCTCCAAGTAAACCTTGGAACATCTCCTATGTTTCTCTCCATCGCTAGAGCAGGCTTGAAATACTTGGGAACTCCCTGGTTTGGGAGACTAAATTAAGTTGCAACCTAAGGAATAGTCCCACTTATAAAGTGAGAAAAAAAAATGTTGTGGGTGAACATTTGTGTACTTAAAATAACTTTCGCACGCGGAGCTTTCTGCATCACTGTTATGCACACAACAATTACTCAGAGATGAAAGCTTCAGTCAATATAAAACCATACATTAATGTTCCGTGATTTTGTGCCATTGAAATTTTCACGAAAATTTCCATGTGCAGGTTCTCTGAGCATACAGTGGGCACTGTTTTAATACCTAGTGCCCATGTCTGATTATGGTTTTATAATTTTCCACTAATCTACGCCTACATATGCTTCTTTTTATTTTAGTGGAAGGTGGAAGCGTAGGCTAAGAGTGCCTATATTCAAAAGTGGGGTGTGAAAAAGCAGCTAATTTGTTAGAATACGCCCAATGACAATGTTCAACCTCCCACTGCCCTTTATAGAGAGAGACTGCAATCGGTAGCAGAGTTTGGAGTGGAGTGAAGTGCCTTGCTTGAAAAGGAAAACTACAAATTGCCACAAATAGACGCGGTGCGCACGCTGCTGCGCTCGCAACCTGTTCAACCTCTTCGTGTCTGTGCATGTGTGTGTGTGTGGGCAACGAGAAACGCACTTGCCAAAGAGAGAGAATAGTTGCTGTTGCTGCTGTCGTTGTTGTTGTTGTTGTTGTTTTCCCCCTTATAATAAAATAGGCACAACAATTCGTAGGCAGCAGCAGCACACTATTGTGTATTTCACCCCAACGTCTTGAATGGCTTTGGCCTTGAGCGTGCTTTCAGCATTCTGAGCGTTCATTGACCCGCAGTGTTTACGCTCGCCGCCTGCCTGCCTGTGTACACGAGTACGCATGACCCAAAACTCAAGTGAAATGTGCGCTTAGTGCGTTTGTTGTGTGACGTTGTTGTGTGCTGTTGTGTTGTGTGAGGTGGTGTTATTGTGTGATGTTCTGTTGTGTTCCCTTGTGTGTGTTGTCGCGAATTGTTATCAGTTTAGAGAGACGGGCGCTGATGTTGCTTAGTAGTGATGTGACAATCCCGCCTCAGCATCCGTGCTGTTTGTCAAAGAAAGGGGAAGAACGTTTCAATGTGCCCCAGAAAGATTAGTTTGAGCAGTTCTCTTTGCAGCTAGAGACGCATGCAATATTTTCGTATATTTATGTATGCCACAATTTTTCTTGTGTTCAATTTTTATGTTCCAAATTGGCGGTTTATTGGAAACTCAATTCATCAATACTGAGAATTGCAAAATATGCACTAAAAATGGGCAAGGAAATGGCCTACATACGTGGCACACATCGCCATCTGAGTGTGGGGTTTGTCGCAGGATACACAGTATCAGGATACACTTTATCGGGATACACTATATCAGGATTTACTCTATCAAGATACATTGTATCAGGATGCACTGTATGAGGATACACAATGTGATTACGTTTTATTTTCACGAAGTCTTTAGTAAAAAACAGCTGAAAATGCAAAAGCTCTTCAGTGTACATTCATTCAAGTATTCATTGTACAATAGAAATTCCCCTTAATAACTCCTATGAACATCGGCCGGGGCAAGCAGGGAGGAGAGCTACAAATTTGATCCCACTGAGCTGGGCATTGTGTGTCTGTTTTGTTTACAATTACCTTCTTTCTGACTTTGACAGCAGTGAAACCTCCAAAAGACAATGCTGACAATGGAAACAGCCCCAAACTCTGCCCCAAACTAACAAAATCACTAAACCCAATTGACGCTTAGTTTAAGGACATTTTTGGTGTGCCGGATCCTGTTACACCTACTTCTCGTATATCGTTAATTATACAATTATTCGTAGTTAATTCCCTAATTACTCATAATTAATTCCCTAATTACTCATAATTAATTCCATAATTATTCTTGCTCATGATAATCCCAAATTTTAGATGTTCCTTGACTACTCAGCCGCCAAAATTATCACCTTATTTATCCATTGAGTCCCAATCGAGGAGTTAAAAACTATAATCGACTCAAATCAACCGTTTGTAGTGGGATGACACTACAATGCTATGCTCTTTCCCTGTCTCTCTCTCTCTCTTTCACTCCCTCTCTCTCTATATCTTTCCCTCTCCGCTCTGTGGGAAATCACATTTTTGCATTGCTCTCGCTCACTGACAGTTAATCGAGCAATGATTCATATTCTCCTTCCCTTCATATTCTCCTATCCCTTTCTCTATTTCACTCCCTCTCTCTCTATCTCTCTCTATGTCACTACCTCTCTCAATCTTTCTCTATTTCACTCCCTCTCTCTCTGTCTTTCTCTATGTCACTCCCCCTCTCTCTCTCTATCTGTCTATCTTTCTCTATTTCACTTACTCTCTCTCTATCTGTCTCTATTTCACTCCCTCTCTCTCTATCTTTCTCTATTTCACTCCCTCTCTATCTTTCTCTATGTGACTCCCTCTCTCTCTCTCTATCTTTGTCTATTTCACTTTCTCTCTCTCTATCTGTCTCTATTTCACTCCCTCTCTCTCTCTATCTGTCTCTATATGACTCCCTCTCTCTCTATCTTTCTCTATTTCACTCCCTCTCTCTCTATCTTTCTCTACGTCACTCCCTTTCTCTCTCTATCTTTCTTTATTTCACTCCCTCTCTCTCTATCTTTCTCTATGTCACTCCCTCTCTCTCTATCTTTCTCTATGTCACTCCCTCTCTCTCTATCTTTCTCTATGTCACTCCCTCTCTCTCTCTATCTGTCTCTATATGACTCCCTCTCTCTCTATCTTTCTCTATTTCACTCCCTCTCTCTCTATCTTTCTCTACGTCACTCCCTTTCTCTCTCTATCTTTCTCTATTTCACTCCCTCTATCTTTCTCTATGTCACTCCCTCTCTCTCTATCTTTCTCTATGTCACTCCCTCTCTCTCTATCTTTCTCTATTTCACTCCCTCTCTCTTTATCTTTCTCTATGTCACTCCCTTTCTCTCTCTATCTTTCTCTATTTCACTCCCTCTATCTTTCTCTATGTCACTCCCTCTCTCTCTATCTTTCTCTATGTCACTCCCTCTCTCTCTCTATCTGTCTCTATATGACTCCCTCTCTCTCTATCTTTCTCTATTTCACTCCCTCTCTCTCTATCTTTCTCTATGTCACTCCCTTTCTCTCTCTATCTTTCTCTATTTCACTCCCTCTATCTTTCTCTATGTCACTCCCTCTCTCTCTATCTTTCTCTATGTCACTCCCTCTATCTCTATCTTTCTCTATTTCACTCCCTCTCTCTTTATCTTTCTCTATGTCACTCCCTTTCTCTCTCTATCTTTCTCTATTTCACTCCCTCTATCTTTCTCTATGTCACTCCCTCTCTCTCTATCTTTCTCTATGTCACTCCCTCTCTCTCTCTATCTGTCTCTATATGACTCCCTCTCTCTCTATCTTTCTCTATTTCACTCCCTCTCTCTCTATCTTTCTCTATGTCACTCCCTTTCTCTCTCTATCTTTCTCTATTTCACTCCCTCTATCTTTCTCTATGTCACTCCCTCTCTCTCTATCTTTCTCTATGTCACTCCCTTTCTCTCTCTATCTTTCTTTATTTCACTCCCTCTCTCTCTATCTTTCTTTATTTCACTCCCTCTCTCACTATCTTTCTCTATGTCACTCCCTCTCTCTCTATCTTTCTCTATGTCACTCCCTCTCTCTCTATCTTTCTCTATGTCACTCCCTCTCTCTCTCTATCTGTCTCTATATGACTCCCTCTCTCTCTATCTTTCTCTATTTCACTCCCTCTCTCTCTATTTTTCTCTATGTCACTCCCTTTCTCTCTCTATCTTTCTCTATTTCACTCCCTCTATCTTTCTCTATGTCACTCCCTCTCTCTCTATCTTTCTCTATGTCACTCCCTCTATCTCTATCTTTCTCTATTTCACTCCCTCTCTCTTTATCTTTCTCTATGTCACTCCCTTTCTCTCTCTATCTTTCTCTATTTCACTCCCTCTATCTTTCTCTATGTCACTCCCTCTCTCTCTATCTTTCTCTATGTCACTCCCTCTCTCTCTCTATCTGTCTCTATATGACTCCCTCTCTCTCTATCTTTCTCTATGTCACTCCCTCTCTCTCTATCTTTCTCTATGTCACTCCCTCTCTCTCTCTATCTGTCTCTATATGACTCCCTCTCTCTCTATCTTTCTCTATTTCACTCCCTCTCTCTCTATCTTTCTCTATGTCACTCCCTTTCTCTCTCTATCTTTCTTTATTTCACTCCCTCTCTCTCTATCTTTCTCTATGTCACTCCCTCTCTCTCTATCTTTCTCTATGTCACTCCCTTTCTCTCTCTATCTTTCTCTATTTCACTCCCTCTATCTTTCTCTATGTCACTCCCTCTCTCTCTATCTTTCTCTATGTCACTCCCTCTATCTCGATCTTTCTCTATTTCAGTCCCTCTCTCTTTATCTTTCTATATGTCACTCCCTTTCTCTCTCTATCTTTCTCTATTTCACTCCCTCTATCTTTCTCTATGTCACTCCCTCTCTCTCTATCTTTCTCTATGTCACTCCCTCTCTCTCTCTATCTGTCTCTATATGACTCCCTCTCTCTCTATCTTTCTCTATTTCACTCCCTCTCTCTCTATCTTTCTCTATGTCACTCCCTTTCTCTCTCTATCTTTCTTTATTTCACTCCCTCTCTCTCTATCTTTCTCTATGTCACTCCCTCTCTCTCTCTATCTGTCTCTATATGACTCCCTCTCTCTCTATCTTTCTCTATTTCACTCCCTCTCTCTCTATCTTTCTCTATGTCACTCCCTTTCTCTCTCTATCTTTCTTTATTTCACTCCCTCTCTCTCTATCTTTCTCTATGTCACTCCCTCTCTCTCTATCTTTCTCTATGTCACTCCCTCTCTCTCTATCTTTCTCTATGTCACTCCCTCTCTCTCTCTCTATCTGTCTCTATATGACTCCCTCTCTCTCTATCTTTCTCTATTTCACTCCCTCTCTCTCTATCTTTCTCTATGTCACTCCCTTTCTCTCTCTATCATTCTCTATTTCACTCCCTCTATCTTTCTCTATGTCACTCCCTCTCTCTCTATCTTTCTCTATGTCACTCCCTCTATCTCTATCTTTCTCTATTTCACTCCCTCTCTCTATCTGTCTCTATTTCACTCCCTCTCTCTCTATCTGTCTCCATTTTACTCTCTCTCTCTCTCTCTCTCTCTCTCTCTATATTTCACACTCTCTCTCTTTCTCCGTATTTCAACAAATCACAATTTTGCTCACTGACAGATAATCGAGCAATGATTCATATAATTTTATATGCCAATGTAATGAAAACGACTGCAGCAGCACACAAAATAACGTCAAATGTTCAACAGAATTGCAACAGCAAAAACAACAACAACAACAACACCAACAACACCACCAATCAACCAACCAACCAACAACAACTGAAACTGCAACTGTTTTGACCGAGTTGAATGTACTTGCAGCATTGGAAGCAAAAACCTCGATCTAAATACAAGCATACAAAAGCGCTCAGATGCACATGCACAACCACGTATACACACACATACACACACACAAACACGCGCATAAACACGAATGTGCCTGTGTGCGTGTCTGAATTTATACTGCGCGCATTTTGGTTCACTGAAAGCGCGTTAAGCTTTTTTCGTCAAGTTTTGTGATATTTTTCCGCTTGTGCAGCGGGCAACGGAAATGCAACATGAGGCGGGGAGTGTTGGTGGTGGTGGCATAGGCCGGTAGAGTGTTGCTCAGAGGGGAGGGGGAAGGGTGGACTGTATAGTACGGCATGAACAGCGCTTTTATGATCCACTGACTCAAACTACACCCTTGGACCAGTTTTCGGCCCTGAGCCATTCCAAGAAACTTTTGCTTGGTTGGCGGAGGTACGTGGAAAAGTTCTCTGACAGGTCATGGAACAATAAAGTTGTTGCATGTTGCGTTGATGCAAGTGTCAATATTGCAACATCATGTAAAACGAAAAATAGATGATGCAACTGCCACAGCCAATCCATGTGAATTCACACGCGCAACTTCAGATCCAAATCAGGGTCCTTCCAGCAGGGTTCCTTCCAACAGACTTAACACAACGGGGGCGTCGAAGTGTGTGCTGAATGTGGGGTCCAAATATAGGTCAAAAATAGTGTGGGTCAAAAATAGGATAGATTAAAAATTTAGAGATCAAAAAGTTGTCCAAAAAACCGGGAGATTTTGACAGAATGGCGTTATGATTGAGTTCAATAAAACACCAGTTCCTGAGGCAATGTCATGAATCTGCAGTCCACCACTGTGTTGACTCCTGCAACACTGCAACCAGACGTGGTACAAATTCACTCTATTGTCAGCTGCTTTCGTTGAAGGTTTCGTTGAATTAAATTGCTTAAAGTTGAGGGTCGTCCATTTGTGGGGAGCCACAGCCACTAAATTCTCAGTACAAGTTACTTCAGTTTTGACACACACGTCCACTCTAGCGTGATGTTTTGTTCATCATCACCATTCAGCTTATAGGAATATTAGACTGTTATATTAGACTTTGAGTATGAATATTATATGTGAGTATGTACATCTGCATCCCTGTCGCGAAAACCCGAAGGTGGTGTCCAAGTAGCGTAGGAGTCATCATCAAAGAACCATCACTAGTTCCAGTGGCATCTATTTGAGTTGGAATGAACGGCGTTTTTCTCCCAACTCCCAGCACACTGATTCTAGCGTTTAGAACTAGTTCAGGAATACGAGTTTAGAGGCAGTTATAAGACCTACTTCAGTAGTAGCTTAACTATAAAGATTTGAGTCTTCTTCAACAACGATCATGGATGTTTGTAGCTTCCTTAGGAACACTGTTTTTTGCATTGGGATATTCTACTGTACAAAGGATACTGTATTTTGTAAGGATTCTTAAATTTCGTTAACCAAACGTATTCCCAGGGGATCAAAGTAACTTGTTGTGAGATCCCACTGGGAAGTTCGATCAATGTTTAATGCATTAAATGCATCTTCGCAGCGTAGTTGTAAAATCTTTGGAGTAATTATGGACTGATCTTCTGGGATTCATTGGAGTTATTATGGCTGATCATCTGGGCTTGATTGGAGTTATTATGGTCTGATCTTCTGGGCTTGATTGGAGTTATTATGGACTGATATTCTGGGCTTTATTGATGAATATCGTAAGACTTCGCAGTTGTTGGTTGATTTGTTGGTGCATTTATTGGTGCATTTGATGGTTGATTTATTGGTGCATTTATTGGTGCATTTGTTGGTGCATTTTGAGGTTTTATATATTTCAATTCAATTTCGATTTTTCCCGTGCAATTTTCTCCTCATTTCCCACATTTTCATACTTTGTTGTCTACAATCGCACACTGTTATAAGTGCGGCCATATAGCGAAGCGATTAAAAATAGTTACAAGATAACAATCCGAGAGGCTCCTTATCTCGCAACTATTCTCACATATTCTCGCAAATTTCTCGCATGATAAGCTCTGATTTGCGGCTTAGCTTCTCGCAGCTGTTGGGGACTGTTGTGACGTCATGCAGTACAAAGTGGATATGGTATATTTAAGGGAGGCGTATGTCGGAATAGATGCATGCGAGTCGGGTTGCGAGAACTGACCAAAGCGAAACTGAACTCGAGCTTTGTTATTATTCTTCTGGATTAAGTTTAGTTTGGTCCTAGCTAGTTAGAGAGGTTTACGTGGCTGTCGAGGGCAAGGACACTCGGCAGAAGATATACTTAGGCTATGCGGAGGCCCATTGTGGTGTCACTAGTTTGGGCCCAACAATATATAAAAGCGAGTACAGCATTTTTTATGAGTTTGAAAATATGGACGGCGAAGTGCGCCTCGATCATGTTCGCGGGTGAAACTTTAGAAACCCGAAAGTCTTCTCTGGTTCGTACGGTTCGAACCTCCCTGAACCCTTTCGTTCAGTAATATGTCGGGTTCATGTCCATGTGTGTGTTTGGATGTGTCCATGTGTGTGTTTGTGTTTGTCTCCGTGTGTGTGTGTTTATAGTTATGTATTCGATCCGATAAATTTGAGCAGTGCAGACACGTTGCCTAATTAACCCAAATCACACGTTTCTACTCACATTTGCATGCACTCGACCTCCCTTTGCCACCACTCCCACTCCATGCAGAAGCAATTTAGCAATTATTAACTATACCAAGCAACCACGCAGTGCCGAATGTAGGAGGTACATACACACTACATGCATGATTTTGGCCATTCACATTCCAATTTGAAAATAGAAATGAATTTATGTACATTTTTAGAGGCTATTTGCGAAGCGGGTCAATTCAGTTCATTCACTGCGTTTGAACTGCTAACGAAGGAAAAACTTTTCAGCTCACGTCACGGAAAATGTCAACCTTGCTGCTGCATTATTTGCAGTCGTTGTTGTTGTGATTGTTAAAATTGTTGTTGTTGTGATTGTTGTTGTTGTGATTGTACTTATTGCTGTAATTGTCGAGTAAACTCAAAATACATACAGAGACACACACACACAAACGTACCTAATTGCTCACAAAAGCTCTCCTGCCATCCAAGCTTGATGCCTGCATCAACGGCAAAACGTGAGTTCAGACACACACACACGCACACATATATACACTTATGCACACATCCCCACACAAACCCACACTATCTCAAATACCCATGCAGTTATGACCTCGGCGCGCGCCAAATACAGAGAATAAACATTCAAAAGCAACTGCGAATGCGAGGCAGCATTCTGATGTGATGTGATGTCAGATTGCTCAGATTTCGCTCTGTTCTGAGACTTCTCTGCTGACACTGCACCAAGCGCACTGACTGCTGTTTGAGTGAATATTCCGAGCTCCTGAAATAGGAGACGAGGACATGATACATATTCACTCAGATGCTTGATCATCATCACTGCGTGATTGGGCAGTGAAAGACCGCACTTCCTATATGCATCTTTTATTGTGAAGATCATACCAAAATAGGAGTCACAAAGGGAACTATGCGTACCCCTCAGAAACCCACCTTCTAGGGAAAAATTGTGATTATTAGAGAGAAACTAAGTACACCATAAAAATGTAAAAGAAGTAAGGAATATAAAACAAGAGAAGGATATAAAAGAAGTAAGGAATAGAAAAGAAGTAGGAAATGTTAAAGAAATAAGGAATATTAAAGAAGTAAGGAATAGAAAGAAAGTAAGAGATAGAAAAGAACTTAGGAACAGAAAAGAACAAAGGAATATAAAGGAAGTAAGAAGTTGAAAAGAAGTAAGGAACAGAAAAGAAGTAAGAAATAGAAAAGAACGTAGCTCTAATGCATCCTTCAGGTCTTTCATCCTTAATGTTTTTTTTTTTTTGAATGTGTGATTCTACTTCGCTCCATAAGGAATCATTTGATTTGACGGGGGGTAAGTGGGATGACGATTGGAGTTGCTTTGGCATATTATAGTGCAACCACTCCTTGACTATATAGGATATGTGTGTTTTGGGCCGTTATCCTCTTGGAAGTAGCAATCGGCTCTTAGACCAAATTTGCGTGTGGATCCCTTCAAATTTATTTTAAAACTGTTTCAAACACATCGGTCCATATTTGTGTTCACAAATTGCAGACTTTCAACTGCATTTGCCGACTGACAGGATACCTCAGAGCTTGGTCGAACCTGCACAGTTGGAATAAGGTTTTTAGGTTGAAGATCTTCCACACTCTCGCTCCAAGGTCGGACATTCTGTTTGTCATCGCAGCCAAAAAAAATGTATCTTCCTTTCATCCGTAAATAACACTATCCTGGGAGATAATTAAGACGTCATGAAGGACATGAAGGGGGACAATTCAAACACTCAAATCCAGAAAAGAGGCAGCTACCAATAAAGCAGCAGCTAAGACGACTAAAACGGCCCGTACACCCGTAGACTTAGCAACTCGAAATTTTAAGAAAAAGTTAGACCGACTACAAGAATAGGCCACAACCTAAGCTAATTGAACCCTTGAGCAAAAGCTGACATCCTGTTAGATCGTCTACGAGATTAGGCCACATCCTAATATAACGTTTCTAGCTGATGTCCTGCGAAATGAAGCAGACGTGGTAGTTAAAAGAAGGCGATATTGACAGTACTGTATCTTTATCATAGTATTTAGAGGAGGTTTGTATAGGCGTGACAAATCTGACGGCCCAACTTTGAATGCAGCACAATTTTCGTTACAGTCTTCACCTGATATAAAACACAGTGTGTTCAGGTCAGGTTCTTGCAGCTGGCTTCTATACGTTCAATATGGTTGTAAAGTCGACCAAAGAAACAAGTTATCCATGGAAGCTTTTGTTAACTCGTATGTAATACATATTTTTGAAATGATTATGGTCTCTGGGAGCGATATCCGCACTTACTGGTAAAGTGTGAGACACCTTTCAAGGCAATTGTCTTTACTGAGCCATCGGACAACATCGGTGAACATCACAAAGTCGCCATGTAGATGATAAGGCGCTTCCTTGTAGGTTTCTATGTGGAACTGTTAAGGTGCTGGGCCACGCAATGCCTTGTCAAACTAATTTCTTGCATGGAAGGAATGGTGGTAGGAAATGATTCAAATAATGAAACTAATTCGACCCCAATGCAAAACGCAAAGGAGGAGAATGCGGATGAACCTTGTGATGTGTCCTTGTTCACGTATCAACATCTAAACAAAACATTTCTAGCTTGCATATGGTAAGCAGAATTTAGCAAGTCATCAAGTTTACGCTACCTCCGCATGCCTAGCCCAGTACCTGCCCCAGTAGATACCCCAATATCTGCTCCGGTACCAACCCCAGTATCTGCTTCGGTACCAAGCCCAGTATCTGCTTCGGTACCAACCCCAGTACCTGCCCCACTACTTACCCCAGTACCATACACAGTACCTGTTCGTGGTTCTTAGCCCACCACCTTCAGTGTCAACCAGAATTTCATTTCAGTGGGATGCGTGAGTGCGGAAGAAGTGCCTGAAATACGCTTTGAGCCCCCCAGCAACCGCCACGGCATTATTCCATATAACCACACAAGAATCGTCCTGTCCACAACTGACTGTTCAGCATTCAGAATTGGGCTTCTTTCCGCTAACAACATTAAGTTCATTACCTCCTCCAAGCAACAAAAGTGGCAAACAGAATCTGCTCAAAGCATTAGCAGCGCCATCTACCGCCATTCAGCATTCGAAATTCGAAATTCACCACCGAAAGCTCTGCTCGGTGTGCTGCTGCCGAAAGCTTTATTTGCTTACAGATTTTCCCACCAGGTGTGGTTGGTTGTGCTCCATGGTGTGTAAGGCAAGGCAAGGCAAGGCACTCTGAGCATGGAAAGCTCCGCATCGCAAAATTGGAGAAACTCCACGGAAATGTACAACACCATTGGAGAGTTTCCTGTCGTCCACGTACTTGGGAATGTTTCCACACGAAACTCCCTCCCTTCAGCATGTGGATATAATAATAAGGTTTATACTCTGCTTTATTGGCAAAAAGAAGGCACAAATCGGCATAGATAACAATCAAAAGGGTCAAAATAAGGGGAAGTAAGGTTTAAACTATTACAAAGTTGATTACTTTATTATTATTGCTATTATTATTATTATTATTATTATCACCATCACCTACACCGCAATTAAGTCTGCAAGGGGTGGGGAGAATGATTACCAGAAAGTAACCCCTTCCACTCGAAGAAAAAGAGATTTGGAAAGGAGCCATTTTTCACACCATGCCCTTCTCATAAGTTTTATCATTTCCTTTTTCAAACTTTGCATTCTTCATTAGAGCGGAAACTTTATGCGGAGTAGGCTATTAGGCGGTTAGGCTAACCTTTCTTAACACCCACAGAATGGGCTACCTAGTCTAGACTGGGGCATGCCAAGGATCTAACGGGGTACCTAAGATTAGACTGAGGCAACAAGCTAAGGAACTAATGGGGTACTTAGACTAGACTTAGGCAAGCTAAGGAACTAATGGGTGCGTACTACCTAAAATGTTTCAAATCACTCTCATCACGCTTTCGAAGAATAACCTAAGACTAATGACAGGCAGGACTATGTAAACTGTTCAAAGTGGGCGCAGCTTCCGATAACTTCTGCAGATATTGATGAATGAAGGAAGGAGAGACGTTTGAGATGCATACATGAAGCAATGACGTTTGAGATGAGTGCATAAATGAGAGAAGGGAGCATAAACGAAGCAGAAAAGTCTCAGCAAATCCCCGCTCTCCTAATGCATTCTCGGAATATACACTTGGGAGTCTTCCAAGGGTTCGCTTAGTCATGTGACGTGTCTGTACTCAAAGCTATGTCTCAAGTATGTAATCCAGAAGCTTCAAAAAGCTTAAGGAAAACTTTCAATGGGGGCACAACAGATCTTCAGGATGCAGTGGAGGTGTCCTCAGAGCCATAATAGAAAAATAAAAACAATTGTTAGTTCTTTAAATGGAATGTAAATGACCAGAATTTATTTTCAACGATATTTAGTTCACTTTTATAGATGAAGACGAAGATGATGATGGATGAAGATAATGATGTTGATGTTGATGTTGTTGATGATGATGTTGATGATGATGATGATGATGATGATGATGATGATGATAGATGATAGATGAAGATGATGATGATGATGATTATGATGATGATGATGATAATGATGATGTTGATGATGTTGAGGATGATGATGATGCTGATGAAGATGATGATGATGATGATGATGATGCTGATGAAGATGATGATGATGATGATGATGATGATGATGAAGATGATGATGATGATGATGATGATGATGATGATGATGATGCTGATGCTGGTACTGCTGCTGCTGCTGCTGCTGCTGCTGCTGATGATGATGTTGATGATGGTGATGATGGTGATGCTGCTGCTGCTGCTGCTGCTGCTGCTAATGATGATGATGATGTTAATGTTGATAATGTGGGTAGGAGCATAATAATTTACGCAGTTTTAAACTGGCCTCAAAGTAGAGTTACGTTTTGTGCCGTTCAGAGTCGTTCCGCATACAGAGAGAGTGGTGGCGAAGATGCGCTCCTCCACTTTGAGTTAAGTTTCGTCATTTAATGGAACCTGAAGTCATCTCCTTTTGTGGCATAGTCATAAATATTTCTACGAAATGTCCTTTCTGTAAACATATTTCGTCCTTGCCCTTCTATGTTGATCCTGCGAGCCTTTAAAGTCACCATAAATGTATATCTTTAATCTATTCTTGAGCAGTAAAATTAAATTTCATACCTTTCATTGCCAACTTTTATTCTCTTTACCATTTTTCAGCACACTGGTCCTTAAAGAATAGCTTTGTTACCCTCGGTTCTCGAAGAATCCCATTGTTGATCTCGCTTCTCGAAGAATGCCATTATTGACCTCAGTTCTTGATGAATGTAATTGTCGCCCTCGATCCTTGAACAATCGCATTGTTACCCTCGGTCCTTGGAGAATCGCATTGTTGCCCTTCGCCTTTGATGGATCCAATTGTTGCCCTCGCTCCTAGAAAAAGGCTTTGTTGCGTTTCCTCCTTGAAGAGTCCCATTCTTGCTCTCGCGGTGTCCGTCTTAGCGATGTTCTGGAAATGCCCAATTTAATAGCACTGATGCGGATCGTTGACACTGTGCTTACAACTTCCACAGTTCATTCCGATTAGAACGATATTAATTTATTTGTAGCTGATCAATTACTGATCTATATTGATCATCGCGCTTTCCTCAGCTGATTTGGCCACACCGATCCCTCCGTCTGTGCACTCTTTTCCAGCTCATTGGAGATAATTGAATTTGAATCTTCGCATCAACTTTGCCGGATGTTGAGGGCACAACCAGTTTGCTCTATGAGCTAAATCGGAGTAAGGACGCATATAACCCTATCTGGAGACTTTATATAAAATGTTCCCTGCTGGGTTCTTATAGACTCGACAAATTATCTCGAGAGTATATTAGGATGCTTTCTGGAATTTGTTGAAAGCAGGTGGAGCTGTCATTTGAATAGCTCCTTGAGTCCGAAGGGCGCCCACTACATACATGGGTCTAATATCAACATGGTTTCAGTCAGACGCCTGATCATTTTCTATCGTCCTAGTTCGACAAATTATCTCGGGAGTATCTTGCGATGCTTTCTGGAATTTGTTGAAAGCATACGGAGATGGATAAATGATCTCAGAGTAGCTTAGAATGTATTCTGGAACTTCTTGTAAGGTTTTTGTCGTCCTTTAATCTCGTGCAGAATTATCAGGACACAAATCCAACCATTATTTTGATGTCTAATGATAACGCCTAATTTATTTCCAGGGACGGAGTTTGATAAAATGTTTCGGATTCTCCGAGCATCTTTTCTGGAATTAGTTGAAAGGACTTGGAGATAGTGGATTGATCTCAGAGTATCTTAGGATGATATTTGGAAGTAGTTGAAAGGAATTGGAGAAATCATCTTAATAAGGACACAAGCCCGACCATTATAGGGAGTAGTGGATAGTTAGATAGGATTGTTAAAGTAATGGATAGTCTCAAAGTATGTTAGCATTATTTCTGGAGTTTCTTGAAAAGCGGTGGAGATGGAGGCGTCATCAGCGTCATTCCTCCTTTAGTGTCGTTCAGAATACTCCAAAATTGTTGCTGCATTATTCTGTATCCTGCAGTGCAGAACTAGGAGATATGTCGTCATAGACCTGAGCCAAGAAATGGGTCGAGTCCAAACATCGCTCTGCCCGGTTCCACACTCTCGACCTCGAGCATCCCCTCTACGGCAATGCGTCCCCTACCTGATTGATTCCACAATGTTCTCATTCTTAACGCGTTCTGCTCACAATTTTGTCGAATTGGCACGCATAAAAATTACTTTTCACTGTTGTTGTTGGTGTTGGTGTTGTTGTTGTTGTTGTTTGTTCATTGGCTTCGGTGGTTGTGCTGTGCGCGGTGCCTTTCTGGGTTCTTTCAAGGTTGTTCGGCCATTGACATTTTCATTATTTTTGGGCACTTTTTCAGTTCCTCTGCGGTCGTGTGTGAATGTGCGTTTCTTTTAAACGCTTTTTTTTCCTCTGCCTTCTGCGTTTGTCTTCCTTCATTGCCCGCGCGCATACTGAGCCAAATTTCGAGAACAGCCGCTGCTGGCATTGGTAATGAAATTTTTTACACAATAAGTAAAAGAATAAAGTGAAAAAAAGAACATCGACGATAAAGCAGCGAGCAGCGCGCAGCGGCGATGTTGAGATTAACGCATAAAATTAAGAAAATGAACCAAGCGAAAACATTGAAAGAAAAAAGTGCGAGGTGGGTTTTTGCACGCGTGAATCGAACTGAAGGAGCGAAAATTAGGTTGTTCCGTGGTGGCGGAAGGGGCGTGCAGGAGATAAACATTTCAAATGCGAGCGCAGAGGCTCGTGAGTATGTGCGTGCGGACTTGTTTGTGTTTACATTTGGCGGTTTGACCGTACGCTCTCTCCCCCCAAAACCCTTCCGGACGGTACAAAGCGCGCAAAAATATGGTCGGATTTCGAAATTAGTTGAGGAACAAAGACAGAACCAGAGAAGCCACAACTGCTCCTCTACTAATGGCATTTAAGTGGGAGATAAAGCACGAGGCTGGGCTTAAACCGTCTTTAACGAGCACACGAAACATTTTAATTTGTTCATTAAATTGTGTTGCTAAAACTGCGTTTTCATCTGCGCGAAATAGAAGTGCGTTTTTTTATTCTCTGTTGTTTTTTATATTAAAAGTTTGCCCAATTGAGGCGTTAACTGGCAAGATAAGGCATTATTAAAGAACCAACAAGGAGCCATAAAAGAACCACAAAGGCGCTATCAAGGAACCCTCCTCAGAATAGGCACAACCAAGGGACCAACAAGGTACCTTCGAGGAACCATCAAAGAAACACAAAGGCACTATCAAGGAACCCTCCTCAGAATAGGCATAACCAAGGGACCAACAAGGTACCTTCAAGGAACCATCAAAGAACCATCAAAGAACCATAAGGGCACTATCAAGGAACCCTCCTCAGAATAGGACCACCAAGGCACCAAAAGGGTATCGTCAGGCAACCATCAAAGAACCATCAGAGAACCACAAAGAACCACAAGGCACTATCAAGGAACCTTCCTCAGAATAGGCACAACCAAGGGACCACCATGAAACCATCAAGGTACCGTCAATGAACCATCAAATAACCAACAAAGAACCATCAAAGAACCATCAAAGAACCACAAAGAACCACAAAGAAACACAAAGGCACTATCAAGGAACCCTCCTCAGAATAGGCACAACCAAGGGACCAACAAGGTACCTTCAAGGAACCATCAAAGAACCATCAAAGAACCACAAAGGACTATCAAGGAACCCTCCTCAGAATAGGCATAACCAAGGGACCAACAAGGTACCTTCAAGGAACCATCAAAGAACCATCAAAGAACCATAAGGGCACTATCAAGGAACCCTCCTCAGAATAGGCACAACCAAGGCACCAAAAGGGTACCGTCAGGCAACCATCAAAGAACCATCAGAGAACCACAAAGAACCACAAGGCACTATCAAGGAACCTTCCTCAGAATAGGCACAACCAAGGGACCACCATGAAACCATCAAGGTACCGTCAATGAACCATCAAATAACCAACAAAGAACCATCAAAGAACCATCAAAGAACCACAAAGAACCACAAAGAAACACAAAGGCACTATCAAGGAACCCTTCTCAGAATAGGCACAACCAAGGGACCAACAAGGTACCTTCAAGGAACCATCAAAGAACCATCAAAGAACCACAAAGGACTATCAAGGAACCCTCCTCAGAATAGGCATAACCAAGGGACCAACAAGGTACCTTCAAGGAACCATCAAAGAACCATCAAAGAACCATAAGGGCACTATCAAGGAACCCTCCTCAGAATAGGCACAACCAAGGCACCAAAAGGGTACCGTCAAGTAACCATCAAAGAACCATCAAAGAACACTATCAAGGAACTCTCCTCAGAATAGACAGCACCAAGGAACCACCAAGCAACCACAAAGGCCCTCTCCAGAATAGGCACTACAAAGGAACCACCATGGGACCATCAACGAACCACAAAGGCACCATCAAGGAACCACCAAGGAGCCCTGCACAGAATTTGCCTATTTAGAGGATCCACTGAGTACCTGCAAGTTGATAATAGGGTCGCCAACGCCGCTTGGGCAGCCTCAGAGGCGGTCAAGATAGCTCAAGAGATGCTGCCCAAAATTTTGCGAATCCAAAACCTTGGAAATAACCAGCTAAAATTATAAATATTGCTTGTGACAGAAAGGATTATAAATCCTCAATAGTTGCCAGGATATGACCCTTTGCTTACAAAATGCCCCAGCCATGCTAACGACGGTCAGGCAGCAACGTTGCAACAGTGTTCTTTAAAGTCCCCTCTTCTCTTTCAGTGTCCTCTTCTGTTTTCGTGCCTCCTCTTCTCTTTCAGTGTCCTCTACTCTCTTTTTTAGTGCCCCCTCTTCTCTTTCAGTGTCCTCTACTCTTTTTTAGTGCCCCCTCTTCCTTTTTAGTGCCCCCTCTTTCAGTACGACCCAGTGTTCAAATAAGAGTTGTTACGAAAATTAGTTTCTTCTGTTTGTTTGATCAACGGATTGCGTCAAGTAAATTTAGTATAGTACTCATTGGAATCCAATGAAAAGTATCGACACAGTACTCAATGGAAATATCGTATGACAATAATTACTGGGCTGTGATTCATCTGTTGATATCTGCAGCTTTTCTGTTCTTCCACCAAAACACTGGTTACATACAGGACAGATACAGGACAATTTGATCCCAATTTATAGTAGCATGATTGGATGATGCATTTGCGATTAAGGGGAGATCGCATTTTGCATACTGGATCAACTGAACTGGGATGTCGGGATAAGTCCAACTCCATTGCATAAGCTTGTCATATATTTACCTTTGACTAGTGCGCTTTCGTGCGAGTTCCTAGCAAGTGTCTTCCCGGCTCAAATACAGACGCAACTCGGAATAGTTGCGACCCGAAAGCAGCTCTGCTCATATAACTTAATAGCCAGATAACTGGTTGGAGTTTTTTTACGACAATAGCGCTTCAATTAGAATGGGTTCATTACATTTTTTCGGCAGCAGGTTATTCAGGTAGGATTATGGGAAGTTTGGGTAAATTGTGTCTTCCAACAGGCTACATTCACTTTTCTTTGTAAGCAGCGCAGAGATTTCATCCAATTTACTTTCTTCTGCTATGCATTTCTCTCTGCTTAACTCAAGCAACTGAATGGCTGCTTGGCTGGCTCACTGGCTGGCTGGCTGGCAGACCAGTCTTTTTTTCATTTCAACCTTCAAAATGTCAGTTTAACGAATGAACCCATTAACCTATTTTAAGCCAAATATTTTTTTATGACCATCAAACGAACACCAACAGCCCAGCCCTGCTCTGCTCTGCTCTGCTGCCGGCTTCTTATATAATCTTGAGAAACTGAAAGAAGGAAAGTGTGTGTTAGTGTGGATGTGTGTGCATGTGTGTGTACATGTGTGTGCATGTGTGTGTGTGTGATACTTAAAGTGTGTTTGTATGCAGAGTACGTATGCGCTCAGAGACAAGTGGTACCATGGGAAGAACAAGAATTCGTAAACTATGCGGGGCATATGACTAAACAGAGCAACAACAACAATAACAACAACAACAACCAACAACAATAACACATTTATTTCATAATAATTCGTGGTTCCAAACAGGAAAGAAAGCAACGCTTCCACTGTTGCACGAGAAATGTCAAAAAACTCACTCGCCGCTGTGGTTGTTGGTGTTGTTGGAGTTGTTGTACAACAACCACAATGGAAATTATGTTGTATTTGTGTTGTTGTTGTTGTTGTTGTTGCATTTGTCATGCAACTGTGCAACGGTTACAAATTTTGTATCGCATGTGAGCGTGGCATTGTTGTTGGTTTGTACGGTTTAGGGCCGCGTCGTAGGCATTTACTCCACACTTTGCACCACCACGGAATGACTCTTAATTTCAAAATCAGCCTAACCCGAAAATAATCAAGACAACTCCGTCAGAAAGTACCACCACAACGCAATAGGAAGACAGCAGATATGCTAGTTAGTGTGCTAATGTTGTTATTTATTGAAAGAAGGCAGTAAAAATTCCCCAAAAAAAGGCAATAAAGAAGGAGAGAAAAAAGAAAAGTTACTGGGCGACTTTCTGTTTCTGCTTGATAATCAGAATATCCACAGACACAGATACACACCGTCACACTCACCTACCCACACCCACAGACTTATTCTTACCGCACGTATATTAAATCACCAGCTAAGTTGTAATTTTGGACGCATGTCTTCTGACTCTGCCCGGAGCCCGACGCCCGCCGCCCGTAGCCAAAGTCTGAGTCTGAGCCCTCCTCTGTCCACAATTTTGGGTGCGCTTTAATTTGAGAATTTTTTCTTATTTTCTTTTAATAAAGTCAATAAAATTCTTTGCTGTTGTTTGTTTGCTGCTGGTGTGGTTGGGTTATTTTTTATTTATTCATGAGCAGCGCATGCGCAAATGAATTATTCAAACCTCATTTTTCGTGTTGACTGTTGTTGACTTGGAAATGAAAGAAAGAAAGGAAATAAATACAAGAAAAAAAATAAAGAAAGAAAGAAAGAAAGAAAGAAAATAAGGAAAAAATCAGGAATAGTCTGCGGCAGAGCCCAGAAGAATGGTCTTTAATTCGAAACGAATTGAAAAGAAGATTAAATAAACATTATTTAATGAAGATATGCATCAATTTTGAAACAAACATTAGAAACAGCGATCCCGCTTTATTCTAAGACAAATTGTATTTTCCTTCGGCCATTTGGAGCCTAGTCATCTACAGCTACGTACACCTTTTCCAAACTGACCTGCTTCAAGCGATCATCTGCTGAATTCCTGCCAGTGTCTCCTCGCTCCCTACGATTTGGTCAAACATCCCAGCTTAGATAAAATATAAAATTTTTTATAAATAAGCAAATTTACTCAATCATCAATACTGATCAATCATCAATACTAATAATATTACTAAAATATAAAATTATTATTATATATAATTAAAACATCAATACTACGCAATCATCAATACTGCTCAATCATCAATTCTATTCAAGCATCTTTATTACGCAATTATCAATGCCAATAATATTACTAAAATATACAATTTTGTATAAATATACAAATTTATTATATCTTATTTGAATTATCAATACTACTCAATCAGCAATTCTACTCAATCACCATTTTCTACTCAATACCAATAATATTACTAAAATATAATTTTTTTATATAATAAACCATTACTACTCAATCATCAATTCTATTCAATCACTATTACTATCGAATCATTAATATCAATAATATTACTAAAATATAAAATTATTATTCTATTCTACTTAAATCATCAACACTGCTCAATCATCAATAATATTCAAGCATCTTTATTACCCAATCATCAATGCCAATAATATTACTAAAATATACAATTTTGTATAAATATGTACATACAAATTTATTATATCTTATTTGAATTATCAATACTACTCAATCAGCAATTCTACTCAATCACAATTACTACTCAATCATCAATTCTACTCAATCACCATTACTACTAATCAATAATTTTACTAAAATATAAAATTATTATTATATCTTATTTAAATCATCAATTCTACTCAATCATCAATACCAAATATATTTATGTCTTAATTGAATCTTCAATATTACTCAATCATCAATCCTATTAAATGATCAATTCTACTCAATCATCAATAACAATAATATTACTAAAATATAAATTTGTTTATAAATATACAACTTTATTTTATCTTATTTGAATCATAAATTCAACCAAATCATTAGTACTGATCAATCATCAATACTGCTCCATCATCAATACTGTTCAATCATCAATATTACTCCATTAATTATATATTGATCAGAATTACCATAATTTATATTATATTGAACTCATCTTTAGACACACCTTAACATTAAAATCAGGCAGTCGAAGGAGTAGTAAGTCGCTTAGTGAGCCCATTTCGTTTAATTATTATTAAATACCTGAGAAATAATAACTTAATTATTATGTTGCAATGAAAAGGCAGCACTAGCTGCCAGGACCTACAGCTCGTCCTTCGTTTATACTTTAATTAATTACATTATAACTCATGGTAAATAAATAAATAAATAAAATTCGACCACGTTCAAGTTCATCGTCAGAGGGTCATCGTATGATAACTTCAATTCCCCTAGTCTTCTAGTTCTCTAGTCTTCTAGTCCCCTAGTCTTCTAGTCCCCTAGTTTTCTAGTTCCCTTCCAAGCCCACATGTGTACACAAAAGTCCTTTCTAATCCTTCAACAAAATAAAACAGATTTAATAGAGAAGTTGGTTGCTGGCAATGAAAGGAAGCACCAAACTATGTTGACAATCCTCCTCTTTGTTACCGGATTCCTTGAGCAACTCCTCAAATATTTCTTTTTTTATTCTATCAGTTCAGTAGTTTTTTATTCTATATATTCTAGTGCTCAACCCCCAACCCCTTGCAGGCATAAACAATCATGGAGCAAGGTATAAGAATAATAATATTCTATATATTATTTATTATAGTATATTCCTGGTTCCTTATAAGACCGATACTATGCTTGATGACGCTACAGCGATCTCATTTGGCCAGTTGCCCCGCCCCACATTATCTGGTTGAGTTTGACTGCTGCATTCTCCTGTTTCCTGTTTCCTTTCGAAGCAATGTAAATAATTCTTTCTTAGAAGTTCTCATTGAACTTGGTCCACTTTTGCCGCTATAATAGGTGAAACTATTATTAAGTCTTCCCAAAGAAACAATAAAATAGACGAAATAGTTTCTACATCGTTTCTAAAAATCGTTTTATATACATACATATGTAACTAAATTAAGGTCAGCTTTCCAGCCCTACCAGAACCATCCAAGCAGAGAAATTACCACAGGGGCAAAGAAGATTGCCGCTACTTCAGTCATTCGAACATGCTCACCTTTTTACTCAACAGGTACGCACCGAAACACACACACACACACACACGCAAGCAAACAAACAAACAAACAAGAACATACACACACACAGCCACTTAAACATATGCATGTCTAAGCATGGCCAACTAATTACCTGGTAGACTGCTCACAGAAAGAAAAGATGTGCCTGTGATATGGGTCAAAATTAACCCCAACATATTCAACGGGACAAACTTACCACTAATATATGCCACAGGACACCCCGACAATCTGCCAAAATCATGGCGATATATTTATCAGGTGCAAGCAAGCATATTAACTCCATAAATGGACGCAAATCATGGACTGTCCGATGTATATTGAGACCCAGTTCGTTTAGAAAGAAGCAATTTCGAGACCATTCCAATTAAGTTGTTCGAGAGTATTTGCTTCGATTTTGAAACATAGTCTGAAAAATTTTGATAAGCGGGTGTTTATCTACTGAATATATTGCCGTGGATCAGGTGGACACCCCTATTATTCTATTTGATTTTGCTTCCCTTTCTAAAACACGCAACTCTCCACGTATGCCTCTTCTACCTGGTAATAATTTGGCTAGAAAGTTAACTAATCACTCTTTCTCAGTTCACTTGCACGCGTAATTTCTCAAAAAGAACCAAACCACAAGAACAACAAGAACAACAACAATAACAACTACAATGGCACCAACAATGGCAACAACAACAAGAACAATATTTGAAATTCAAATTTTTGGGCATGTTAGAATTTTTTCGAAGTTCAAGGTCAGTAAACTTGCCGCGCACACACACACACACACACAAGTATATACACACACTCGCTACTCACTCACTGCCACGCATATGAAGAACAAATATAGTTAGCAGCGAAAGAAAGCGGGAAGGGGGGGGAGGGGCCAGCGAAGAACGCACTTTGGAACGCATAAACAAAATTTGTCTGTGTTCTCGACCAGATTTTTGTGGATTTTGGTTTTGTTTTTGTTCTTCTTAATCGGTGAAATGTACGCACACAAAAATGGAAACCAACAACAAACAAAAATACATCACACACACGCACACATGTATAGACAAAAAAAACACACACACTCTTATAGATTCCATAGACATTTATTTCTAAGCATATTAGAATTAGAATGATTTTGTTTAGAAATGGAAAATAATGGTGAAAGGGAATGAGAGAGCACAGGAAAATATCATAAAACGGAAACAGTGCACTGCGTTCGTTAGTGTGAAGTTAATGCCACACCCCATCCCCAACACAATGAGTTGAGTTGGCGGGTGTCAATAACTGCTCCCGTTTGAGTGTGTTGATGAAATGTTCCCTGAAATGAAATCAGGAGTTTTTTGGAGGCTAATTCACTTGTTTAATGGGAAAAATTAGATAGTTTTCTATTTGGTGTATTGGAAACCGTGTTCATAACGTACTCAGACCGTATTCATATCAAAAACATTGTTTTCTATTTGTTGTGTTGGAAACCGTGTTCATACCGTATTATATTAGCACCTCATTTATATTTTTAATTGAACCACAGAACAGTGGAGGAGGCTCTCCTTTATTCTATTTTTTCTATTAGTATTCATACCATATTCATAACACATTCCTATCATAATGACAACATGTTTAAGCCATATTCATACCTTATTCATACCATATTCATACCACATTCATGCCGTATTTATACCGTATTCATACTATTTCCATGCCGTATTCATACTATTTCCATGCGTATTCATACCGTATTCATACCGTATTCCATTCGTATTCATACCATATTCATGCCGTATTCATAACGTATTCATACCATATTCATACCGTATTCATACCAAAATCATGACGTATTCATACCACATTCATACAGTAGTCTTACCATGTTTATACTATATTCATACCATATTCATACCGTATTCATACTATATTCCTTCCATATTCATACCATAATCATGACGTATTCATACCACATTCATACCGTACCCATCCTATATTCATGCCGTATTCATACTTTAATCATACCGTATTCATACCTTATTTATATCGTATTCATACTATCTTCATGCCGTATTCAAACCGTATTCATACCTCATTCATGCCGTATTCATACCTTAAGCATACCGTATTCATACCGTATTCCATTCGTATTCATACCACATTCATACCATATTCAATTCGTATTCATACCATATTCATACCGTCTTCACACCGTATTCAAACCATAACCTTTCCATATTCAGAACCGTATTTATACTGAAAAGCGAACAACCTAACAGAAGAGGATGCCGTGCTTTATACTTTTACGTCTCTTATTTATTCTTGGCGCCTCCCACGCCGCTTTATAGTATCTCGCATGATGGCTGAAGATGTCAACTCGCAGGAGTAGAACGTAAATGGTCAAATATTCCCTTTTCGCAGGCTTGGATTGTCATCCAACGCTGCTGGTACAAACTGTGCATATGTACATATGTATTCATGGAATATGGAGGAGTATGCCAAATGTGTGTGACTAGGAGGAGAGTAGCACAGCTGGGCAACAGTTGCCTGCCTGCCTGCCTGCCTGCACATCACATTTCATTCATTTATGCTGAGTGGAAAATTTCCTTTCCATAGTCAGCCGATAAGATTACAGTTTGAGTAAGGTCATGTACTAAAATCAGCTTGTACCATCATCGTTCTAGCGTCTACACTCGACAGCGGTCTCCCAGGCGCATTCCCGTTTTGTTCTGGGTTATCAATTGAGAAGCGTTACGAGTGATGTTGAATGGGTTTTGTTTTTCTTCTGTAGTGATTCCGATTAATTATTGTGTGTGCGTATTAGACCAGCCTCATTGCTGCGTGAGCAACACAGAGACTTCGCTGCTAAACGTATTCTTCATTCGTATTCTGATTTTTAGGAACTTTTAGGAACCAAGATTCAAGACTTGTTGTCCGAAGCAGTAAATTCGTTCATAGTTTCACTTTTTTCCCTACTTTCTTCCCACATTTTGTGGGAGAGTTGCTTGATCAAAGCCAGAATTCAGGTCGTGTTTTTAGATACTTTATGAAGACCACTCTAATAGGGTGGGCACTAATTCATCAAATCCATTTGGAAGATCACCTGGTCATATGGTGATCATATCCAACAACTTCTAAACTGTCCCAAAGTACCCTGAAACCCACACATACCTAAATTCTTTATAAAGATTGATTGACTAGGGCAAAAAATAATCAAATTGTCTTTGAAAGACTGCACTGCGACGGAACTGTGCAATTGGGGCGTAATGACTTTTCGAATTGGTAAAAGTTGCATAAATGAAAAGAATGATGAAAAACACGATATTCATAAAACACGAACTTCAATTACTCAATTTTGAGTATATTTGAGTGTTTCGTGTGTATTCGAGTGTTTGAGTGTATCGAGTGGATTTGAATGTTTGAGTGTATCGAGGGGATTTGAATGTTTTGAGAGTGTTTCGAGTGGATTTGAAAGTTTTGAGAGTGTTGAGTGTTTCGAGTGGTTTTTTTAGTGTAACAGTACCAGGCCGATAACGCCCATTTTGTTACCATATATTTTCCTTCAAATTATTTATATATTTATGATTGCTGGCAAGACGACAAATCTATGCTTGCAAGGAAACCAATCGCTGTGCTTGCAAGGAAATCAATCACTGTGCTTGTAAGGACACGAATCAATGTGCTTGTAAGGACACGAATCACTGTGCTTGTAAGGAGATGAATCACAGAGCATCTTAACCTTACTTTACTATTGAGTACAGTGATGTCACCGGATTGCGGCTTTCTGTCCCTGCCACTTGGTTATTTATCTCCCTAACTTCGTATCCAGACTTACTTGGCTAATTTGATCAGTGTTCCAGGCCTATTTCTTATATCCAATATAAAATTGAGGGTGGGCATTTATATTGCAGTCGAATTAAAATGAAATTAGGGCTGCGTTAGAATTAGGGCTAATCTATAAATGTAGCTCTGACGTTAGCTCCCAATCCCCTGGGTCGTTCTTTGGAGTTTTTCGTGTACATTCCTTGAATTGGAAGGACTTGTGTCAAAATGTAGGGCTCTGTTTTCTACGCTGATTCAAGGAAATTTGTCCATTAATATCATTATTACTGAGCCGTGCGTATCCTTGCTCTTTCAAGTCCTGCCATTCCCTCATGACCCCCCAGTTTTTCACGCCGTGTCATTATCTCAAGCCCTGTCATTCTCTCATGCCATGTCATTCTCTCACGTCCTCTCATTCTCTCACGCCCTCCTAATTCTCTCACGATCTCCCCACTCATTGTTCTTTGTACACTATTTGTGATCTTTTTTCCTTTTTCATATGAATCTGGACTGGACACTCCAAGAAACTACTCCCCTGATTACTGAGTCATGCGTATTCTTACTGTTTCAGGACCTGTCATTCGCTCACGTCCTTTCATTCTTTCACGGAATCTCAATCTCTCACGTCCTCTCATTCTCTCACACAATCTGACTCTTTCAAGTCCTGTCATTCTCTCACGTCTTCGCATCCTCTCACGCAATCTCGCTCTTTCAAGTCCTGTCATTCTCTTACGTCCTTTCATTCTCTCAGGAAATCTCACTCTTTCAAGTCGTGTTATTCTCTCATGCCCTGTCATTCTCTTACGTTCTCTCAATCTCTCACGCAATCTCACTCTTTCAAGTCCTGTCATTCTCTTACGTCCTCTCAATCTCTCACGCAATCTCACTCTTTCAAGTAATGTCATTTTCTCACGTCCTCTCATTCTCTCCCGCAATCTCACTCGTTCAAGCCCTGTCATTCTCTTACCTCCTCTCAATCTCTCACGCAATCTCACTCTTTCAAGCCCTGTCATTCTCTTACGTCCTCTCAATCTCTCACGCAATCTCACTCTTTCAAGCCCTGTCATTCTCTTACGTCCTCTCAATCTCTCACGCAATCTCACTCTTTCAAGCCCTGTCATTCTCTTACGTCCTCTCAATCTCTCACGCAATCTCACTCTTTCAAGTCCTGTCATTCTCTTACGTCCTCTCAATCTCTCACGCAATCTCACTCTTTCAAGTAATGTCATTTTCTCACGTCCTCTCATTCTCTCCCGCAATCTCACTCGTTCAAGCCCTGTCATTCTCTTACCTCCTCTCAATCTCTCACGCAATCTCACTCTTTCAAGCCCTGTCATTCTCTTACGTCCTCTCAATCTCTCACGCAATCTCACTCTTTCAAGCCCTGTCATTCTCTTACGTCCTCTCAATCTCTCACGCAATCTCGCTCTTTCAAGTCCTGTCATTCTCTTACGTCCTCTCAATCTCTCACGCAATCTCACTCTTTCAAGCCCTGTCATTCTCTTACGTCCTCTCAATCTCTCACGCAATCTCACTCTTTCAAGCCCTGTCATTCTCTTACGTCCTCTCAATCTCTCACGCAATCTCACTCTTTCAAGCCCTGTCATTCTCTTACGTCCTCTCAATCTCTCACGCAATCTCACTCTTTCAAGTCCTGTCATTCTCTTACGTCCTCTCAATCTCTCAGGCAATCTCACTCTTTCAAGCCCTGTCATTCTCTTACGTCCTCTCAATCTCTCACGCAATCTCACTCTTTCAAGTCCTGTCATTCTCTTACGTCCTCTCAATCTCTCACGCAATCTCACTCTTTCAAGCCCTGTCATTCTCTTACGTCCTCTCAATCTCTCACGCAATCTCACTCTTTCAAGCCCTGTCATTCTCTTACGTCCTCTCAATCTCTCACGCAATCTCACTCTTTCAAGCCCTGTCATTCTCTTACGTCCTCTCAATCTCTCACGCAATCTCACTCTTTCAAGTCCTGTCATTCTCTTACGTCCTCTCAATCTCTCACGCAGTCTCGCTCTTTCAAGTCCTGTCATTCTCTCACGTCCTCTCAATCTCTCACGCAATCTCACTCTTTCAAGCCCTGTCATTCTCTTACGTCCTCTCAATCTCTCACGCAATCTCACTCTTTCAAGCCCTGTCATTCTCTTACGTCCTCTCAATCTCTCACGCAATCTCACTCTTTCAAGCCCTGTCATTCTCTTACGTCCTCTCAATCTCTCACGCAATCTCACTCTTTCAAGTCCTGTCATTCTCTTACGTCCTCTCAATCTCTCAGGCAATCTCACTCTTTCAAGCCCTGTCATTCTCTTACGTCCTCTCAATCTCTCACGCAATCTCACTCTTTCAAGTCCTGTCATTCTCTTACGTCCTCTCATTCTCTCCCGCAATCTCACTCTTTCAAGCCCTGTCATTCTCTTACGTCCTCTCAATCTCTCACGCAATCTCACTCTTTCAAGTCCTGTCATTCTCTTACGTCCTCTCAATCTCTCACGCAATCTCACTCTTTCAAGCCCTGTCATTCTCTTACGTCCTCTCAATCTCTCACGCAATCTCACTCTTTCAAGCCCTGTCATTCTCTTACGTCCTCTCAATCTCTCACGCAATCTCACTCTTTCAAGCCCTGTCATTCTCTTACGTCCTCTCAATCTCTCACGCAATCTCACTCTTTCAAGTCCTGTCATTCTCTTACGTCCTCTCAATCTCTCACGCAGTCTCGCTCTTTCAAGTCCTGTCATTCTCTCACGTCCTCTCAATCTCTCACGCAATCTCACTCTTTCAAGCCCTGTCATTCTCTTACGTCCTCTCAATCTCTCACGCAATCTCACTCTTTCAAGCCCTGTCATTCTCTTACGTCCTCTCAATCTCTCACGCAATCTCACTCTTTCAAGCCCTGTCATTCTCTTACGTCCTCTCAATCTCTCACGCAATCTCACTCTTTCAAGTCCTGTCATTCTCTTACGTCCTCTCAATCTCTCAGGCAATCTCACTCTTTCAAGCCCTGTCATTCTCTTACGTCCTCTCAATCTCTCACGCAATCTCACTCTTTCAAGTCCTGTCATTCTCTTACGTCCTCTCATTCTCTCCCGCAATCTCACTCGTTCAAGCCCTGTCATTCTCTTACGTCCTCTCAATCTCTCACGCAATCTCACTCTTTCAAGCCCTGTCATTCTCTTACGTCCTCTCAATCTCTCACGCAATCTCACTCTTTCAAGTCCTGTCATTCTCTTACGTCCTCTCAATCTCTCACGCAATCTCACTCTTTCAAGTCCTGTCATTCTCTTACGTCCTCTCAATCTCTCACGCAATCTCACTCTTTCAAGCCCTGTCATTCTCTTACGTCCTCTCAATCTCTCACGCAATCTCACTCTTTCAAGTCCTGTCATTCTCTTACGTCCTCTCAATCTCTCACGCAATCTCACTCTTTCAAGTCCTGTCATTCTCTTACGTCCTCTCAATCTCTCAGGCAATCTCACTCTTTCAAGCCTTGTCATTCTCTTACGTCCTCTCAATCTCTCACGCAATCTCACTCTTTCAAGTCCTGTCATTCTCTTACGTCCTCTCAATCTCTCACGCAATCTCACTCTTTCAAGTCCTGTCATTTTCTCACGCCCTCCCAACACTCTCACGCCCTCCCAATTCCTTCACACCCTCTCCCATTATTGTTCTTTGTGCATTTTTTGTAGGCTTATTCTGCATTTCATATGAACCTGGACTTGACACTCCAACAAACTCCTCCCCTACTTATCACATACGCGGTTTATACTTTCACTAATCGCTTCTGCGGAACTCCATCTATATTCTGGCATATATAATTGTCCGTTTGTACGAGTATATATATATGCTCGCCCATATGCAGTCTTTGAGGCCAGTTTTGACCATTCAATCATTGATGTGGTTGCAGAGACCATGCTCCCCTATCGAACCATATTCAATTCCACAGGCCAGAAAGGAAAATGTGTTTGTGGTCATGGCGAAAATGAACTCACACAACGATTAATTAGTTGGCCCGGCTTACGGCTTGTGTGAGATCATTTGCCGCCCAGCCGCCAGCCAACAACACAACAACAGAGCCAAATCTATTGATTATTCAGGTTTGTTTGTGATTGAATAAAACAAAAGCAGGCAAACAGAACAGAAATCAAGAAGATATTCTTCATTGTTTTGCCATTTCAGTGAGTTTTTGTTGTCGACAAGAAACACACAATAAAACTTCATAATTTATCTTGTTTAATATTAACGCAGAAAATCAAACCAAATAAAAATAGTTGATAATAAAATAATAATAAACCGAAGTAACGAAAAAAACAGTTCAAAGCACGCAGCGAAGGTCTTCCCAAGTTTAGAACTATTCTAGCAATTGAATAGGCTGAGTTCTCTTGAGGCTGAGGTAAACGTACACGCGTACATATTTTCCATGTCGAAGGTCTTTTGTACCCAGCGCGAATTTGTTGTGGAATTTAATACAGAATGGAAATTATAATAATTGACGTCATTCGCAATGACCAAAAAACAATTCGGGAGGCTTTTTTCCATAATTTTTGTCTATCTGTGTGTGTGTGTGAGTGTGTGTTCACTCACTCAGTCACTTGCTCTGTCAGTTAGTTACTTGCCCAGAGTACCATTCAAATATTATGTGCCTATATTAATGTTTATGTGTGAAAACATTAACTTCCTGGTTTGAAGCTGGTGTGCAAAGGTCTTCTCCATCATTGGGAAACTGGGAAAGACCGAAGAAAGACTTTCTGGTGGAACATTCAGAGGATGTAATATAATGGTGCAAATCGCACCATCCTAAGACACCTCCTGTGAATGCTAGACAATTGTTCAGTCTTATATTATAAGTCAATCTATCGATCTTTATATCATGATCATATTCAAACTCTGGTATTTTATTGTTACATATTTTCAACTTATTCTTTTCATGTGTTCTGGATATCACTTCATTGATCTGGATCATAGCGTGTTCTTTCTCTTTTCAACTTATTCTTTTCCCTATTTCATTTTCATATTGATCTAGATCATTCCATGTTCTCTCTCTTTCCGTGTTCTCTTCAGCTTCTAGTCTTTTGTTGTTACACATTTTCAACTCATTCTCTTCATGTGTTCTGGACATAATTTCATTGATCTGGATCATAGCGTGTTCTTTCTCTTTTCAACTTATTCTTTTCCCTATTTCATTTTCATATTGATCTGGATCATTCCATGTTCTCTCTCTTTCCATGTTCTCTTCAGCTTCTAGTCTTTTGTTGTTACACATTTTCAACTCATTCTCTTCATGTGTTCTGGACATCACTTCATTGATCTGGATCATAGCGTGTTCTTTCTCTTTTCAACTTATTCTTTTCCCTATTTCATTTTCATATTGATCTGGATCATTCCATGTTCTCTCTCTTTCCATGTTCCCTTCAGAGATTCTGGTCTTTTGTTGTTACACATTTTCAACTCATTCTCTTCAGGTCTTCTGGACATCATTTCATTGATCGGGATCATTGCGTGTCCTTTCTCTTTCAATTGTTTTGCCTTTGCTTAGAGTGGTTCCATGGATTTGATGATTAGAGAGGCGAGGCGCCTCTGTGTTAGAAATCTTGAAAGTAAACGAAAGGAAAATCCTATAAATTGGTTACTTATCAGCGTTGCTCGCGACTGGACTTGAATTGAATTACGCTTTAATTATTTAGTCATTATCTTGTTAGCTGTTCCGTTGAGGTTGTTGTTGTTATTGTTGCTGTTGCCAGTTGTAAGCACGTGTGTGTTGGTTGGTTGTTGAGGTTGGTGTTGGTGTTAGTGTTGGTGTCGATAACATCACTTTTCGCTATTTTTATTATTCCCCAAGCCGAGTTCTTTACTTAATTGGATAGTCGCAACACCTGTCGTTGATCATAAAAATGAGCTTAACCCTAACCAAGGGCTTTAAAGGTTAAAAACGCGGAAGTTACTGATGTCGCCCATACTAATAAAGTACGGGATGGGGACGGTGACGGAACGGGACGGGTGCGGGGACCGTATAAGTAATTGTCTAAGGAGGAGCAATTATGTTGTGTTTCTCATATCGTATTATTTTATAAATTAATGTAATTAATGTAAATTTTTGCCCAACACATTTTAATGAATATTTTATTTGGTTCTTCTTTTCAGGTAAGTTGAAGCCGAAGAATTGTTTGAATTGTTCTTAACTGGATCCAACTGACGTCAGGAATTGTTATTTTCACAAAGTTTACGGAAACGGTATTTTAATTGTGTTCAAATTTTACATCGAGTCATCAAAGTAATTTGAATTGCCAACTGCTGAGGTCCATGTGCTCATTCATTGCCATTTGTGTATAATCGGTTTAAAGTGAGGAGTGTTTTATTGTTATGATTAAGACCTTTTTTAGGGTGATTCACCTAATCCAATGGAAGTGTTGTTGATCAAATAGTGAAGAGGCCCGGCTGAAAGTGATTTCATTTACACACTTCAGAGAGCGTTAAACTAAGGACCATGTTAGAAAAATGTCCAGCTAATTGGGATAAGTCCGGGCGGCCCTTATTTGCAAATCATTGTTCCCTGGGGTACTTTGTTGTCATCCGATCGCCATAGATTTTCCCCATGTTCCTCCTTCGGTGTTACGGACCTACTCTGTGGCTTTAATGCAGCATTTCGTGTACTTACCGAATAGTGGGGAGGATCTGGTTATGTAGAATCATGACTGCTTTAGTTCCAGAGATGAGTTTGACCCTTCTGTGTGTATGTTGACTACGTGCTTGAGGATGATAGATAGTTGGATAGAAAGATAGAAATAAAGATAGAAATAAAGATAGAAATAAAGATAGAAATAAATACAGAAATAAAGAAAGAAAAATAGATAGAAAGATAGATAGAAAGATACATAGAAAGATAGACAAGGGGGGTTTGATTCGGGCTAAAGCTCCCTCTCTACGGCTTCGGCCATTGTCTTTAGATGTTTCCCCTCCTCAGCACAAAAAAAAAAAAAAGAAAGATTGAAAGATAGAAATATAGATAGAAAGATAGATAGAAAGATAGATAAAAAGTTCGATATAAAGATATATAGAAAGATAGAATGAAAGAAGATTGATAGATAGGCCCACAGAAATATAGATAGACATATCGATAGAGTTGAGGTAGTCCGGAGAACCACCGTAGAAGGAGGTATCCAAGCACTCATACGTAGGGCATCAAGCACTCATACGTAGGGCTCCAATCACTCATACAAGTGATGCCCGCCCATTGCACTAGAAGCCTGTCAGTAGAAGGGATGAGATAGGCATTTATGCAAGGGAAGGAAAGCTACACCAATCTTCAATCTTCGCTTTGCCTCTTTTATGAATGTCAGTTGCCAGTCCAGGGATAAGGAAATAAGTTCGAGGTTGAACTTGATTTATTTTGTGTATTTTTACCCCAATTTTATGTTTCAAGCTTTATGTTTCTATGTTCTCTGAACACTATGTTGTGTAACTAAACCCAAACACGCACTCAATCGCTGTTTTACGTTTGGTTCTAAACTTGTGTGATCGGCATTGCTGGATACTTATTCTGCCGCTTCTTTATGACTTTGCATGCTGTCGTCATTATTTCTTAGTGAATTATTTATTTTACCATTCACCTTTAGCATAAAATTCTTCTTGTTGGAATTAGTAATTGTCTTGTTTTCTCGTAGGCCTCGACCATTAATTTAACACGTGCCTGGAGTACCAAATCAGTTCCGCACTCTTCCAGTACAAATTGCATTGTTACTGAGCGTACTTAGAAAAGCCACTTACAAGTTAACAACCACTTTTAGTCAAATGTGACATACATACGCACGTATTAGGAGGGGCTCAGTCTGCGGAATACACAAGTTTTTGTTCAATGTAACAACAAATGAACAAAACAATGTATTGAAGATTCAAATCTCCTACTCGTGAACACCTCCCAAAGCTCTGCAGGTTACTATAGAAACACTGAGACAATTATGGTGGAAACTTCTATTTTAGAACTTTACATATGTACTGCGACCTCGGTAGCCTGTGGATAAGGTCGCTAGCTAGTCCGTCCACTTAGATATCGGGAGTACGAATCCCACGACTACATTTCATAGCAACATCATTTTAGAACAATGAAGGGAAAGCTGGGAGTGATATACTCGTACATATACATATATTGCTTTTATTTGATCAGTGGCGGATCCAGAACATTGGCGAAAGACAAGTTTCACAGGCGAAAATTTGTGTCCCTGGATAATATTTTACTGAATGATTGATAACTCATCAACCAATCCAACTGGCTTATTTGAAGTTCAGTTTAAAGTTCAGTTTGAAGTTCGATTTTTAGTTCGATTTGAAGTTCGATTTGAGGGTAAATTTGAAGTTCGGTTTGGAGTTCGATTTAAACTTCAATTTTTAGTTCGAGTTAAGGTTCGATTTAAAATTCGATTCGAAGTTCGATTCGAAATACGATTTGAACTTCGTTTTGAAGCTCTATTTAAGGTTCGATTTAAGGTTCGATTTGAAGATCGATTTAAAATTCTAATTGAAGTTTAATTTGAAGTTCGATTTGTAGATCGATTTTTAGTTCGATTTGAAGTTCTAATGGAAGTTCGGTTTGGAGTTCGATTTGAAGTTCTAATTGAAGGTCGGTTGGGAGTTCAGTTTGAAGTGCGATTTGAACTTCGATTTGAAGTTCAATTTGTAGTTCGATTTGAAGTTATAATTGAAGTTTGTTTTGTAGTTCGATTTTAAGTTCTAATTGAAATTCAGTTTGGAGTTCGATTTGGAGTTCTAATTGAAGGTCGGTTGGGAGTTCAGTTTGAAGTCCGATTTGTAGTTCGATTTGAAGTTCTAATGGAAGTTCGGTTTGAAGTTCGATTTGAAGTTCAATTTGTAGTTCGATTTGAAGTTCGATTTGAAATGCGATTTGTAGTCCGATTTGAAGTCGGATTTGTAGTTCTATTTGAAGTTTTCTCTATAATGACCGGAATAAGAAAATGAGAAGGGTGTTAACTTAGCAAGGAAAGCTTCTCATTTTAATGGTCCTGAGCCCTTCTGAGGACTATCATCCAATACTATTGGAGAAATGCACCGTGGAAAAAAGAAGTCGAAACTGGCTGAATCTTCAAGCTAAGGAGCCCTTCTAGAAGTGTTTAATCCTAGGAATTATAGAGTTGATAAGCATGCCTCGAAACTGGGATTTTGAGTGATCACTGTAGCCTTAATTACCATATAAATAATTTAGTTTTAGCCTCAGATGCCATCAGTAGGTTCTGTAGAGAAAATGATGAAACCTCACTACATCTGTTTCCTTAGCCCTCTTCTGGGTCCATTTCCCTTTTCTAGTTCCATTTCCCTGTTTTAGTTTCAGTTCCCACTTCTAGTTCCATTCCCAACTCTGCTTCCATTTCCCCACTTCTGCTCCCATTTCCGACTTGTGGTTCCAGAACTTTCTGACTCATTTCGAAGTCACTGCAAACCAACATTACATAAAATGACTTGCACACAACCACAACCAGAGCCACAACAACAACCAGAGCCAGAACTACAACAACCAGAGTCACAGTCACAATGCCAAAAAGAGTACGAAAGGCCCAGTGACGACGACAGTGACTCGAGAAAAAGTGCGAAACTGCCAAAAAATGTAATAGAAATTCTAAGATGAGATAAAATACTGAACACCGGCTCCGAATACTGCCGCTGGCGTCTTGAGCTCACTTGTTCTTGCCTCATACGTACTATGGATGTGTTTATGTGTGGCATGTTGTGTGGTGTTGCGGTGGTGTTGCGGTGTTGTTGTGCGCCACTGCTTCTCATGCAAACGCCACGCATAACAAATAGGAAAAAGAAAGCAAAATTCAAAATAAATAAACACATACAAAAGCGAAATTTAAGCAAAAACCTGAAACCCATAAAAACAGCAACAACAACACCAACAACAACAACAAAAACAAAAAGCCAAAATACGACGAAAAAAAGCAAAAAGTACAAAAAAGTTGGTTACAAAAAATGAAACGAAAATTTGGCAATGAACTTGAAACACGTGTAAAGCGAATGAATAATTTTCGGCACAGAAAAAACTGACAAAAATAAAACAACAACAACAACAACAACAACTCCGTTGATATGCTCTTTTGGCCAAATGGCGAGTCAGGAAAGAGGCGGCACAAAAAACACATTAAGTACTTTTTAGATTCAACAAAAAATTCGTAAATGGCATCAAGTGGCAGTGGTGGCAGTGGCGGTGCCCAATCATCATCATGTTCGGACGAGCATTCTCTTTTTCGCTTTCGTAATTTGATTTATTTTTTGCTGGGCTGTTGTTTTTTTTTTCTTTCTGTGTTTTGCTCTTTTGTGCTTTTTTTCCAACGAATTTTAATTTAAATTTGCGGCGTAATAACCTAGATTCGTTCTATTTGGCCACAAAACAAAAACAGCAACAACAACAACACCAACAACAAAATAATAATATTAAATAAATAAATAAATAAATAAAGAAAGAAAACATTAAACAAGAAAGCATTTAAAATTCAAAGTGTTTACTGGTGTTGTGTGGCTGTTGTGTGTGTGTTGTTGTTGCTGTGGTTGTTGCTTAGTCATTTTCGTTGCCAAGCCTGTTGATTCCAATGAATGCGGCTTGCAATTTTTTTCCCCCCCGACTGACATGACAAACTTATGTCAGGAGGTATGTGTGGGAATGGGGTGTTCTGAGGGGGTATGAGGAGGTATGAGGAGGTATGAAGAGGAATGAAGAGGTATGAAGGGGTATGTAGAGGTATGCGGAGGTATGAGGAGGTATGAGGAGGTATGAGGAGGTATGAAGAGGTATGAGGAGGTATGAAGAGGTATGAAGAGGTATGAGGTGGGTATGAGCAGTTATGAGTGTGAATGAGGAGGTATGAGGAGGTATGAGGAGGTATGAAGAGGTATGAAGAGGTATGAAGAGATATGAAAAGTTATGAGAAGGCACGAGGAGATATGAGAAGGTATGAGGTGGGTATGAGCAGTTATGAGTGTGAATGAGGAGGTATGAGGAGGTATGAAGACGTATGAAGAGGTATGAAGAGGTATGAAGAGATATGAAGAGGTATGAGGAGATATGAGGTGGGTATGTGCAGTTATGAGTGTGAATGATGGGGTATGAGGAGGTATGAGGAGGTATGAGGAGGTATGAGGAGGTATGAAGAGGTATGAAGAGGTATGAAGAGATATGAAGAGTTATGAGAAGGCACGAGGAGATATGAGAAGGTATGAGGTGGGTATGAGCAGTTATGAGTGTGAATGAGGAGGTATGAGGAGGTATGAGGAGGTATGAAGAGGTATGAAGAGGTATGAAGAGATATGAAAAGTTATGAGAAGGCACGAGGAGATATGAGAAGGTATGAGGTGGGTATGAGCAGTTATGAGTGTGAATGAGGAGGTATGAGGAGGTATGAAGACGTATGAAGAGGTATGAAGGGGTATGAAGAGATATGAAGAGGTATGAGGAGATATGAGGTGGGTATGTGCAGTTATGAGTGTGAATGATGGGGTATGAGGAGGTATGAGGAGTTATGAGGAGGTATGAGGAGGTATGAAGAGGTATGAAGAGGTATGAAGAGATATGAAGAGTTATGAAAAGGCACGAGGAGATATGAGAAGGTATGAGGTGGGTATAAGCAGTTATGAGTGTGAATGATGGGGTATGAGGAGGTATGAGGAGGTATGAAGAGGTATGAAGAGGTATGAAGAGGTATGAAGAGATATGAAGAGTTATGAGAAGGCACTAGGAAATATGAGAAGGTATGAGGTGGGTATGAGCAGTTATGAGTGTGAATGAGGAGGTCTGAATGAGTGATTGAAGGTATCAGGGGATTTGAGAAGGTATGAGCTGGGTATCAGCAGCTATGATCGGCAATGAGGGGGTAAGAGCAGGTCTGATGGAGTAAGAGAATGCATGAGCGGGTATGAGAGGGCTTGAGAAGGTTTGTGGTAAGGATGAGGAGGTTTGAGAAGGTATAAGGTAGTACCAGGTAGAATGTGTGAGCAGTTATGAGGAGGTATATGGAGGGATATGGAGGTGTGAGAAAGTATGAGGTGGTCTGAGATGTTCTGGCATGGGTATGAGCAGTTATGAGAGTAAATAAGGGGTATGAGGAGGTATGAGCGAGTAAGAGAAGGTATTAGCGAGTATGAGGCGGTTTGAGAAGGTATCGGGAAGTATGAGGTTGAAATGAGGTTGAAATGAGGTTGGCATGACTTTGGCATGAGGAGGTAGGAAGTGTGCATCAGCAGTAATGATCGTGAATGAGGTGGTATAAGGAGGTACAAGCGGGTAGGAAGGGGCTTGAGGAGGTACGAGAGGAGTTTTGAGAAGGTATAAGGATTTAAGACGTATGCATGAAGTAGGTATGAGGAAGTATTAGGTTGGTATGAGAAGATGTGATGAGGTATGAAATGGTATGAAGTGGGGATCAGCAGTAATTAGCGTGAATGAGGGGGCTTGAGGAGGTATGTGTGAGTAAGGGAAGGTATGAGAGGGGGTTTGAGAAGGTATATGGAATTAAGAGGGGGCTTGAAGAGGTATGAGGGAGTAAGGGAAAGTATGAGATGGGTTTTGAGAAGGTATAAGGATTTAAGACGTATGCATAAGGTAGGTATAAGGAAATGGTAGGTTGGTATGAGCAGTTATAAGGAGTTATTGTGGAGTATGAGGAGGTAAGTGTCGGTATGAGCAAGCAAACGTGGATATGAGAGAATGGTATGTGAGAGGATCTGTGTTTCCGAGAATCTTACGGTGACTACAGATATACGAGTAGTAGGGTCGCTGAGTTGGTTGCCTCAGTTGAATGTTGGAACGGATAATGTTACACTCCAATTGAAATATGCGTTATTTTTCTGTATTTAGACTATGGAGCGGAATGTGTGGATCCATTCTTTCTGCGCCTCATGTAGCATGAAAGCCACGTACACACAATTCGGTGCGTGCTGAACAGAATTCTCGGTTATTGCTGTTTTCTATATTTCCGCATACTTTATAATGAATTTTAGGGCGCTTTTTCGCATTAATTGTATTAATTACAATGTCGCGGCCGAAACACAATTGCGACATTATAATTAAAACCTCATAGATACTGATAAAATATCTTTTAAACTGATTGGAAATGATTCGCCGCCGATGATAGATTATAAAACATGAGAATACTTCAGAATTTTATTATGTTAGCAAGTCTGGTTTCAGTTCTACTATTCAGTATAGTGATTCACGGTCAAAGGTCTAATACGCTTCATCATTAGTTCCGGTTAGTTCGAAATCTGGAGTAAGGGATGAGATTCTGTGGTACCATAATGTGTCATATTAACCTAACTGGGCTCACGCAAAGGGGCGCGGCCTCTTCTATCTACTATGCAGGGGCTACGTATTCTCCAGAGTGTCGCCTCATTAATCAAGACGTAACCCAATCCACTTTTATATTTACACAAATGACCACGTTGTTATTCAGCCAGATCACTTTATGGGTACTCGGTTTTTTCCCGCTTTCCTCCTCCATGGACGTTCCTCCTGCTCTTCTGGTTGGTACAATGTTAATAATTAAATTCTTGTACTCCTCAGGTTGCATATATATAAATAAGTAAATATATAACTATGTATTAAAAATATAAATAAAAGGTTTGTTGTCTTGCGATTGTTGGGAATTATGCACTTAACGAATTGCATCAGCAATTGCCTCCAAAAATAAAGAAAAGGTTAGCGACCGATTGGGTGTAACAGTGAACGCATTCATTTGCCTGAGTGTGTGGAGGTAAGTGACTGTTTACGTCACAAATGCCTTCGTTGATACTCAGGTGATGGGATTGTGCGATGATTAAAAGCAACAGGCTTGAGAACATTGCATTGTATTATAAACTCAGTATGAGTAATGATGTGAATTCAGTTATTCTTAATAGATCTTGTCCTTGGTGCAAAAATGATCGGAAAAATAAAAGCGGATAGTTTATAATATTTTAAATAATTTTTTTAAACATTAAATTCACTAAAGATAATTGAATTTATAATTTTAAATAATTTGTTGTTATAGATTTTAAAATACTTTCCAACTAAATTTGTCCAGGGAACTCGAACTACTCTTTTGTGCTTTGTTTGAAAAAAATTGTTGCCTACTTTCAGGGTTCGATAAGCTGTTTTAGGACTAAAATCTCCCAGAAGAGCTTTGGACCGTGTTAATCCCAGAAGAGTTTTCCAGGTTTGACTTATTTTTGCATCTGTACACTTCGTCAGCAGACCTCCAATGGTATTGGATGATAGTTCACAGAAGGGTTGAGGGCCGTTGAAAGGAGAGGCCGCAGCCTTTCTAGCTAAGCTGTCAGCCTTCTCATTTCCCTCTACTCCTGGTACCCACATTAGAGATAGCTTGTTCATTCTGCCTAGGTAGTTTAGCTTCCCAATACAGTCCCATACAAGTTTAGACCTCACCAAGTGTGAGCTCAAACTCTTGAGTGCTGCTTGACTATCGGATAGTATCATGATGTTATTCCCCGGATATTTCCTGTCAATGTTGATCTGGGCACATCTTGCAATAGCGTGAATCTCCGCTTGAAAAATGCTTGGGGAAGAGCCCAGTTGGTTCTAGGCCCCAATACTCCTGCCCCACTTCGTCCATTGTCTTAGAACTGTCTGTATACCATAAGAGGGAATTGTCGCTAATTTTATACGTCTCAGTTAGACCTTTCCATTCTCTTTTGCAAACTGTATTTGTGTGCAAAATTGAATTTTCTTGGCATAAAGTCCTTTTGAGTTTTTAGTAAACCGTATTCCTGATTAGAATATATATATTTTGGGTGTAATCGGATTCTCTCGAGATAATTTCTTGTAGTCTGGTAAGAGATTTCCTAGCAGAGTCTTGTATTACTAGATGTAAGGGTGTTAGATCTAGTATAAATTCCATTGCTGCCGTTGGACTGGTGCGCATATCCAGTGATGACAAGGCAGGCAAGGCGTTGTACTTTAGTTAATGCAGTTTTCGCTGTCTTAAGTCGGACTCTATTTGACCAGGCTGCAGAACCATAGGTGATGATTGGTCTCACCATCTTGGTATACATCCAGCGAACGATTTTGGGTTACATCCCCAAGATTTACCAGCAAGCCGTCTACATATCATTAAGGAAGCTGTGGCCCTCTTGGTGGTTGCTGTCAGGTGAGCCTTCCACAATAACTTTTTGTCGAAAATGACTCCAAGGTATTTGGTCTCAGAGCTAATATCGACCTATGTGCCATTTAGAAGAATAGGTGCCTCATCATTCGCGAAAAGAGATAGACACGAGAGGGTGAAGGAAAGGCGAAACTGGAATTGTGTTCTCACACAGAATTGCTCCAAATATTTTCCCTTTGAGTGTTATCCTTTTGTGTCAATTTGGTCGGGTTTTGTCGATAAAGTTGACTTGCAAGTATGAATATAACTGGGCAAACAAGGTAAAACGAACTATAACCAACCCTTATGCCAGTCTAAAAGTGAACTAGTGCATTGGTCTGTGTTCCAAAATATAATTTTATGTTTCCTTTTCAGCCGATTATTGACTCCTTATCCGCTCTCCTTGTATGTCAAGTTGATGTTATTTAATCCAATGTTAAATGGTTTTGATTGATAGCCCAGCAAAGTGTTCTACATCAGCGATTTGGCGGGAAGCAACAATGAGAATAATTTATAAAAATAAATAATTAAATTAAAATTAAAATAAAATAAAAACAAAAACAAAAAAAAAGCAGCAAAAAGTCGTTTCGAAAGGTTTACAAAAGATTTAAGCATTCAGCTGGGAAGTGCATTTATCCACATGCATTCATATACATAATATATATATATATATATATATATATATATATATATATATATATATATATATATATATATATAGTCGTATATATAAATATATACTCTATATATAAGTAGAGACATCGTTTGTTGTTATTGTTCGCCAATGTGAACGATAAAACTTGAACTTTAAATTTATACGTGCACACGCAGCTGCACACGCTTGCATATGAAGTATGTTTATCTCATTCTTGCTCTTCTAGAGTGAATTCACTTCACTTCTTGTTCCGCGCCCTCTGTTTTTGTTGTTGTTTCTGCTGCTGTTGTTGCTATTGTTGTTGCGGTTCCTGCTGTTGGCGTTGATTTTAAGCCCATACAAATGCTTTCGATGCAAGGAAGAATTTTGAATGCTTATTGCCACCAAACCACACGATCTCGAGTGCCTGACACGTGAACTCAGTGCCTCAGTTTTCTTTATATAAATAGATTGAATGATTTTTCGTATCAGGGTTCCCAACTTCAGCAATTTTCTTCAATTTAGGGCATTTCCTTCCCTGCAAGGAATAGCTTGGGCTTTTGGCTGCCTGATTACAATGTTAAGATGAATTTAATATAATACAAGGATGGTAGTTATGATGAACTATTGTTCATTGATTGGTCATAATTGATGATTGAGTAGTATTGATGATTGTGTAGTACTTATGATTGAGTGGTATTGATGATTGAGTAGTATTGATGATTGAGTAGAGTTGACGACTGAGCAGTATTGCTGATTGAGTAGTATTGATGATTGAGTAGTTCTGTTCATTGAGTACTATTGATGATTGAATAGTTTCGATGATTGAGTAGTGATGATAGAATAGTATTGTTTATTGAATAGTATTGTCAACTGAGTAGTACTGATGATTGTGTGTTATTGATGATTGAGTAGTGTTGATGTTCAAGTGACATTTATGATTGAGTGGCATTTATGATTGAGTGGCATTGATGATTGAGTGGCATTGGTGATTGAGCAGTATTGGTAATTGAGTCATATTGATGATTGCGTACTACCGATGATTGAGTAGTACTGATGATTGAGTGGCATTAATGATTAAATCGTATTTCTCATTGAGTAGTATGAAAGGTTGAAAATTTTTGATGATTTATTAGTTGAATAGAATTATTGGTTGAGTAGTACTGATGATTGAGTACAATTGATGATTGAGTAGTATTGATGATTTAGTAGTACTGATGATTGAGTGTTACTGATGCTTGAATGGTATTGATGATTTAATATTATTGATGATTGAGTAGTACTGATGATTGAGTAGTACTGATGATTGAGTAGTACTGATGATTGCGTAGTACCGATAATTGAGTACAATTGATGATTGAGTATTACTGATCATTTAGTACAATTGATGATTGAGTAGTACTGATTATTGAGTACAATTGATGATTGAGTAGTACTGATCATTGAGTACAATTGATGATTGAGTAGTATTGATGATTGATTAGTTTTCCTGAAATAGTAGTATTGATAATTGAATATTATTGATTATCGATTAGTTTTCCTGATTGAGTACTATTGATGATGAGTATATGATACGATTGAGCAGTATAGCTGATTGATTAGTGGTGATATAGCCGACTCCAACCAGAGACCAGAGAAAGTGAAACAATCTGCTTCGTGAAGGAAGTGGGTGCAGTGAACATGGGTGGAAGTACATTCTTTCCGATATCTCATTAATTTCATTACCAGGGATGATCCTTTAGGGCTCCCAGGCAGATGATAAACAGTTTTAGATGAATTAGATAGAAAGGTAATGCAAGTTTGCTACCGAGCTATGTGCAAATTTCCGGAATGTGCTGATTTTATTTATTATTATGTACTGAAACGTGTTCGTGTGAAACAGCCCCATTCGTATTGGCTCCCAATCAATGACCACTCTCTGAGTAATATGCAAAAAGATGGCGGCGATGATCAATTAAGCGTGGCGATTTGCAAGGTATATTTTTAGTGTGATCTGAATGTGATCGTCACTTGAGCGCTAATGTAAATCAGAACTTACTGGAAACATTTTGGTTGTTTTATTGGAATCTTCTTTCCCCTTTTTGTACTTTTGTTTTGCTGTCTTTTTCGTCATCTTTTGGGATTAATTATATTCCTTTTTGGTAGCACACGTGCCACAAAATCTGTTCCTACCCTACCGTGCGCATTATAATTCGCACTTGCTCCTGCAATTACCAAGTCTGCCGAATCTTCATTATATATATTTGTGGGTCCATACATTCTGTTTGAAGTCTGATTTTATAATTGTTTTTTAAATATTTTTATATATATTTAATATATATTTTATATTTATATTTTATATTTTCATTTTAAGTTCTATGAATCCAACTTTGGCCACTTTATTTATATGGGGAGTGATTGTGCAATATGGGGAGTTATTGCGCAATAAATTTTATGATGATCTTATTAGAATATAACATAATATAATTGGGTTAGGCCGAAGAAGCATCGTAGAGGGAAGTCTTCAAACACTCATGCAAATAATGCCCATTGTACTAAACGCCTTGGAGTAGAGGGCTGGTGGAGGTTGATAGGGGCTTGTAAAAGGGAGCTTATACACCTTTTTAAACTTTTATGAATCTCAGAATTCTGTGCAAGTATAAGGAATGTCCATTTTCCACTCCCAATAATCAGTTTTTGAACTTATTATCTAGGAACCTCACAACTGACTGAACTTCATCTTGAATAATCCTGGAATAGAGAGCGAATTCTTTACATACTAAATTCGAATGTACTTTTCCATGTAAATTTGAGAGATTTTTGCACATGATGTTTCCCACAAAGTGCTATAAATTATTAAACAATATGATAATTCAAAAATTTTTGGGCAAACTGATTGATTATTTATGATTGATGAAGAAAAAGATGTGCAACGCTTTACATAAAACACAACAACTTTTGCATAAACTGAACTGAAATGCCCCTTTGCTTGATTTAATTTGATGCAACTGAAAATATCAACGACCTCTTCCTTAACTTTAAATCCTACGCCTTCTTATTCACACACACACACTTGCACAATTCTTCTTCACTCACCAGCTACAGAGAAATTTTTGCACGATCATGATTGTTATGATCACTAAACAATAACAAAGACAACAAATAATAACTACGTTCATAGTTGCAAAAACAAAAAGTTGCATTTTTCAGGTCAATAAACTTGCATACAAACACACACACACACGTGTGCATCCACAATGCTCATGGATAACACAGCACTACAAACGAACAACAACGACGACGATGGATGTGAATGACACAGAGGCACACTCAACCCGATTTCTCGTACAAACCAATTAAGTGACGGACGGCAGCTGTGGTGGCAGCGGCCGAGGCAGAGGCAGCGATAGAGCACCTCGTCCTTGCTTGCCATAAAGCAGCAGCTGCAGCAGCAGCGACTGCAGTTTCTAGCTTTATACGAAAAGCTTTTCTTTCTGCTAGTGAAAATCAAAACACAAAATATGTGCACCGCATTGCCCTGCACTGCAGTGCACACGCCAGTGAAGCAGCTTCGTAGTCTGATATGCACAACAATAACAACAGCAACAATGCGAGTCATGACAACAACAACATTCACAGTGGCTGCAGCAGCAGCAACAACAAAAACAACATACTCAACCACACATAACACAAACAATTTTTTTTGCATGCTGGGTTTGTTACCCCATGCTTGATGGCAATGAACTAGAGAACCATTGACCAGCTTAAACTTCGTAGCAAAATAAAAAGCAGCAAACACAAACAAACAAAATGAAAAGAAAAATAAAAACGAAACAACAACAAACAAACAAAAAATGGTAAATACACAACAGCAGCAACGACAGCAGTAGTGGCAGCAACTATGTGCATGCTCAGTCGCTGGTGTGCAAGCAAACACACACACACAAACACACATACAGCCTCAGCGTCAGCCTCAACGTCAGTCACAGTCTGAGTCTGAGCACAACGAGTTTGGTTCAGTGGCGTGTGTACATGCAACATGAGATCGTTTAAAGCTGCAGCTCTACACTACAGAAATTTGCAACAAACTGTCTGCATTTTTGTTGTGCCATTTTCAAAGCTCTCAGCAAAAGAAGAGCGAGATTGCGTATGAAAGTCTCTCTGCTCATGCTCATGCTCATTGCTCCTATCGGCGTCTGCTGCAAATTGTGCTGCGTTTGTAACCATAACCACACTTACTCTCTCTCTCGCTGTCTCCCACTCTCTTTTGAAAAACGCATTCTGCGCCACAAAGTGCAATGATCGCGTGGCTTTTGTGTGCTGCAAAGATATGTCTTGATATGACGTTTAAATATCGTTTGTTGTTTGTTATACAAAAGTAGCAATTTGAGCTGCACAAAATATGTTTTTTTATGGCGTTTGCCTTGTGGATAAAGGGGGAAGTAGAAAGGTAACTCTAAGGGACCCTATGCGGAACATTAATTTTACATTAATATAACAGTTATCAGAATGGTGCATCGCAAGGTGTTGGACCGGTGAATCGGTGGCCGGTTGGCCTGGCGTCTGAATTCATTTGCGTTCTTTTTTTATGGCGTATGTCGCGGAGTACTCATAAATTGCATGACCTTCGGAAGGAATTCACAAACGTTTACTCGCAACTCTCGGTGCAATATTTTCACCTTATTACGTGGGCTTCCTCATGAACACTTATGTATGAACTTTGGGCATGTTTTTGATGTATGTATTACAGGCTTCGGCAATCTTAAAAAGGATCACAAAACAATTGAAATTGGTTTCATAACGATTTAAAGCGGCATCATAATTAAAATAGTTTAACAATCATCTAAAAGGACTTCAAAAAGCTTTGAAAGGACTTCGATATGCTTTGAAGGGGCTTCAGAGCCTAAAAAAGGATTCAAAACGATTCAAATTGGCATAAAAATTGAAATAGTTTAAAAAGCTTTTAAAGGACTTCAATAAGCTTTTTTAGGGGCTTCAATAAGCTTTGAAAGGGCTTCAAGAAACTTTGAAAGGGCTTCAATAAGCTTTGAAGGGGCTTCAATAAGCTCTGAAGGGGCTTCAGAGCCTAAAAAAGGTTTCAAAACGATTCAAATTGGCATTAAAATTAAAATAGTTTAAAAAGCTTTTAAAGGACTTCAATAAGCTTTTTTAGGGGCTTCGATAAGCTTCGAAAGGATTTCAAAAAACGTTGAAGGGGCTTAAAGGATCCTAAAAAGGGTTACAAAACGATTAAAATTGACATCAAAATTAAAATAGTTTAAAAAAGCTTGCAAAGGAATTCAATAAGCTTTTTTAGGGACTTCAATAAGCTTTGAAAGGACTTCAAAAAACGTTGAAGGGGCTTAAAGGATCCTAAAAAGGGTTACAAAACGATTAAAATTGGCATTAAAATTAAAGTAGTTTAAAAAAGCTTGCAAAGGAATTCAATAAGCTTTTTTAGGGGCTTTAATAACCTTTGAAAGGACTTCAAAAAGCTTTAAAAGGGGCTTTAATAAGCAACCGTGTTCATAATTGTAACTGTGCTCTATAAGATTTATCAACGATTCCATTGATGTCCATTTTACTTAATGGATACCAGTGGCCCACATAGGATTAAGTGGCAGTCAAGGGCGTAGATAATCGGTCAGAAGGTCCTCTTGGCCCATATGGAGGCGACCCACATAGCAGAGAACAAAGATTAACTTCAAAGCCACAGCCGAAGTCTGATAATTTTGATAAGATTTTGATAGGATTTGGTTCGGGTTTGTGTATAGCTCAGAGTGGGTCTAACCTGCTCCCAAGTTCAGTCTTCGTTCTTCCTTATATGTACATGAGGTATCTTTGTGTGTGTGGCTGGTTCAGAGTTTGTGGTATTTTCCTACATACTATAATCGACTTCATTGTTTGCAATTTCTTTTCGTTACGCGATGGAACGATTAATGCTCAAATAATCTCTTGGCCGAAAAACTTCTACCAAAGAAGCCAAAGCAAGCCAACGGGCGCACATATTACATATTCGTGTGTTGGCTGGCAGCAACAACTCAGATCGTTGGCGTATGACATAAGCGCAATTCAAATAAGTGTTAAAGCCAACAAAAAATCAGAAACAACAATAAAAAAAAAAAACAACCAAAAGTTCATTAAAGCAACATTTGAAAAGTTGTAAACAAATATGAGTTGAAAAGCAAATGCGAAGCAAGAACGCACTGGTGGGCACTGGGCGGGACGGGCTACAATTTCGCTCCACAGGGAATTGTGGCCAGGTACGAGCGAGGGGGATGGGTTTGTGCGAGAGGGGAGGAGGTTGGCGCAAGCGTTGCGGTGTCGACATTGTCCCAAATAAACAAAATTCCAAAGTTTAGGTCACTTTTTTCAATTTGTCTTTTTTTGCGAACTCATAAACGCGAATGTGAGTAAGTGAAATTTCCGGTAACCATCCCGGCAGGGAAAGTTATGATTTCTTGCTGAACAGTTGCTGAGTTTCCTCGTGCCAACTTGGGCTTTCGGCTGTTAATTGAAGCTAATTTGTGTGTCATACATGTCATAATCGACAGAAGTATATATAAGCAATATAATTCCGGTGAACTAGTATCATAAGAGGGTAGAATAGAAGGAGGGGGGGAGGTGGGCGTAGAGATAGTATTAAAACAGCAAATAAAGAGCCTCTAGAATAGAATATTACCTGCACTTGCGTGACCATTTTAATTCTTTTGGAACGAATCAAAGCTTTTAGTACGCTTCTAGTACCCAGCGGTGTGGAGTCGTCAAATAATAAGGCCTCCAACTCCTAATTGTACCACAAAAATATTTCTAACACGAAGCCGGCCCAATTCTGACTTCAAGTCGCTTCTTCAATTTCAGATTTCAACTGCTTTTCTGACTCCAGTTCTGTATCTCAGTCCAACTCCGTCGCTGACTTCAAGTCCCTTTTTCAACTTCAGAATTCAACTGCTTTTCTGACTCCAATTCTGTATCTCAGTCCAACTCCATCGCTGACTTCAAGTCCCTTTTTCAACTTCAGAATTCAACTGCTTTTCTGACTCCAATTTTGTATCTCAGTCCAACTCCGTCGCTGACTTCAACTCCGTCGCTAACTTCAACTCCTTCGCTGACTTCAACTCCGTCTCTGACTCCAATTCCTGTATCTGACACTGACTCCGTCTCTTGACTCGAACCTCCGTCGAGTTCGAATATTCACATATCATTCATGGATTCTGTAAAAGGACGAATCCTTCTATAGCACAGCAGAAGCAAACAGGTTCTACGGCAATTTATTGTACAGCCTCAAAAGTGTAGAGTATTTTTCCCTGCAGGGTGGCATTGAAAGACTTTTCTGTCGTGGCAACACAAGAGGATGTCTTTGTAGACTTTACAGTGTGATTGCTGGACTTTGGCTATGCTGGTTACTCCGAATAGATATAATACCAATATGGACATACATATTCCTAGTTAGTGTCGCTTTCTGATTCGATTTGAAGGTAGCGGAGGATCCTTATCAAGCATATTGAGACGAACATATGCTCGAATACTATTGTGGGACATTAAAAAAGCGAATCCGATCCGAATACATAACAGAGAAAATTACTCAATGAATAAAAATCTCGACTTTTGACCGGGACTTTGTGCAGACCTGGATTCCTTTTACTTCCCAATCATGTTTAGGAATGATATTTGGCTCTACATATCGAAATTTGTTAATTAATGTTGCCAATTATCTTCAAGGAACAAATGCTGAATACCGGGTTGATACTACGTAGGTAGGGTGTTTTCATTTGTGAAGCCGCTACAGTCGACCAGAAACTCTCTTCACTAGTTTCCTGCATTGTCTTTTAAGTGGCTTTTCTTTTAAATTTTTATTTCTTTTTGTGAGGCTTTAAATGTTTCGCAGAACTTCCAGAACTCGTTTAAGAAGTTCTTTAGCAGGTCACAATTTTCCGTTGCCTCTTTCTACGCATGCGGAAGCGTAATTATATATACACATATACTCGTATATCACATTGCGTAAGTTGATTTTTTGGTAACAACTTTTACAGAGCTGAGCTGAATTGCTGGCGGACCGTAGCGGTAGCGCTGCTAGACGTGATAAAGCAATGGTCTCACCCACTGCCGCCGATATAGGCATGCATGAGATTCGGTCGGCGAGCGTGCTGTGAATGAGAATTGCACATTTGTGTCGTTTAATTTGTTCCCCAAAATGGCGTTGAATGGCGGAGGAATTGTTGTTGTACACCATTATACACGAAACCTTGAGGACGCATCGCGGACATGACTCCAAATGGCATTTCATGGACAAGGTATCATTTTGTGTTGTCGCGTAGTCAATAATCTTGGCCAGAGTTTCGCTCAAATACATAAAAATAGCATCTTTTCTAGGTCTCCTTTGAACAATATATCAGTGCGTATTATTTTAGTATATCTTTAACAGAATCAAAATAAAATCGGCTTTAAATTGTAGCCTCCAATTGAATCACCCTTTAGATGCACGCCTCAGAATCTATTCAAACCCGGCCGGCTTTGTAGGTGGCTAGAAAGGTGCTGACAATATTCAAAAGTCAATTGCGAAATTAATCAAGCTAACTTAAAAAGAATTGGCCCAAACTGACATATAAGCAAAACTGACATTGGCATATACAAACATGATCCTTTATATAGTCCTAGCACATTCCCAGCTAAACTTCTTCAAAGTGAGAGAAGCAAACGAGACGAGTTGGGGGGACTGGGAATTTGTTTCTATACTGACGGCATCACGTTAGAAGGGAAGGTGAGGCAGAGATGAGATTGAGAGGACGGTGATGTATCCTTTATATAGTCCTAGCACATTCCCAGCTAAACTTCTTCAAAGTGAGAGAAGCAAACGAGACGAGTTGGGGGGACTGGGAATTTGTTTCTATACTGACGGCATCACGTTAGAAGGGAAGGTGAGGCAGAGATGAGATTGAGAGGACGGTGATGTATCCTTTATATAGTCCTAGCACATTCCCAGCTAAACTTCTTCAAAGTGAGAGAAGCAAACGAGACGAGTTGGGGGGACTGGGAATTTGTTTCTATACTGACGGCATCACGTTAGAAGGGAAGGTGAGGCAGAGATGAGATTGAGAGGACGGTGATGTTTTATGTGCAAGGCGTCTAAATGCTCTGCTAAATGGTCTGGCGGCTCTTCTACGCAACGTCTTAATCACTTGGCTGTCCAGCGACTGCGACATAAGAAGCAACTCTTGAACTCGCAGGACGTGGCACTCTATAAACAAACCGCTGCGAAACACCACTTTACTTCCAGCTTCAGGGACCAAGCCATCAAAAGATAGCGGGAGGAAAGCACTTCGAGTAGGAGCTCTGACCTTCTTTGAAGAATTGAATTCCTTATACAGACAAAAATCAAGCAAAACTTTTGAGCTCTGTGGTAGCAGTCTTGACAAAGACACAGTTGCCGCTTCCTTCGCCATTTTAACAGGTCGGGGCTCAACGAGGAGATTTCTCACGCAGTTGTTTAAATAAGGGGTAGGCAGGGGCAGGAGTCCATCTACTCTGTCAGCACCCGGAATCACTTTTCAATAACCTCTACGATCTTAACCAGTTAAAATTCGTTTTACTTCTTCCAAAATAGCTGCAGTGCGGCTCCCCCCCAGGACGAATACGCCCATATAATCTTTTAGTGTAAATGAAGGGATCTACGAAAAGGACCAACAATAAGGCAGCTGCAGATCAAGGCAGAACAGAGAAAAATGGAAATTCAATTAGTGGAGGTGGAACAAGGAAAAGTGGGAGAACAATTAATGGAAAATCGCATCAATCTATATTCTGTAGCAACCAATTAGGCTATGCCGGGGTCCATTGTGATAAGCAAGGACCTTACAATAACAAAAGTTGAAGCAGACAGATCCATCAGCTAGAAATATCAAGCAACTGAAGGTGGAGTCAAACTCACTCCAAGTTGTTTGACCTCTAAAAATGCCTTATATACAATTGAACTTTGGATTAACTTTCAGTGCAACGTCTTCTTCTGCCGAAGATCCTCGCCTCTATAAAATATTAACAAAATAGATATTAGCCTACGAATTCCAAACTTTCACGATTTCAAACAATGCCAGGCCAGGCCAGCACAAAAGACTTTCCAAAGGCAACAAAACAACAAAAACAAACGAATAGAAAAAAATGAAATATCATTTATCATGCCGTGCGCCAATTTTCAAATAATTTTCCAATACAAATTGTGCACAACGCCAACCACAGCAGCAGCAGCGACAGCACTAGCTTCAGTACCAATGACAGCACTAGTACTAGCGACGAAAGCAGCAGTTATAGCAGCTGCACCGACTTTGGCAGCAGCATCGTCACCTGGTATTTCCCAAAGCTCCACGACGAGCAATTTACATTTTGAAAGTAAATTAACCTACGACAAGCGAGCGCATATTGCGAGCAGCCAAACATGTCTGCCAGCAGCCGTCCACTATCCACAGTCATCCAGGCAGCGAGCGAGTATGCTATTTGGTGGAAGGCGGCGAATGAATCTCGTAAGCTATGAAAATGCAACTAGAGTGCAAACACCTTTTCGAAAACCAACAACGAAAACCATAAGCGACACGACAAAAAATTACAACAACTACAAAAAAAAATACCTGTGAACGGCCAACAACTCCTGAGCCACAACCAAAAGCTAAACGAACTATGGGTTGTACGTGCATACGTACATATGTACGTATTGGCAAACAACGTGAACGTGAACGTAAGCGCACATTTCACTTTAGTTTGGAGGCCAAAGTCCTCTTTATGTAGTCGAGTATCTGTGCAGATGCCAATCTTACCGCATTGCAATAAAAATAAAAACAAACAACAAAAGCTGCGTACGTGTGTGTGTACGTAAGTTTGGATGAGGATGGATATGCATGAGTGTGTGTGTGTGCACGAGTGCAGAAACATGCATGCACACAACTGCGCTCGAGTGTCAGTCAACTTTCATCCATTCAAATGCTGTTTCGTTTATTGCTGCGCCTTCTCTCCCTCTCTCTTTCTCTCTCAGTCAAACGCACAAACAGACATCTCATACCCATAGACAATTTATAAATTTGCTGCAACACTTCAGCTACGTAGCAGTGGCCTGGGCTAGTGAGGCGAACATAGCTAGCATAATCTTTTATTTGTATTGTTGTTGCTGTTGTTGTACATCGTTGACTTCTTTGCCAATGCCACGACTTGCCTAGTGTACTGCATTGATTGTTGTATGTCTGTTCGTTGCTCTGCCTGTCCGCTCGTCGATCCGTCCGTCTGGCTTAGTTAATGAGCTAGTTAGTTGTTGGTAAGTGCAGCGACCTCACTCGCTTGGCAACTGCTGCATACCATACACTACCCGCAAGTACACATACAAACGCACACATACAAATCGCCACTGCATTCAGGCACCGGCACCAAACCTCACCACTCATACTTGTAACTGGTTGGAAGGGAGGCAGGCAGGCAGGCAGGCAGGCAGCGTCAGCTGTGGATCGCTTCGGTTCGGTTCGGTTGGGTTCGGTTTGCCTGCAATTTGCAAGCGTGCATGCATGCCAAAGAAAGCGTTTGTCTTCAGTCATCTTTCGTGCGAAGACAGTAGTAATGAACTTTCGTTATCCGCTTTGAACTGCATAGGTACCCGTGTAAATGCAAGCACATGCATGTGTATGTATGGATGCATGCTTGTCTGCTTGCTTGCTTTCTTGCTTTATATTCATTACAATTGACACGAGAGAATCAACTTCGTACGATCGTTGTACGAAGTAGCTGAATAGCTGAGTATTCGTAGAACATTCTAGCAAGGAGACCAAAATAGAGGGTGCTCTCTCTGACACACTTATTGCACGACACACAACCAAACACGAACAGGTTCAGGCATCGTTGCATGCACATTGGGATATACCCGTGGTCGACGTCCTACAGGTGACGCAATTAATTGTACAAAAAGTGCCTCTCTCTCTCTCTCTCTCGCCTGACGTCATGAAGGGTGAAAATGCATGTGAAAAAATATTTTTCACATTTCAGTTCATGGTTACTTTTTACTTTGTTTTACTGCAGGGTTGCATTTTAATAAATAAATATATTTTAAAAACCTCAAATGGGATGGGATCAGTGCAAATGCTGTATTTCTAAATTTTGTTTAAACACAGGCGTTATTTTATATGCGTAAAATACAAACGTGCTTCGTGACGTCATGAACTGCCTGTCAATATAGATGAGAGGAAAGTTGGGGTCCTACGAATTACCTAAGCTTATAATTTATATACCTTGGCATATACAGATGTGTTGGGTAGGAAGTTTATAGAAAGGAGAGATATGTATGGAAGGTACATATATGTGTAAGTATGGAGAGAGAAGGGAAAGATATGTATATAAAAGGGAGAGATATGTTTGGAAGAAGTGATATTTATAGAACGGAGAGATATGTATTTTAGGAAGATATAAGTATGGATAGAGAGAATGGAGAGATATGTATAAAAGGGAGATATATGCGTGTAAGGGAGAGATATGTATGTATGAAAGGCGGATATAATATATGAGTGGAGAGAGAGAACGGAGATATATGTATTGTATGGAGAGATATGTATGTAATGGAGAGATATGTATGGTATGGAGATATATGTATGGTATGGAGAGATATGTGTGGTATGGAGAGATATGTATGGTATGGAGAGATGTGTATATCTATGGAAGGACGATATATGTATATCTATGGAAGGAAGAGATATGTAAAGAAAGGCGAGATATGTATGGAAGGGAGCAATAAGTATGGAAGGGAGAGATGTATAAAGAGACGATAGATAGCTATGGAAGGAAGATATATGTATGGTATGGAGAGATATGTATGGAAGGGAGATATATGCATGGAAGGGAGATATATGCATGGAAGGGAGAGATAGGTATGGAAGGGAGAGATGTATGAAGAGACGATAGATACCTATGGAAGGGAGAGATATGTATGGTATGGAGAGATATGTATGGTATGGAGAGATATGTATGGTATGGAGAGATATGTATGGTATGGAGAGATATGTAAAGAAAGGCGAGATATGTATGGAAGGGAGCGATATCTAAAGAAAGGAGAGCTTTGTATGGAAGGGAGAAATATTGATAGAAGGGAGAGATATATGTATATGGTAGGAAGAGATAAGTTTGGAAGGGATGTATGGTATAAACAATAATAATAATAACAATAATAAAAATCATAGTATTGTTGCTGATAAAATATTCACAACAGTGGTCCACACAACTGAGAAATTGAATAGTATAATTTTGCCGAATTGCTTGGAGTATTCCATGACATCAAAATTTGCTGCACGTCTCTTTGATTTTTCCAACTTAACTTGTAAGTTACTTATTTACTTATGTATGTCTTGTAGCTTAAGCAAATGTTGACCCCTTCTTATCCGCCTACTGCACTGCTGAGCACGTGTCATTATAACAAAATTTCCCTGCTCTAAAGCAGCAACAACAACAACAACAACAACAACAACGTTTAACAAGCCAACAAATCCATCGATCAAGCGATTTATCCATGCACCCAACTATCCAATGAACTAACTAACCACATATGCAACTAACTAAGCAACCAACTGGCAACAAGTCAATAAACTCATTGCGAATCGCCTTATCAAACCGACCACGATCAATGGCGATCATTGGCACTACTGACTCGCTGGTTGGGTAGTAAAATTATACACATACACACCGAATTACCGAACTTACGCGCACGGCCTAAACAATAAACCTCAATAACAGTTACAAAACTGTACGCATTTAAAATGCAACAGCAACGACAGTGGCTGCGACGTCAGCAGCGGCAGCACTAGTAGCGACAGCACTAGCAGTAGCGCCAACAGAGAGTAGTAGTAGTAGTAGCAACAGCGACGGCAGCAGCGACTGCTGCATTAGTAGTTCTCACTGCTCTGCATCTTGAGCAGACAGAGATAGCAACAGATGTGTGACGTAAATAGTAACGAATGAGCAGGGAATATGCAAGTTAGATCTTTTGAAAAGAAAATACGTAGAAGAAGAAGCAGCAGTGTAAGCAGAAAATAAGAATAAGAGTTTAGCGGTGTGACAGCAGACACAGACTTAGTATGTGTTACGTGCATAGAGAGGCATGCCAATGCAGGAAGAAAAGAAAGGAGACGAAGCTGGCTGGCTACGCCGCCGTCAGTACATTGAACGCATCTACTGCAGCTACAAAAGGGTTAAAGACCCTTTGTGTTACCACACACATATGTGTGAGTGAGAGAGTGTGAGTTTGTGTGTTTTTACATCAGTTCTGTGTATGTTTATATGTGTTTGTGTGTGTGTGTGCATTTATTTTTATTTGAAAGGGGGGTGAGAATCTTCGAATAATCATTATCGCCCGAGTTACGGCGCTAGTGTGACTCAGTGGGACTATTGCCACTTACTCCATAACCCTGTCTCAGTGCATGGAATGTACATAAGTGTTTGGGCTGTATAAAGGACTTGTTTTAGAACGATCGTAGCCGGTCACGCTAAGGCTGCGTTTATATCATCGAACTTCAACTAGAATATGGCTGCTTGGTGAGGAGTTTAGTGCATTCAACCCCAAAATAGGGGGTTTTTTCTCAACAAATTAAAGTCAGTGATCGATTTTATAATCTATACATACGTACTTGTCTTCGTATATAATTTCTCTGCAGTGTATATAAATTGGGCTTAAATATATATCTACACTAATTTAGGAAACAATTGAGGAGCTCTATTCTAAGGTTTCGTTATCTTATGTAGTGATAATGTACCAAAGCAAGGCACCACACATTCACTGCTTTCGTTTTCTTCTCCTAATTGTCTCTACCTTACAGTATATTAAGGTGTTGGTCCCTAAAACCTAACTATATCATTTAGCACCCGATTTGGATCTGGTTGCTTCTACGAATACGTTTCTAATTTTACCGCCGAGTAAAAATCAAATGTGTGTTCACTTTTTTATTTATTTATATATAGTATGTACATACATATGTATATATAAATATATCTTAAGTACAGATATCTTTATGTATACACATACTTCATATATAGATAAACATGCGCATATAGAATATTTAGTGGAAAAAGGACCCTTACCGAGCCCAAATAAACAAGCGTGCTCATAAGAAAATTATAGAAATGCATTGAAATGCATAGAAATGAGCGGCAGAAAGCAGGCAATATAATAAATAGAATGGCGCAAAGCAGCACAGAACAAGGAAACAAATGAACCTACATCAACAACATAGTATAAAAAGCCAGCGAGCTGATAAACACGATCAGTAAATGGAATACCAACACACTCGCACTCGCACACAGCACTTGCCTACCGAGGAGCATGCCTACGTGCATCAACATACAACAGCCCAGTAGGAACACCAGTTGTGAGGCAATGCATTCTTAATAGAATGGAACACTCAGCCCGCCAAATTAGTCCATAGCCGCCAGCTCGATATAAATTCCCAATGACTTGAAAGTGTTAAGAAAGCAGTATTTTTTATTGTAAGTTCATTCTATGATAAGGACTATGTGTATTCTATATCATAAGGACCCAGAGGGCTGAAGGTCTTGGCAGCTAGTCCTTCTTTATCATGAATACTAATCTATCTATCTATCTATCTTCTATATATTATATATATAAAAATGAATGTTTGTGTGTATGTCCTTTATAGAATCGTAAACTATGCATTTGATCATGTGATGATCTTTAGCAAATTTGTTGTGCATGAGCCCAGGAAGGTTTCTGAGTTGGTACCGGTCCAATTGGACAAAGGGGCGTAGTACCTCCCATAAAAATCACAAATTAAAAAGCCATTATTTCTGCTCCGGCTAACAGTATTTGAACAATATTTGGTATATAGGTTTAGTATACATATTCTAAGTGCTGCTGCAAATATGGGCAGGATTGGACAAAGGGGAGTGTTACCTCCCATACAAATCACAAATTAAAAATCGTTTATATCTGCTCTATGTGGCTTGCTCACGCGTCGGAAAACCTTCTAATTTAATCGTTTACGCACCAGATGGAAAAACAAGAAATATTGTGTATCCCACAGCACTTCAATAAATATAAAATTGTAACGAAACGCTGCAATGTCACAATTTTTTCGAAATGATTAAAATCAATAAAATGTATCAAAATGAATTGAATATTTGTATAATGTCTTTCCTTCAAAACTACTCATCCGATTTTAAAAATTCTTTGACCAGCTGAATGCTACACCCCCCCTACAATTCAGGGGTAGCGAAGCGCACCGGGTACAGCTAGTTATTTATATTTATTCTACACATAATAACACGATTGTATACTTGAAGCCAATATTTTTTAGATTTAATAATGCAGGGAGTACTAGCACCGCGGCCCATAAGGACCTATTGTGCTATAAAGCCAATATAAGAATGTCGATCGTTAATTCCACGTCCCTTATTCATGAAAGGAATTCACCGATTCCCAAGCAAGAATGCATATTACAATTTCCTGCTGGGTGTAGGAATGTGTGCATGTGAACTGCATACGTGTGCATGTGTGTATGCGAGCGGTCGATCACCGACAGCAGTGGCTTTGAACTTCAACGGGTCCCCATGCCCGCGCAGTCTTATCCAAGCACGCATGTGCACATACAAACTCTCATACACACACACACACACACTCTCGCATATACAGGCTTACATACGGATAAATTTATGAGAAGAGGAAAATACCATCATACATGCACGCTTTTCATATTACATTGAAATGGAAACGCTCAACACCAAACGCCATCGTCATTATCATGAGCTCGTAAATGATTATCATCATCATTATGATCATTGGCATCACAATGATTGTGAGCAGCAGCAGCAGCAGCAGGCGCCACAGCAGCGCTGTGCAACATGATTCAATCTGCTCAGGCTGCTGCTGTTGTTGTTGGCGCTGATGCTGCCTCTGTTCGCTGGTTCAAGTTTTCAATGTCGAGATCACTGAAGATCACTTTTATTACTATTTGAATTTTTTGTTTGCTTTGTTGTTGTTGGTGTTGTAGCTGTTTGTGTTGCAGTTGTAATGTTTTTGTTGCCGTTGTAACAAAACGCGACGAAATTGTTCATTAAAAAGATCATTGAACGTACTAGCAGCGTGCAATGATCCACACCGATGATATATTTTTTGTTTCTCTGCATCTCTCCCTCACACTCGCACTCACACTCTCCCTCACTCTCACTCTCGGCCGCGCTCTCTCTCGCTCCCTCTCTCTTGGAATGCGCTAAAAAGAGATAGGAGAGCGGTTGGCTGCAGGAGAGTTGCTTGCGGCATTTGGCGTAGCAACGCAATTTCGAATAAAATCGAAATTCAATAAATTCCAAAACGAAGAGGAAGGGGAGGCACTTCATCATCAGATCAAACGGACGCACGTATTGCAATCTTATCATTGCATATCAGTATTTCTAGCTGAAAGTGCATTGTGGAGACCGATCGAATATTGGTGGTGGGAGTGGCCGCATGTGGTTTTTCTTGTTGTTGTTGGTGGTCTTGGCGTGGTGGTACACTTATTCTGTGTGGCACTTTCTTCCAGTCAATTTCCTCCCTTGTTACTTGCCTCCACTGTCACTTTCCTCCCTCGGTACTTTCCTTCTTCGCCGCTTTCCTTGATGGAGTTGGTAGTTAAAGCTAACGAAATATGAGCTTCAAAATACTCTTTCATCAATTTCAGATCACATAAAAGTCTGCTGACTTCGCGTCTACGCAATTGCAAACGCCCAAAAGCGGGAACTGAACACAAGTTCAACCAAACACCAGCCAGACCAAGAACAATGCCTGCCAGAAGAAGGCCATTCATGGTAGCAGAGCACAGCTTACTTCTGAGATGATGATAATTTTTTCTGAGTTCAGTTCTTTTTGGAATTTAGAAGGGTTCTAGGGGGGAAATACGAGTATGTGTATACATATGTATATAAAACTAATAAAATATATAAATATATTTTGTATAAACTAAACAAATAAACATTTAATTTCGATGTGCGTAGAGAAACCTTCTCTTGGATGCAATGCATTCAGCAATAGGAGCACATTTTCTTTGCTCTGTTCTTTGTGGCATTTTGTCCCGATTAGGTTGCTTGAAGGATTCTCATACAAATTCCAGCCTTGAACCGCCATTTTCACTCAGGATTGGAGCAATGTTGTTGCATGTGTAACAGTGGTTGTAGCGTTGTTGTTGTTGTTGTTGTTGTTGCTGCTGCTGCTGTACACAAAGTGATAATGATGCATTTTTCAACTTGTTCTCATGCTGTGAAAACGAGTTCAAGCACAAATTTTCGATTGTTCCTGTGTATTCGTTTGTTGATAGCTGCAGTTAATCAGTGCCAGGCGATGCAAAGAGACGGAGAAAGACGAATGATAGGGAGAGGAGAGAGCCTGGTGAGCGATGCTGTATTTCTGTAACGCACGAGTTATGTGCTCCTCTACGCACAACAACAACAACACCAACACAGCCAAGCCAAACTCAATCAGAACCAACCACATGGGAGATGCATTTCCGCCAACGGTTCCGCTCTCAGCTCGACCCCAATTTAATTTTTATTTTATGTTGTTTCTAAAAATTATTAAATTTTTAATTAAAATACATTTTTTAAAAATTAAATTATTAAATTAACTTCAGTTATTAATTTAAATTTAATTATTAATTTTACTTCAATTATTAATTTGAATTGAATTAATTAAGATTAAATGATAAATTAAAATTAAAATATTGAATCAAATTATTAATTAAAAATAAATTATTTGACAATAATTTAAATTGAATTAATCACAATTAAATTATATAAAATAAAATTATTAACTGATGTTTTTTTTTTTTTTTTTTTTTTGGGTAGAGAGGGTAAAAATGCCTGCCGCATCATCAAAACTGTCGTCACAGATTTGGTATGTGAGAATTGCACCCACTAAAACATCCCCCTCCCTCGCTGAGAACATCTCCCCACCCTGGAACCCTTTTTATACTTCCTTCAAGGTGGAGATTCTCACTTCGTCCCTATTGGACTCTCAACATTATTCCTGCGTCCAGGTCCCGCTTTTTCCGCCGGAGCACATTTTCCACATATTTATCTACGTGGTCCCAGTTTTCTTTGCTGCTTAGCGTGACTTCCACAATGTTCTCTGTGGCTAACGTTTCCCCGATTTCCATTTCAAGCGTGGTGCGCTCTGTTTGCCACCTTGTGCATTTGAAAAAGGTGTGCTCTGCATCATCCACATTGCTGTCGCCGTATATGCACTCAGGCCCTCCAATTTTTCCCATTCGGTGTAGATACTTGCAGAAGTATCCGTGACCAGACAGTAACTGCGTGAGGTAGAAATTGACGGTTCCGGCTGTTCCTCCTATCCAGCTCGCTATGTCGGGTATGAGTCTCGCTGTCCATCTTCCGCGACTCTAGGCGGCCCATCGTTCCTGCCAATGGTGCACGGTTTGTTGCTTTATATGCTGCGCAGTTCCGCTGGTATTCTTACCCATCTTGGCTTCTCGTAGGTGTTTTCGTTCGAGGGCCAAGAGATCGATTGGGATTAAGCAGCTAATTACCAGAATTGCCGGCTCCGATACAGTACGGTACGCTGAAGCTACTCGCAGAGCTGCGGTTCGTTGTACGGACGATAAAACTTTTCTTCGGGCGTGCACCTTTAGCTTGTCAGCCCGCAATTCGCTACCGTACAACAGAATGGAGATCGTTGTCATCATCAGAAGCTTCCTCTTGATGGATGTCGGCCCTCCGATGTTTGCCATTAGTCTGCTGAGAGAAGCCGTTACCCGTGCTGCCTTCGTCGCCGCATTTTGCATTTGCGTCCAATAGGTGAGCTTGGAGTCAAGCTGAATTCCCAGGTACTTTATCACCTTTTGTGTCCTGATGGTCTCGGAGCAAACTCTCAAGTCGATTTCTATTGGAATGTGCTTTCTCGTGAGGAATAGCAGTTCCGTCTTTTCCGTGGCCAATTTCAAGCCATGTGAATCGAGCCACCTCTGGGTTCTGATCATGACCTGGTTCAGCTTTCTTTGGGCGTCTTCCGAGTCGCGTGCGGTGATGACAGCCGCAATGTCGTCTGCGTATCCGACTAGATGAGTGTCATCTGGCATCTCTATGCGCAAAATGCCATCGTAGCTTATATTCCAAAGGTCCGGTCCGAGGATGGACCCTTGCGCTGCCCCTGATGTGATGATTTTTCTTCGGGTGCCATTGTTGGTCTCGTATAAAAACATTCTATCTTTAAGGTAGCTCCGGATTATCTTCTTCAGATAAGCTGGTATCTGAAAACGATTTTCAAGTGCCTCGATCATATCCACCCACCTAGCGCTGTTGAAAGCGTTTCTTACGTCTAATGTAACAAGGAGTACCACTCGCCTGGAGTAGTGATTTCCTTGCTGTGCCGCTAGCACACTTTCTATGACGTCTTCTACGGCGCCAATTGTGGACTTTCCTGGTCGAAAACCGTGTTGTCGAGTGGATAATCCCCCAGCGTTTTCAATGGCTGCTGCTATTCGGGGTTTGAGGAGTCGCTCCAAAAGTTTGCCCGCGGTGTCTAGCATACACAGTGGTCGATATGCTGACGGTGATTCAGGGCTTCCTTTTCCCTTGCTGAGGAGCACTAGCCGCTGTCTTTTCCATACGTCTGGGAATATTCCTTCTGTCAGGCAGGCATTGTACATATCGAGGAGTACTTGGGCATGGCTATTTGACACTATTTTGAGGACTTCTGCTGGAATACCGTCGATACCCGGTGCTTTGTTGCTCTGTAGGGTTATGGCGGCTGCTTTAAGTTCGTCTTCCGTGAAAGGAGGTGGGACTTCCTTGACCAGCACTTCCGATTCTTCTCTTAAGGCATGTATAGGAAATAGAGCGTTTACTATGTTTTCCATAGCATGGTCTTCTAGTTGGGGTACCGATACTCTTGCTCCAAGCTTTTTCATTACGACTTTATATCCCAGTCCCCATGGATTGTTGTTTATGTCGTTTCGGAGCTCCTCCCATTTCTTCTCCTTGCTGGTGCGAATAGCAGTTTTGAGGATTTTCCTAGCAGCTTGGAGATCTTCTCTTTCGGCAATCGCGGATCCAACACGCCTGGCCGTAGTGTATTTTCTTCTACACCGCAGACAGACCCGTCTGAGTTGAGCTATTTCCTCTGTCCACCAGTAAACGGCCATCTTGTGTTTATTTGGTCTTATTTTCGGCATCGCTTTGGTACATGCTCTCTCTATACACTGCATGGTCTGCTTCACCTTGCTATTAGCATCGCTAGCGTGGCTGTCTAATGGAATACAATTTAATATTAATTAATAACTAAATTTAATTAGTAATTTAATTTTAATTAATCATTTAATTTAAAATAATAATTAAATATAATTAATAATTTTATTTTAATTAATAATTAAATTTAAATTAATAATTAAATATAATTAATAATTTAATTTTTATTAATAATTAAATTTTATTAATAACTTTTTTTTTAGTTTAATAATTAAATTTAATTAATACTTTTATTTTAATAAATAATTTAATTTTTATTAATAATTAAATTTTATTAATAATTTTTTTTTTATTTAATAATTAAATTTAATTAATAATTTTATTTTAATAAATAATTTCATTTTAATTATTAATTAAATTTAATTTTAATTATTAATTAAATTTAATTAATTAATAATTAAATTTAATTAACTAATAATTAAATTTTATTAATAACTTTTTTTTAAATTTAAGAATTAAATTTAATTAATTTTTTTTTTAATTAATGATGAAATTTTTTAATAATTTTATTTTAAGAAATAATGTAATTTTAATTAATAATTAAATTGAATTAATAATTAAATTTAATTAATAATTTAATTTTAATTAATAATTAAATTTCAAATAATAATTTAATTTCAAATAATAATTTAATAAGGATTTGTATGATGTTTATACAAAATTCTCTTTCTCAACCACTTTTTTATAGGATTCTCGCCGAGTCTGGTGTGAAAAAGACATCTCTTCCTTTTTGTAGAATTTGTAAAAATCAATTAATTTTACTTTCATTTTTCTCCCTCCTTCGAGTTTAAGAAGAGGCCGCTATTTCGTTTCCAGGTATGCCAGTACTCGTGTGTCCTGGGACCCATATTATGGAAAGTTTGTGGAGACTTCCTAACATTCCCTTACGAACTTGAATGAATCTCATAGAAATTGAGTACTTTTATAGCTGCTTGGCTGTCAGACATGATAGCAAGGTCTGGACCCACAAGGTTACGGCGGAGGTTAAGGATACCATAGAGGAGGTGGTACATGGTGGTCCGGTTGTACATGGTGGCCCGGTGGTAGGATTGCAATACAAACTATTAGGGGCATCTTTGTTCCTGGTGAAAATATAGTATCCTTGTTTACAGTGAGATTATGTCCACTAGGAAAGAGACTACTCATAAATATTTGATTGCAGATGTAAATGGCTCTTATTACCAGCAAACTTCTCCCATAAACTGCAAATTTTGGGAAGCATGTGTTTCCGTGTAAGGATTAAATCGGTATGCCAAAATTACCGCATAAGCCTCGAAAAGAAGCCTCATATCAGCAAATATGAAGCAATTAAAGCAAAAAAACTCAAAATTGAAGTTCAGCGCACAATTTTTGGGTCAGGGTCGGCGGCGCGGTGCTCAACATGAACGCGATTCGCAGCCAACACGAGTGTGATCATTGATCATTTACGCTGATGTAGCAGTGAGCTGGCAAATATATACGATGTACATATAATTTGCAATCGTGGACGTACTTGGGAGTGTGTGAGTCGACCTAGAAGAATTTTAGTTCCCGTTTGAATTGGTCTCATTTATAATTAAATTATAAGCGAATCGATCGAACAGCAGAAGCAGCCAGAGAGTGACATTAAGCCGCTCCTCACCTTGGGATGTGTGCGATAATAATTCCCTGCCTGGCAATATGATTGCAGTTATGCGTCCCTCCCTCCTCTGCGCCGGGCCAAAATGAAACAAGCAAAACAGCAAACAAACAAAAATTCTAGCAGTTTGATGATAATTTGCGTGGTCGACCTTGAGAATTCTTATCGATTTTTCACCTTTGCAAAAACTAAAAGTTTACCTCACACATTTTATTAGCCACACAGAGACCTGCACTCCACTCACCCACTCGCCTGCAAGCACGCGGAAGCGTTTAATCGGCTCAGTTTGCTCAGCAGTAAAAATGTGTCGCTCACTGGGTTGGAAACAGGCCAGTGAAGACCAGCGGAGTCGGGTTGGACCGACTGCGAGATGCCCGCCCTTCACCCTCACATGACCCAGCGAGTTAAACCACCGCCATTCACAGTGCCAACAATTGCGTGCATGTATCTTTACGAGGAGCATAGCTGGGGTGATTTTCGGAGGGGTGCCCAGAGTTTCTTATAAGACCCCATTTCTTGTGTTTGGCTTTGGGGCGTGAATAAACCTATGCATGTTAAATTTGGTCCACAAATTTTGTATTGGCACTAAGTTTCAAACACGTGTGAATAGTGGGCGTGGCTGTTTAAATAATCCGCCCATTTGGTTTGGTATTTTATACTAGCACTGACTGAATTGACGTCGCGTGGCACAATTCTCGATGATCTTGTGGAGGTGGTTACCGTGAAGTTGGTGGCTTATAATTTTGGGAGGAAGCTTGACAAAACTGTTAACCGATTTTTGGTGCCTCACGTAGGGTACTACTGTAATGTTGCAGCATGTGGAAGTCTATTTTGCTTCTATCATTTGGTGGTATCACTAAAATTAGCGCCAAAGTAGTGCACTGATTAGTTCCGCAATGACATACCTAATTAGCATAACCAAGACCCTTCCAAGCGATACCACCCTTCCTAGCGATCGCAACCCTTCCAAGCGACTACAACCTTTCAAGCGACTACAGCCTTTCAAGCGACTACAACCTTCCAAGCGAACCCATACCTTTCAGGTGACCACAACCTTCCAAGCGACTACAACCTTTCAAGCGAACCCATACCTTTCAGGCGACCACAACCTTCCCAGCGACCCCACTCTTCCAAGTGATCTCAACCTTCCAAGTGATCTCAACCTTCCAAGCAACCCCAACCTTCTCCAATGACTTTGTTTTTGTTAAAGCTACACCGTCCTTAAACGAAAGAGTGAGCGAACGCATAGCGGGGCTGCAATTTCCTCCTCGTTGCACGGGTCCGAAAGTTTTCTGCTGGGTGTTTGTTACTTTTGCCAATATAGAAATGACGCTTATTGTTGGTCGGCATGTGTGTTTGGGGGTGTGTATATTATTTGTTTATATAATTTTTCCACTTATGCATATGTATTTGTGTATATATGTGAATTTGTATGTATATATCATTTATATATAAGCATGTATATGCGAAGAGAGAGATAAGCGCCATAGAGGATTTGTTCTCCTGACCTTCATTCACAGTCGCATTATTACCGCTGTTATTATTATTTAATTTGTGCGATAATTCGAAATTATTTTTAGTTCGCAATTGTCAAAAATAGATAAGACAAGGGTTGTGCTATGAAAGTCTTCCAGGCTATTCTTACATGGGAGACGCGAGGCGAGTGGTGGTATGCTGGGACTGGGATGCGAGAATGAATGACACCCAACAGAAATTGTTTGCTTTTTTGATCGAAAACGTTTTCCTTCGTTTTGAGTACCAAATTTGGGGGAAATTTATCATAGTCCAAACATCGTAAGTCTCCTAATACACCTGCCTAATATGTGTGATAGTGGGGTAAGTCGGAGAACCGCCGAAGAAGGAGGTCTCCCAAGTGCTCAGGCATTGATATCCATCAGAAAAAGAATTATATGAACAAAACATTTGGACACAAGGAATTCCCCAATGGAAATGAACAGGACGGATTTACGCCTGCACCTTGTATAATTACGCCTTGCTGCCTGCCTGCTGACTACTGTGACAAACTATCACAAAAATAAGCACACTCCAGCAGTAACAACAATAACAACAGCCACAACAACAAACACAACAACACCCACAACAATAACAGTAAACATAATCATAATCGTTGAATGCCTGCTCCCAACGCACGCTCGATAATTCCAGGCAGCCCCCACACGCCTCAAGCTCTACGCACACACTTGTGCGTAGTTTTGTGAGTTGAACGACATTTCTTGAATTTTTCCGTGTACATTTCAGTAGCTTAATATCACTTGAATTTGTACATAGACGAGTACACTAGCCCATATTGGAACACAGGCTTTGATTATCAAATCACACACCAGCACGCGCAGAATTGGGGTTTGTTGCTACTGCTGTGCAGGTTAAGCACACTTTCAGCCTTAATGTGGGTTCATTCTCTCTCAGCTTTAATGTGGGTTCATTATCTCACACCCTTAATTTGGGTTCATTCCCTATCAACCGTAATTTGGGCTCATTCTTTCTCCACCTTAATGTGGGTTCATTTTCCTCACACCCTTAATGCGGGTTCATTCTCTCTCAACCTTAATGTGGGTTCATTATCTCTCAAACTTAATTTAGATTCATTCTCTCACAACACTCCACTGGGATCTTTACTTATTTATCCTCGCAGCTTGGCCTTATTAGTATGTGGGTAGGCTGAAGTCATTGGCACTTATACTGGCTCCGGAGACACACTTAGACCCAGTGTGATACCACAAGTTAAGGGATGAAAAAGTCTATTTCCTAAGAAACTGTGTGGAAACTGTTCCTCCAGCCATTTTGAGAGGAGGACGAATTACACCTTGCAATATGTTCCGTTTTTAAGGACAATCCTTATTTAACGATATGATTTCATGATTATAAATTTGCTCCTTGTGGGACGTTCAGCGATCTATATCTGCAGACTTCTAGAATACGGAGGAACATGTGACTATTGTCAGCTTCAAACCGTACCTATTCACCGTATTTTAGGTATTGGGTATCCTTTTCTATATATTGATCCATTTGAGATCGCCCGGTCATTAAAGAGGGGGCACCCTGGGGTTGCCCACCTACGCTTGGAGAGACCCATACAGTGACAGAACAGACGGACAACCGTCTTGTCCGTATCTTCTAGATAGATAAGATGGACTCCTGCACGCCGAGGCCCATTCTGGTGGCATTTATCAGATACCAATCAGATTTGTAGTTGCAAAATGTACAAATCTCCTGGGAAGGAGTGCGTGGCTTCCCGGTCAAAATATTTTCAGTGAGGTTCGGCGGATGCGTCATCAAAGTGTGTCTCATAAAAATATGAAGAAATGTTCTGCAGAAGAGGTGCAGAGGTCAAAAAGGGACACGCAGGAGGGATGGAAAGATGCACACCAAGAGCCTGGGTTGTTAAGAATTTATTTTGAATTTTTTTGGTATCTTTTTGCAATTGTTTTGGAAATTATTTACAATTTAAAAAAATTTGGTCGGAATTATTTTGAATTTTTTGGGAATCATTTTTGAATCTTTGTGAAATTTTTTTGATGTTTTTTTGGAATTTTTGTGAAATTTTTTCGATTTTTTTTGGAACTTTTTGAAAGTGTTTGGAATTTTTTTTGACAATTTAAAAAAAATTTTGTTTGGAATATTTTTGGAATTTTTTTTAATTTTTTGTGAATCATTTTAGAATTTTCCTGAAATTTTTTCGATTTTTTTGCGAATCATTTTGGAATCTTTGTGAAATTTTTTCGATTTTTTTTGGAATTTTTTTGAAATTGTTTGGAATTTTTTTTGGCAGTTTAAAAAAATTTTGTTTGGAATATTTTTGGAATTTTTTAAAATTTTTTGGGAATCATTTCGGAATCTTCTTGAAATTTTTTCGATTTTGTTTGCGAATCATTTTGGAATCTTTATGAAATTTTTTCGACTTTTTTTGGAACTTTTTGAAATTGTTTGGAATTTTTTTTGACAATTTAAAAAAATTTTGTTTGGAATATTTTTGGAATTTTTTTAATTTTTTTGGGAATCATTTCGGAATCTTCTTGAAAATTTTTCGATTTTTTTTGGATTCTTTTTGAAACTGTATGGAATTTTTTTTGATTTTGTGCGGCATTGTTTTCATATTTTTTTTGGAATTGACTTGGAATTTTTTTGGAATTTTTGGGAAATGTATTTGGTATCTTTTTGAGAATCGTTTTGAAATATTTTTTTGTATTTTTTAGGAATTATTTTTTTTACATTTTTTAACAATAGTTTTGGAATTGTTTTGGATTTTCGTTTGAAATTTTCTTGGAATAATTTTGGGGTTTTCTTGGTATCCTTGTGGAATTTTTTTTAATTTTTTTGGATTTTTTTGTGAATTTTTTTTGAATTTCTTCGGTAATTTTTTGGAATTGTTTTGATATATTTTTGGTTTATTTTTGTTGGTTTATTTTTGTATATTTTTTGTATCTTTTTGGAATTTTGTTGGTATCCTTTTTCGAATTATTTTGGAATCGTTTTGGATCACGTTGAAATTTTTTCAAGCTTTTTTGGAATTTAATTTGAATTCTTTTGGACCGTCTTTGAAATAGTTTTGGAATTTTTAGAAATTTTTTTGGTATCCTTTTGGAATTATTTTGGAATTTTTAAAAAATTGTTTTGATATATTTTTGGAATTGTGTTGAAAGATTTTTGGAAATTTTTTATAATTTCTTTGCAATATTTTTGGAAGTTTGTTGAATTTGTTTTAGAAATTTTTTGAAATTTTTTTGGTATCTTTTTGGTTTTATTTAAAATTTTCGCCTTTTGGAATATTTTATAAATTTTTTAGAATTTTTTTGGATGAGTTGGGAATTTTTGGAATCGTTTTTGGAATCGTTTTGGAATATTTTTGAAAGTTATTTGAATTTTGTTTGGATTGTTTTTGGAATCCGTTTGGAATTTTGGTGGAATATTTTCGAATGACTAATTTGAGAAACAACGCAAACAAGTGGCAAAATTGTCAACAAACACAACACCGAATTAAGTCATACGAATAGTTTCAGTACTTGGATATTTATTTGGATATTGACTTGACAGTGAATCGGACCACTTGTTCAACTAGTTATGTAAGTATTTCCAAATTAATCAGAACTGGAAACTGGGAACGCAAACAAAAACAAAACAACTCCAAAAATAATTTTTTTTTTTTTTTTTAGCTATTTCTGTATATTCTTTTTTATATATTTTATTTCTTTATGTAAATAAAGTATTGTTTCAATTGAGATTGAGACACTAAAATGTAAACAAGATCATGACTGAAGATGACTGAAGAGAATTTCATGTGGCAACACTGTTCGCGCCTGCCTCAGCTGGTGATGACAGCGTGCTTAGAAGTTTCTCTCTGTCTCTCTCTGGCTCCAGTTTTGTTTGCCATATTGTTGTTGTTGCTGTTATTGTAATTGTTGTTAGTTTTGGGCTGAGTCGGTTTACTGCTATGGTGGTGTCACAGAGATTACGCAGCTCATTAGAGAATTGCGTATCCGGACAGCCATGAACTCGGTCAAATTGAAGTTCGGCAAAAAATTGTTTAATAAAAAAAATTGGAAAAAAATACATAAATTGAAATAAAAAACAACAAAAACCACCTTTGTATTTGGTGTAGTTTAATTTGCGTTTTTTCTATTTTATTTATTATATTTTTGCGCCGAGCGCGCTGTGTTTGTACACTTTTGTGTGTTGCCTGATTACGCATTTGTTTCTGCTTTACCTGAATTCTTGGTGATACTTTTTTAAGGCATTTTACTAATAATTTAACTAAATTTTCGCAATTAAATTGCTTCATTTTCCTCCTAAAGTTTTAGAGAGACTTGATAAAATGTCTCATTTTAAGGACTACATTTCATACTGCTGGCATATTTTCCCCTATAGGTTGCTTCCATTGACCACTTTCATTGCTAAATAGCCAAATATTGAGGCAGACACGTGTTCTCATCGGCACTCAATTTGATACTTTGAGGGAAATAAATAATAAGATAACACTGACTTCATTTTATTGTATGAAGAAACTCTCTACTAATTGAGCAAGCCAAACTTCAGATTGTGTCATGACTCAGTACATTACTGTGCTGAAATATGTTTAACAAATGATTTTGATAACAAAATTGCGATAATCATTACAATTTAGTTAACAAAAGTTTACGTTATTAGAGCACCCACCAGCAAACTCTCTCTCCACACCCTTAAAGAACGTTCGGAATGTCGTCAACATCGTTATAAATTTTACACATTTTTTTTAAATTAAATTACAGCATAAGCAAATTATATTCGATTTAATTTTATACAAAATTTTATCACTTTTTTCAACACATGACAAAAATAAATATTTAACTTCCTTATTATGAAAATGACGACTACCTACAAACCAACGAAGCTAAAAAGAAAACGAATTTTAAAAATAACAAAGCCATATGACAGTACAAACACAAAAGAACAACAACAACACCAACAACACCAACAACAACAACACCAACAACAACAACAACCAACAAGAGAAAGAACAAATAAAAAAAAACATCCTTAAAAGGTCAATGGTACAAAGCCCCAAGTACACTGAAGAATTAATGGCTGGCTGGCTGTGTTTGTGTGTGCTGCTGTTTGTTGGTGAGTGTGTCGGTGTGTGTGTGTGGAATGAAATGTGCACTCACTGCGTCACAATGCGCTGCAGAGTCACTCACTCGCCTTGCTCGCTTGCCCACTTAGTCACATACTCGTCTGTGCATGCGAGTATACTGAACTGAACTGAACTGAACTGCACTGAATGCGGGGGTGCTGCCATTGAGGGGGGCACGAAAATGTTGCGGTGGCCTTTTCAATGTAAAGAACGGCAAACTGCAACACAGAGATCGCTGATATTGTATTACGAAATTGGGAGAATTGTTGTATAATCATCCGTGTGTTAGGAATCAGTTTTTGTTAGGAAGACCGAAATTATTTTACCAGATCCCAGTATTCACGGCCAGAGAACGAAAACGTGTATATGAGAGTTGTAATGGTGAATAGCCTGAGAGATTACTATGGTTAAAAATAGAAATTTTATGCTTAATCTGCCCACAGAACTTGGCTCTTGTTTAACGCGAAGAATTGCCTCATATTTCAAGGGGTGATTATATGGGAATGGTGGCATACACCCGTTTGAAGGCTCACACCCTCATCTGATGGCTTACACACTCTCCTGATGGCTTACACACTCTCCTGATGGCATAGACACACTCGCCTGATGGCACACAAACTCCCCTGAAGGCATAGACACACTCATCTCATGGCACACTCAATCTTATGATGGCAAACACACTCCCCTGACGCCATTCGCCTGATGGCAGACTAACGCATCTGATGGCATACACACACTCCTCTGATGGCACAAACCTTCACCTGATGCCAAACACACACTCGTCTGATGGCACACTCATTCTTCTGATAGAAACAGTCATCTGACGGCATAGACACATTCCTCTGATGGCATACTCAATCTTCTGATGGTATAAACAGTCATCTGATGGCTTAGACACACTCCTTTGATTGCACGAACACTCACCTGATGCCATACACACTCATCTGATGCCAAACACACACTCGTCTGATGGCAGCTCGCATGATGAAATGACAACAACATTTTCTTGTAGGGTTTCGTATGAAAATTTTTCTAAAAAGTTCCAGTCCTTTTTTCCATAAGATAATGATATTTTCTTATATATAACATATTTATATATGTCAAGAAATCACAACCAGCCTCGAAGCATATGGGAAGTGGGCGTGTTTTGTAATCTAAACTGCTGGAAAAACATAAGAACTCTCAACTCAATATCACTTGTTCGTCCTTAAGCCATGCTCTTGGCAATAAGGGAGGTTATACGCACAGACAGACATGACTAAAGTCGGGTATAATAACGTGTACGCACATATATAAAAGTACACTATTGAAACATATCCAACAGTGAATAGTTTCCTAACTGGATTTGAGCAAATGGAATCGTTTCCTAAAACAACCATTGGAGGAGATTTAAGCCAACTGCTAGAAAAATACCAAATACACGGGCGATTGCCCTGAAGATATGAAAAGCTTTCGATGGTATGCTGCTGATTTGCATTTCTAGTGATTGGGATATCATTGACATCATAATGATGATCTTCGTGCAATGAAATGTGGTTAATCCTCATTACAATAAGCGCAGTCACTGCTCTGCTACTGCGGCGGCAATAACAAAGCAGCGACTGCAGTTCACCATGGTACGACGCGGAGTACACCACGATTTGAAGGTGTCATTAAACTAATTTTATTGGCTGCGCATAAACAATAACAACAACAACAAAAACACTTTCCAACAATAGCAGCGGCAGCAATGATTTGTGGCAAACAGTTTTGAGGAGGCGCGCGTTTCGATTTATTGTCTACGAAAAGAAAGTGGTTTCACGACTTTATACTGGTGCGAGCCACTGTCATAAAGGGTGAGACGAGGGGAAGGGGGTGTTCGGGGTGCTACGATGTTTTGCATGCACATGAAACAAATGCATTGCAGCCACAAAGCGGCGGCAAGGTAACGCGTCTAAATTTCAGCCAGTTACTGGAAGGCAACAAAACGCGTCCTCGCAAGTTCAAGATTGAGAGTAATCGGGCAGTTCTTTCTTTAAAGTTTGAGACTTGAATACCTACTCAAGGTCCCAGTTTAGATCAGGTGTAGATCTTATGCCGACTCTAGCTGCTGGATTTGCCAATGATCCCTTTGCAACGTGAATGCAATTCTGGGATTGACTCCTTTAAATTACCTATCGACAGAAGGTTGGGTAGAGGGAGCTCTAAATTACTATTCATGGCGATTATACTCCGTCCTGACGGAGATTGACCTTGAAAAGCCAGTCTGCTTTATGAGTGAAGCAAGTTGCCGCTATTGTAGCCAACACGAACTTCTGCACTGAATTGAAGCTTTATGACAGTTGTTCTCCAGACCCCACCACACTTATAAGAGAGTAAGGATGGGCTTTAATGCCCATAGTTTCAGAATGCCTATTTACAGCTCTCCTGTCTATCTCAGTTCCCCTGCTTTCCCTCGCTGCTGTCTGGCTCAGTTCCCTTGCTTTTCAATGCTGCTGTCTGGCTCAGTTCCCCTGCTTTCCAGCTTAAGTCCATATTTGAAGTGGGATTTAGATGTTGAGATTTTTCTTGGGCATTTCGATTAATCTCATATAGAGCGGGTGGATCGAAGGGAGGAGTTTGGGGTCCTTTTGTGAAGAAAGTGGTCACTATTGTTTGTAGTTGTTGTAAATAAATTTATTATTATTATTTTAAAAGAAATTGTGAAAGTATTTTCCGGAAAACGTCTGAGACCCCAGTTATTTTCTTGTAAATTCTGATTGAGTGCAGAGACTATTTTCCAGTAGGAACTCTTTTCCAGCAGCAACTATTTTCCATCTGCAACTATTTTCCAAAAGGAACTATTTTCCAGCATGAACTATTTTTCAGTGGGAAATATTTTGCAGCACAAATATATTCCAGCAACAACTATTTTCCAGTAGGAACTATTTTCCAGCAGAAACTAGTTTCCGAAATGAACTTTTTTCCAGTAGAAACTATTTTCCAGCAGCAACAAGTTTCCGAAAGGAACTTTTTTCTAGTAGAATCTCTTTTCCAGTAGCAACTATATTCCAGCTACATCTATTTTCCAATAAGAACTCTTTTCCAGTAGCAACTAGTTTCCGAAAGGAACTTTTTTCCATAGAAACTATTTTCCAGTAGCAACTATTTTCCAGCAGGAACTATATTCCAGTAGGGATTATTTTCCTGTAGAGAAAATATGGGTCCGTCGAATTTCCAGCGGGAACTATTTTCCAGCAACAATTATATTCCAGTAGCTACCATTTTCCAGTGGGAACAATATTCCAGTTTGAACTATATTCCAGCTTGAACTATTTTCCATCAGCAATTATTTTTCAGTAGGAACTATTTTCCAGTAGGAACTATTTTCCACCACGAACTAATTTCCAGTAGGAACTATTTTCCAGCATGAACTATTTATCAGTGCAACTATTTTCCAGCAGCAACTATTTTCCAGTAGAAACTATTTTCCAGTAGGAACTATTTTCCAGCACGAACTAATTTCTAGTAGGAACTATTTTCAATCAGCAATTATTTTTCAGCAGGATCTATTTTCTAGCAGCAACTATATTCCAGCAACAACTTTTCCAGCAGCAACTATTTTGCAATAGAAACTATTTTCCAGTATCAACTATTTTCCAGCACGAACTAATTTCCAGTAGGAACTATTTTCCAGCACGAACTAATTTCCAGTAGAAACTATTTTTCAGCACGAACTAGTTTCCAGTAGAAACTATTTTCCAGCACGAACTAGTTTCCAGTAGGAACTATTTTCCAGTAGGAACTATTTTCCAGCACGAACTAATTTCCAGTAGGAACTATTTTCCAGCACGAACTAATTTCCAGTAGGAACTATTTTCCAGCAGCAACTACTTTTCAGCAGGAACTATATTCCAATAGGGATTATTTTCCAGTAGAGACTATGTTCCATCGGGAACTATTTTCCAACATCTATTTTCCAACAACAACTGTATTCCAGTAGGTACCATTTTCCAGTGGGAACTATATTCCAGCTTGAACTATTTTCCACCAGGAACTATTTTCCATTTCCATTCCATTCCATTTCTCCTTTGTTCCTTTGTTGTCCTTCGGTTACTTGCCGCGTCGAATATGACCGACGTCGACCTGATAGATGCGGCTCTTCACACCTACTGTTCTGGAAGCTGGTGAGGGCCAAAAGGAAGTCGCAACTGTCCAAATATGAGCGCACATTTTCAATGCAGTGAATTCCGAAAAAATATGTTTGCGGGCTCAAACAAAGCGAAGTGTCAATGACTGCGTTCGATGATATAATTTTTGTTTAAACACGAGTAAATGTAAATTTCAGTTAAAACAGCTTCAATTAAACAAATTTGTTTAATTTTTTATTTTGTTTTAATTTAATTTTTTATGAATTGATAATTTTGGAATGTGAGAGCGAGCGTATTTCTCGAATTATCTCTGCGGCGCGCTCTCAAGCGAACGAACGCATGGAAAATGAAGGCAAGGGTACTGGGTACGTTCATTGCAATACGCAAAAGTACAATAACCGCAGTCGGCTGAAAAGGTTGACAATTGTTTCAGTTGCTGCGCCAGTGCCGCCATTGACGAGGGGTGGGGAGAGGGCAAACTTGAGACTCACTCGTATGCCGAAGATATTAAAACATGTGATAAGAGCAGAGCGGAGCAAAGCAGAGCGGAGTAGCGCAGCACGGAGCAGAGCAGAGCAGAGCAGAGCGGAGTAGCGCAGCACAGAGCAGATCAGATTGGAGTAGCGCAGCGCAAAGCAACGTACAGCAGACGGGGCAGCGCAGAGCAGCGCAGCCCTGAGCAATGCAGCGCAGCGCTGAGCAGATCGGCCATGGAGGTGGGCGAGCAGCGAAATATGCAGGCGTGTGTGTCAGTCATGCTGTGTGTGCATTGTTAACTGGAAAGAAAGTAAAAAGGCAATGAACTGCAATGATTAACGGATCAGTTTGCTGCCCTAAGGGGCTATGGCTAATAAGTAATAACTGTGTGTAAGTGTCTGTGAAATTGTCAGAGTTAATATGGAATACGGTAATGCAGTTTCCAGAATTAGATTGGTGGTAAATTGGACAATTACCTAGTGCCGTTTTGTGGTCGAATACATATGTATGTAAGAAACAAGGACCATTCTCGAAAGTTATTCCAAAAAGTTGTTGAAAATGGTAGCAAACCTCGGATGATTTACAAGGATGATTTTCCTATGGTTGTTCATGAACTGATCAAGAATCTGTCTGTGCCGTAAAACATTAGAAAACTTAAAAAGAAACTAAATTATATGGTCTACAAAATCTACTCAGATAGAGGATTTCTATATATCCCATATACGACTAACCTATTTTCTAGAGTGTACATCCTAGAGTTGTACGAGCCCTGAGGAAAACTAAATTACCATTTCATACAATCTCGATTAATTCTTCACCACCCACTCTCACAAACACAACTCTTCCATTGTTGACGATCAATTGTGAACTGATCTAAATTTCATTTTGAAGATTGAGCCCTAAGTATATTAAGACAAAGGCGAACAATGCGTACGGGTCAAAGGTATGGTAGACTGTAGGGGACATTTCATTATTTTATGCAACCAATGATCTGCACGTGCTCACTTCTGTTTCATTTTGAACTTGAAAAACAAAAATAAAATTTATGAAATTAAACAAATCCATTTTGTACGCTTACCCACTAACTACTGCTCATCAAATCTAATCAGCCTTTAAAGAAACAGTCAACATATTTATTCACATTTATCAGATAAAAACAAAACAAAAACCGTACCCGAAAACAACAACAACAACAACAACAACAACAACAACAACAAACACAAAAGCAAACTCAACATCCACACAATCATTTAGCCCTGAATACTCACGCACAATTTCACAAAGCAACATCAAATGCCCGTGCGCTCTCGCGCTCTTATCCTCTTCTGGTCGCGTTCGTTCACTCACCCATTGAGGATCAACCTCGCTCTCAACTGGCAAAAACCACACAACACGTAGAGCGTCAACCGCTTGTGTGAAGCTATGCAGTGCATGTTTCGCACACACACATTCGTCGCCATACGTGGGGTTTGCATATGTGTGTATCTGTGTGTGGAAGCAAATGAAACCGAATAAACAATTGAAATTTTGGAGAGTGCATGAGTAAATTATCTCTCACTCCGGCTGTGGCTCTCGCTCGCTCGCACGTTCGCGCTCTTGAATTGTTGTGCTGTGCTTGTGCTCTAGTATGTGGTTCATTGGTAGTGGTGCGGTAGAAATTGCGCGATGGAGAGAGGTAGTAAGCGAGCGAGCAAGCGCGTGTAGTAATCAGGGTCGCTTTATGTTGTTGTGGGATTTCGCTGAGGGGAAGCGGAAAAGAGGGGCGGAACGGACGAGGAACAATACGAACAAGATCCAACGTGGACGTTGATTTTCCTTTCATTGACAAAGTGCGGCTCTTGGTGAATAGATCATTTTTTCGGAGTGTCGGACGGTTTAGATTGAGCAGCAAAAGTTATGACGGTTGATTATTTAAAATTGAAAATTTCATGAAACCAAAACATATGAAAAATAAGCCAGCAAGCAACCAACATTGAAACAGTGAATTAATTGTATTGAAAAGTTCGCAGAAATTGTCTTTTTAAAGGAAGATCTCGCCGCGGCAGCATTAATTTACAACAACAAATAAACAACAGGATCATATTTTTGTTGATAAAACTCCAAATGGAAAATAAGTTATGAAAAATTGAATTATTCAATATAAAAAATAAAATTAAAATTTGAAGGGAATAAGAAAAGAGTTTATAACGTGAAAGTGGATTTCGCTCGCCCCCTTTGACAATTGACATTTGACAGGGTTATAAATAGAGTGGACCTAGGACACATACAGACGCTTGCGCAGGCGCAACTGAACATCCCGCGACAGAAACAGAACATTAACGGTTGCAACTATGAGTGCCGCTGCACTGCGCTAGGATCGCGTGTTTCAAGAACCTTTCCTAACAACAGTCGCGATAAGTGCGCATGTATCCTGGCTCTGTTAGCCCAGCAACATGAACATGTTTATCTCCGTGGACAGTTCAGACTGCCACCCGAGCAGCAGCAATGGGGCTACAAAAAAGACCACAGCCGCCATGCCCAATAGCAGCACAAATCCAGGCAGTAATGGTCTAGCAACGACTTCAGTAATCTGCATGTCCTTGAGTGCTGAACAACAGCAACAACAACACCACCAACAACAGCAACAACAGCAACAACAGCAGCACCAGCAACAGCAACAAGAGTCATCATTGGCGTTAACACCCGTAATAGCCGATCAGCCACAAGTTAGTGTGGTTCAAGCCTCCGCGGCTACCAGCACCACCTCAGCTGCGCCAGTTGTTGTGGGCCGCTCACATCTGGAGAACGCATTGAAACTGCCACCCAACACAAGCGTCTCCACGTACTACCAAAACACAAAGCTAATGCCAAACATACACAACACAGCCACTTCCTCGTCCTCGTCGTCGTCGGCGTCATCGTCGTCGTTGTCGTCCTCGTCCAGCGCCATTACCAGCAATGTGGAGGAGCAGCAACAAGTGAGGTGTGACCCAGCACCACAGCAACACCACCAACAGCATCAGTCCGCTTGTGTCATCTTCCAAGCGCCTGCTGACTATCGTATGCAGCCGCATCGCATAAACGGTTATATGAGTGCGCCGTCTAGTGTCGCCAACAGAACTCCCAACGCAGAAATGGATACTGTGTGTGGAGGCGCGGCTGTCGCATGCTCTTCCACGTCGCTGTCTTCGTCGTCATCGTCATCGTCATCGTTGTCGTCGTCGTCATCATCGTCGTCCTCGTCCTCGTTGTCGTCCGCTGCGTGCTCCAATGCACTTTTAGCGTCGCCGTCGGGGTCGTTGTCGTCCTCGTCCATGTCGTTATCGTGTTCGGCCTTGCCTTTGCATCCGCGTAAAATACCACACAGCAATGTCATTTACGTCAACAAGTCCAATTGCAACAACACCGCCAACAACAACGGCAACAATAACAGTAATAATAACAATAATAACAATAATAATGGCGCCCCAGTGCCAAATAATCATGCGCACTCCCATTTGCATCTCGCGCAAGCTCTGCAAAATAACAGTATTAACGCCAGCGGCGGTCCGTACATGTCCTCATCCTCCACACCTAATTCCAGCAACCCAAATCACAGCGGCGTGGTCAGCACCAGCGGCGATAGTGCTGCTGTCGGCGGTGGCGGTGGCGAATTGATACCACTGAATGTCCACTACGACAACTACGGGCATGGTGGCTATCACCAGCAGTCAGGAGTCAACAACAACACTGGCGGCCTCTATCAGCAGCAGCAGCAGCAGCAGCACATGGCTGTGAGCAACACCAGCAGCACTGTGGTGGTAGTTGCCGCCGATTCGCGTCCCCACACGCCGGATTATATTAAGTCTTACCCAGTGATGGACACCACGGTGGCCAGCTCGGTAAAGGGCGAACCGGAGTTGAATATCGGTAAATATGCACTCATTTTCCGTTGCCCTAAATCGATTTTCCCTCAGAGTACCATCAATTTAGGTACAAAATGTTACTAGCCACAAGCAAATGCACACTCCAATATTATAATAATTAGTTACAAGGTTCCACGGGGGAGTGATATGGTTCCACGGGGGAGTTATTTGGTTATAAGGGGAGTTATATGGTTCCACGGGCGAGTTATTTGGTTCCACGGGGGAGCAAAGGGCCACTTCCAAAATTGCCAAACATTTAAAAAGAAAATAGTAATAAGAATCCTCGGAAAATACTCTGAAGATTGTACTGGACCTAAGTGGGTTCTTTATTTAACATCCTTGCTTTGCTTCTCAGTGTGAATGAGTGAATTGCATATTTTTACCACCCCAGGACAGAGATCTTATTCCATTTCCTGATTCACATAAAATGGATCATGAATTTTTTTTCCAATCCTTTGAAATATACAGACGTGAAAAGGTGTTGGCTTAGAGGCAAAGCAGTTAATGACATAATAAAATCAAGGTTAGAAATCATATTCTAAAATAGCACCCATCCATTGTTTTAATATTAACTGTTTATTGGAGTCCCTTTTTCGTGAGTCTTGTTCCTGATTTGTATGTTCATATAGAAACATTAACTTCAGTTTCCAAAGCTGGAGCAAGTTAAATCTCGTGTTCCACCAGAGGGGATCAACAAAAATATGCCATTGAATTCAACGGGGTACTCAATTAAAGCCACTCAAATCCCCTAGAAATATTTGCTGCAGTTTCCAAAGCTGGAGCAAGTTAAATCTCGTGTTCCACCAGAGGGGATCAACAAAAATATACCATTGAATTCAACGGGGTACTCAATTAAAGCCACTCAAATCCCCAAAACGAAGCTAATTATGAGGAAGAGGGAGTTATTAATACAGAAACTTTGCTTCAAATATGTTTTCTTTATGATCCTTTACAAAATATTAGTTTTAAAAAAATGAGTGATAATTATATTATTAAATGACTCAATCTCTCCTGCATAAGCGAGTGATTTTTAAATTACTCAATCTCTCCTGCATAAGCGAGTGATTTTTAAATTACTCAATCTCTCCTGCATAAACGAGTGATTGTTAAATTACTCCCAAACTCTCCTGCAAAAACACTCAAAAGCTGCTCACACTGCCACTGAGTTGGAACACAATGGAATTTGCAGTTCTGCCAATGGAGTTTTTGACCAGTTCTCTTTACTCTAATTACTGATTAGACGAATGAAGTGGAGTTGATCTCGGTAACCCAGTACCGATAGGATGACATAATTTGCATAGAAAAATGTATTTAATTTCATTACCGTCACGGTTGTTGAGCAAAAACGTGAATACGACGAGAGCAAAATACATTTACCAGGTATTATTAATTGAGAGAGTGAGAGGAAAACGGTCAACATATGTGTCAAATCTGCTCTCTTAACGAATGTTGTATACGAGAGCAAACTAAAAAAGGGAAATAGTAAATTATTGTGATTGGAAACAAGTAAATTATTGTCGTCAGCTTCCAAAGTGTAGTGAAATCACTTAAAAATATATGGTTAAACAATAATAAATAGAAAAATGGTGCATTATCGTTGCGTTATTTGCAATAATACATGGAGAAATGAAAAAGTTAGATTTTTCAGCGTTCCTAAAGAGGCAATAAAGCGAAATCGGTGGATCGTGGCTTGTGGCGTTGATTTAAAAGAAAAATCAAAAGTGTGTGAGAAACATTTTGTAAATAGTGACATTATTCGAAGACTTAAGCTTAATGAACATGAATTTGAAGGCAGCACTTGGACATGGGTGGACCAAGTCCCAAAAGGAGGTCTTATAAAGCCTTCAGAAATGTTTTTGTGTCTCATCAAATCATTAGAGATAATTTTTATAGAGTTCAACGGAAATAAAATTGTGCACTGCAATAATTTCCTTGATAAGTTAATGGAATTAAGCACTGAAGTTAATTTACCAAATGCGGTCAAAAAAATTTTTTTTAAATGCCGAATGTACTTTCGAATTAAATTTTTAAATAGAAGTTTAGCAACTCGAAAAATAAACAGAACAATAGGCAATAGTAAATTATTAAAAATATTATTTTAAGTTGTATTAGTTGTTGTATGTGTGTACGTATGATTTTGTTTGTAAATAATAATAAATGAAAAGACCAAAAAAGGGCACTTAGTTTTCACTTATTACGACAAAAATTGCAAAGCCCGAAAATAGCGGCCAAAATTTACAAAAGAAGCAACACTGTTTATTCATTTTGACACTTATTATGACTGTGAGAGAACGACATTTGGAGAGCGGTCTTCTATTAATAATACCTGGTAAATGTATTTTGGACGAGAGGGAATGAAGGATTTACTCATTGCTTCGCTCTTGAGCACGTTTTGTGCATGGATGGTCATGTGCTGAGCTCGGAAGAGAGAAAAACACGTGAATTAAACATATAATTTATAATATAGAATTATATTTGCTTATATATAAAGTTGAACAATTCCTCTCTTTGCTCGTCAGAAGCAGAATTCTGAAAACTTTCCCCGGAATTGCTGGGAAAAGCATGTTCCAGAAAACACAGAGCACGAGCATATCCGCCATTTAAAGTCTGCTCTCTTTTGGGATTTGTTACGTCATATTTGAAAGTTGAAAGGGAAATTGAAAATATATAATTTTATTATTATTATTATATCTTACACCACAATTAATTATGACTGTAAGGTGTTGGGGGAATGAGTACTAGCTACAGAGGCCTTCGACTCGAAGAGAAAAGGATTTTTTAGAAAGAAGCATTTTGGAGACCAAAGCCCGTGACAGGATTTGAACCTGCGACTCTCAGGGTGTGAGTCTAGCATGCTTACCACTAGACCACAGAGGGCGGCGAAAAATATATAATATATAACATAATATTATAAAGAAAATTTATTAGACTGGGTGGAACGGTGTCAGCGATCAAAACAGAACAGATTAGACAGATTCGAAGATCAACTTGTTTGTCATCCACCAGTAAAAAGTCCACTGCAAAAATGTCCAATTACATATCTATTCTATATCTCTCAAGCCAAAACTAAATTGAGTAGACAAATGCCTTCTATGTCTCAGTCTGGACCGTGGTAGCAAAGCAAAAGGAACATTTGAAGTGCATATCTGGAAACTTCTAAAAATGTTTATATAATATGATAATACACAAACGTTTTATACACACAATTTCTAACAGGCGGTGTCATGCCCACAGAGGGGCAGGTGGCACTTTTGTTCACTACTTAGGGTGTTCCTTGTATCTAAAGTTCTGGCATACTATCTATTCCCTTTATTTTGTCAACCTCTTCTCCTTTATTTGATACTCTACTTTAGTCTTCTAGAAGAGGATCGTGTATAAACCTCGGAATTGGAATATAAATCATTATCATTCTAATCCTCATATTCGCATGGCTATTTGCATCCAAATTCCAAGGGTGTATTCCTAAATGGACGTGAACCGTACAAAGTACTCAAATATGACGAATCACGCAACGAAACATTGACGAAATTGTACCTTGAAACCTGAGAAACTCTACCAACCGGAATGATGTTCCGTTATGATCCACATTTGAAATCCTGAACTCTAAATCTGTCATAAATTATGGCTTCATTACGCCTACGAATGTGAAAAAGTAATGAATAAATATCTGAACCGAACCAATTTGTTTCTAGAGGTTATTTAAAGTTGAGGTCGTAACCGTTTCTGGCTTGGTTTCTGCGTTCTCTCGTCTCTCCTTAACATAGTAGCTGCTGCCTATCTTGTTAGACTAGTTAACCGTTTTAGCCAAGCAAATGTTTTAATATCAATATCAAATTTCCGAAATTATATTGACCCCTCGAGCAACAAATGGTGGAGGCATATGCCAATACGGACACACATTCGCATTCAGACACACACATATACACACATTCACACACATTCACACACCCTCTCGAAGCACTCATATCGGTTATGCTGATATTTAAATCATTGGCGCTTGCGCACTACAATTTCAGCAGTCAGCTTCCGCATTATATTCAAATGTCCAACTTTGGCTTAGCTCGGCAGAAGAACGAACCTGAGTCACCAAGACGGCGCAATTACTGTGGTTGTTGCTTTTGTAGCTTCTTGCTGGTGTTGTTGTTGTTGTAGTTGTTGTTGAATGATCTTTTCAGTTCGTTTGAATTGACAATCACATCAATCATTAGCATAAAGTTAAAAGTTCATTAACATAACATGGCCACCTCATCGTCATCGTCAGCGTCATCGCCAAACGCCATTGCCACAGCCACTGCCACTGCCACTGCCGCCGATTGAACAGTTCATGAAAATTGCCGCATCATTGGAATGACATCCGTCATGGACGATGATGAACTTGACTTGGTGTTGAGGCAGTGATGTGAAACCAAGTTAATTTGGCAACGCTCACAATTGCAACTCTTCAGCTTCAGAGGTTGTTCAGCTGAGGTTGTTCAGCTGCGGTTGTCATAAGTAGCCAGCAGTTCACCTGAATATGAATAGATCAGGTCAGCACCGATTTTGGGGGCCACTCTCAGACCACTCGGGGAAGGTTTCACTTGAACCCCGTTGCTGCTGCGGCCGCAGCTCTGCCAGGGGGCGGCCGGTTGTCAAGTGGCAGTGAGCAACAACTTCTTTTGTGTGCTGAGATCGGTGGTGGCAGATAACACGGTTGAACTCTGCGCAACTTTTTTGTGTATGCGAGGGTGTGGGAGTCTGTGTAAGTGTGTGGGTGAATCTGTGAGGGTGGGGACGATTGTATAGGTGAGTGTGTGACTGTGTAGATGAGTGGATTAGCCGCAAATGTTATTGAAACTTTATTACTAATTTGTAGAACCTCAGCTTGTTATTGAGACATTCGAATATGTTTTTGCTGCTGGAGTTTTTTGGTTTCTTTTGGAAGATTTAATTATACATTCAAATCACAGTTAAACTAATGTGATGGCGTCAGTTTTGGAGGGAATTATTGGTATACAGGGAACACGTGAATATGTATTCAAGTGCGCACCAACTTGGAATACATATGCGGCCACAGTGTTTGTTGCCTTGTTTCGCTCCAGTACATCTTCAAGAGTCGCGAGAGTTGTGGACAGATTAGCAATATGATTTTTCGTCTATAACCGTTTTGGCTCATGGAAAGCACATATTTCTAGAGCCAGTTGGAACGTCCTGGTGATCAGTATCTGTGTCAAAGCAACAATTAGAGCTTATATCTCAAGAGCCAGAGAAGAAATCACCCAGACATGTTGTGCTACTACGAAAATGTAGTGTACCATAATAGTCGTTTTGATCCCATTCCACCATTTGTTTAATCTTTTGTCCACTCTTAGTAGTGCTCATTTTTTGAAGCCAATTAGCATAAAATATATTAGAAAGTAGTCCAAAAGGTGGTCGCCGGGTTTGGACCACCCCCGCCTGAGAATATATCAACTCTGCCCGATCATGGTCGCTTCATTTCAATTCTGCTGCTGTGCTGTTGGCAGCACGTTCACTTCTTCACTTATCGATTTAGTTGGCGACCCTTTCCCCCTCTCTAACTATGCGCAGTTGCTTCAATCGTGAATGTTGTCGTGAAGACGGCCTAAAGTAGCGCTCCAAATAAAATACTCTTGGGAGCAGTGCCGACGCATTTTTCGCTCATGAAACTGACGACTTGAAGTCAATGATTGCATTTAACGCGTTGCCGGCCCGGCAAGGTCATCCGTCATTTGATGACTTCCTTGCTCGCTCGTTTCTCACACACGCCTCACAACGTTTTTGTCGTTGAGTTTTTCGTGTTGGGGTTTTTTGGCGGTAAACTTTTTTTTCGTTTTCTTCTTCTTTCCTTGACAAGTTCATCGGAGTTCAATTAACTTCTAGAACTGCAAAATTGAATTAAACCAATGTCACAGCACGTTTCCAACATCCAGGAAGTTAATGCACATTTTGCGCTGAACGTTGAACCGGTCTTGCGGCTGACTGGCGGGCTTGTGAGCTGCTTGCTTGGCTGATTGGCTGGGCCGATGAGTCGGTCTCAGACATAAGAACGGCCTGAATTGTGTTTTACTTTACGTGGCGTGGTTGGCGAGAGCAATTGCCAAGTGAGGCATGCCTTCTTGGAATGTTTACTTGCTGATTAAATGTTGTCAGGGGGACCAGGATTTGTGAAGAAAGTGCTGGAGGCTCAAGGCGCAGCATTAATCAAATCTTGAATGTGATTCGGCGGGAGTGTTCATAGATATTTGTATTCTTCTTGTTCTAGGGACGAATTGGATAGTATTTCTCTTTTGTATTGAGTCAAGGAATTAAATCAAAATTATTATTTTGTACTTATTCATTCCCATTTTTTTGCTTTATGACTTTATGATGCAAAATCAGTATTTTCCGTTTAAGTCCTTAAGGACTCAATTCGCTATTTCTTCTACCGATGTATCTAAGGCTATTTATCTAGTTCTAAATGATCCTCACCAAATCTTGAATACCTCGCGAAATAATTTGTTTCAAAAATATGTTACTTTAATATTAACTTATATGTAAAATATTTTTATTTATATATAAAAAATTACTTTCTTTTGGTTTTAAAAATAAACAAAAAAAATTATTAAATTAAAAATTCACTGACAATCATTTTAAAAATTTTAAGAAACAAAAAAATAAATTTATATTAATTAAAAAAATATATAAAACAATTAAAAATTCACTGATAAATCATTTAAAAAATTTAAAAAAACAAAAAATAAATTTATATTAATTAAAAAAATATATAAAACAGTTAAAAATTCACTGACCATCATTGAAAAAATAAAAGAACCAACAAAATTAATTTATATTAATTAAGCCAAATAATAATAAATTTCCTTTGCCCATTCCTGCATCGTGTATTTTCCTGCATTAACTTCATTCACACTGCGCGCTGCTCTGTCTTCTCCATTTCCAGTTTTCCATTACAGTGTAGATCATTTACCAGCATTTCTATTTCCCGTTTAGCTTTTTGCTCACATCATTTTTCCTTCACAGCGACCAATTTCGTTCACGATATTAACTTGGCTTGTTGTGTTGGGTAATTTTCAATTGTGGGCTTGCTGGTTCCTTCACTTTGATAGGATGATCATTCGGTCAACTGTAAGAAGGAGTTTTCACTCACTCAGTATCAGCATGGTTAAGAATGACATTCTTAGAATTCTAATACAATCTTTCGGTTGTTTTGCAAATTTAAATACCAAACAGAAACTAAAAAAAGGAATATTTATAATTTTAAGATAAGCAGGGGGAGCCTCCGCTTGACTAAAGTGGCTGGGCCTGAATTTATCTCAGCATTGTCTTATAATTATGTTCAATTGTGGAGTACAGAATGAACCCAGTGTCTTAAAACTCATGGGGGCCACAGCATTTAAGTTCAAGCCGCCTCTCCAATGAGTTGTGTGTAGGTTCTCTTCGCTTCAAGTGTTTTCCTGCCCATTAAAAATGATTTGCTTGAGCCTTTGCTACGACGCCTACTGATGTGATATGATGCGATGTGTCTCCTGCTCTGTGCTGAATCGGCTGGCTTGCACACGCTTAACCTTAACATCATCCAAGCAGTCATTAAACCGAAGGAAAATTTAAATTAATATGAAAGACGATAAGTAAAAATACAAACAAACGCAACCAACTTGTAAACGCAGTAATTGCCTTTTACAACAAACAACAACAACAACAGCAGCAGCAGCAAAAACAAATACACAGCGCTCCAAGCGATTATAAAATGTAAACGATTTCGTCGTTGCTGTTGTTGTTATTGTTGTTGTTGCTGGGTGGGTGACATTCTCCGCGACGGTGGCCATTATCTTCATTATGTGTACCAGCGGAGCTTAACAGCTTGGCTGACAATGGCAAAACTGCGAATTTAATGCCAAGCGCAAGTTCATTGCTACTAATGTAAGCGAAGCACCCCGATGCCCCCACATCACTCCCGACCCTGCATACACCTTCAAACTGCTTGCACGTACTTGTTGCTTCGTTTAAAATATCGCAACGAGAGTGCTTTCTTCGCAGGTGCAACAACAACATCGAACCAAACTGCACGCGTGTAGTGGGCGCTGTGCAGCGTGTGCGGTGCTGTTGCTTTAGAGGAGCAGCCTGTTGTTCGAACCTTTCGGATGCTTGTTCAGATTTAATGCTTATATCCTTTGGCTCAGCACTTCGAAGCAACAAAAAAAGTGAAAATCTGCACAAAGATTTTGCTAATATTTTTCCAAATTTCTTTTATTTGTAATTTGTTGAGTTTTCTAATAATAACAACAGCAATAATATCAAGATTGGCACAACCAAGCAAATAAATTTGTGCAATATTCGGAATGCTTTTCACTGCGCTCTGTTAATGAAGCACTGTCAAATCGTTTGACACTTGCATTGTTTGCATATCATTAAACCAAAATGAACAACAGCAACAACAGACGCAATAGAAATGTGAAATTAGTTGGCAACAAAAAGAGCAGCATTTGGGCAAAAAAAGGTGCCCGCTGCAATCGCGCTGGTTTGGATTATTGGCCTTTGGAAGATTTGCCCGTGCAGTTTGCTTTTGCATTTATATACACACACTTATACTCGTGTGGATGTTGGAGTTGGCTTGTGTCGTGCTGTTGTTGTTGTTGAAGTTGCAGTTGTAGTTGTAGTTGCAGTTGTAATTTTGGCTTTTATTTTTATTGTGGTTGTACTTGAGTGAAAGTCATTTCATCGGTTCAATTGAAAGAAAAGCTTTTCTTTGCTGCAATTTTATTTTATTTTGTTTTTGTCTTGTTTTACTTTTTGCTCTGCTTTTACATTGCGCAAATGCGTGGAGGAGTTTTTAGTGTTGTTTTTTGTGGTTGTTAATAAGGAAAAAATACGTTTTGGCTCGCTTTTGTGGAAAATATGAAATGCATTTTTTCCGTTTGTCGCAGTGGTTTTGTGGCATTTAGTGTCGGTTATAGACCTCACCTACCTACCTAGCCGTCGGTCCGTCCGTCGTCGTCTTTTGATATTTGTGGTTTCCAAAAATGCTTCGCAGAAAGTGAAAATTTTGTGCACACTCACGAAAAATCGAAAGTAATCGCTGGGAAAGTTTAATGCGGTGAAATTTTCGTATCAGTGTGTTTGTGTGTGTGTGTGTGTGCAACTTTGTGGGTGGCACTTGGTTTAAGTGGGTGCCATGGTTGAAAGCGCAGTAAATATTGCAATTTATACCGTTTATGAGGGAGTAAAGATTTCATATTGAATTTAAAATAATTTTCTCGAATTGTCTGCAACTATCAATCTTTGTATATCAATGTTAAAGATTTTCTCTGATTCATGGAACGATATATAGAGCACATCCATACTGCTCATTCAATAGAGGCCTTTGTACACCTAAACAGCCCTTTTAAACTAATAGAAAAAAGTCTTTATCAGACAGTGCTCAATAACTCTCCCAACTTCGGTAATTTATAAAGTAAAAATATAATTTAAAAATATAAATTAAATTATATATTTATTACAAACATAAATAAAATTAAATAAATTAAAAACATGAATTAAATTTAATAAATTAAAAACATAAATAGAATTAAATGAATTAAAAACATAAATTAAATTAATTCATAGCTTGCAGTTTCGAAACCCACCCACCCCAGGCATGGTCTCCTAATGTTTGTTTCTAGTTATGTGTCTCTTCTATTGCAAGGGCCCAGTTGCTAGCACTCACTTTCCCCACCCCCTGCAGACATAATTCATTATGTTAATACTTGTAAATAAATAATAAATTTCCAAGTAATTTTAATTGTGAAATAACGTAAATCTTCTCCATTTCGAGTTCCCAGTTCAAAGATCTGTAATCAAAAGACAAAAAAATATCCGTGTGACAACGAACTGCGCCGAGATACGCATTCATTCACCGCTCAACAAACAACAACAACAACGATAAGAAGGAATATTGCATAACACCTGCCGAAATGGAATCAAATATTTGGTTCAAAAGTCTGGCAAGGAGAATGCAAAAATTCTGCCAGATTTGCACACACCCACCACCCACCACCACCCACCCGCTTCACAATTGTGGCCGGGCAACAAACTCCGAGAATACGCCGAGTGCAAATACGTTGCGATAAAAGGCCCCCTCGCCTTCCGGTTCCCTCTCACACACACACACGATTCATTAATTTATATTATTAAGTAACCTCGACGCGTGTTTTTAACTTCAATTGACCTCAGGAAGGGTTTTTGAACTCGGTTCGCAAAAAACCGAACCATGAAGAACATTTTTGAAGTACTCTTGATCTGAACGGCGGTGTGGTGAGCTGTCGAACGAACATGTTGCTCTCGCTGCGGTACGAGTGTGTTCGTGCGTGCGTTCGCTCGTTCCGTGCGTTCGTGTGCGCGAAGACGAGCGGCCAACTAGAAAGAACCCTCCAAAAATAAAACCGGCACAGCACTGCAAACATTTCCGTATTTAAATTAATATTTATTGAACAAATCGCAATTTACGATTTCTAAAAATAAAAAAAATAAACCAAAACACACGCACACACACACATATATCCGCACACAAGTATATGAAAACAGAAAAAAACAACAGACAACAAAAAAATTAGCAAAGAACTAAAATAATTTTCAATGTCAAATTTTTTGGAATATTTAGTTTTAATTTAGTGTTGTAGAATGCTCTACAGCCACAGCTCTGTATCTCACTCTCACTCTCCCTCTCTCTCTCTGTCGCTCTCTCTGAAGTTAAACACAAAGCGTAATGTGTGTGTGTGTTTAACTATTAAAACTTGAAACGCACACAGCCGCATGCGTCTATGATAGTACGGCGTACGTGTGATGTGAATGAAACTTTCAAGGTCGTCCATTTATGAGTATTTTTTTCAATTTTTTTCTGAGCTATCTGAGCCATGCATGTGTGTATTTATCTGTGTTTGAAGCGTGTGCGTGTATGAGTGCGTTTTTGTTTTTAGAATTCATATTTGCTAAATTCGTAAAAAAAAGAGAAAATAACAAAATATAAATATTTAAATAAAATGAAAACAATAAAATATTCGTCTTGATCGTGTGAGATGCAATTATGTAGATTTGTGCTGTTAGAGCGAGACAAAAAATAGGAACACTTTCATACATTGCATGCAAATACAGAAAGACTTGCATGCATATTCTTAATAAGCTCCCTTTATTTGTTATTAGATAATATAATTATCAAAAAATTTTGGAATCTTATTCATTTGAGTATTTTGATTGTTTTCTGAACACATTTCCAAAAACAAATCAAATATGTACGGCGCATTTGTATGTAATAAGTGAACTTGAAAGTAACTATGCATGCATGTATGTATATGTATATTTAAATATGCTCGAATGTATGGGAATTCTTATCAGTTTATGTGTTTGTGTGTGATTATAATCATATATACATATATGTTCCGCGTGTATTATTTACGCATCATTAGTAATGTGTGTTATTGTATTTAATATTGACTGACGTCACATTAGCTGGCACAACAGGACGTATGAGCTGTGCGCGGTGGAAGCTACAACAGCAGTCTCGTGTACGAATTCTTCGCAACTAATTGTAATGATCGAGTGTGCTGAGTTTGATGAGTAACTCGCCTGAGAGTATTTTTTGTTGTTGTGTTATTACCAAAAACGTGTTTCTTCACAGATTTAGCACCTAAATAAAGGATTATAAAGCCTGTCAGAGCTTTGTAACTGTGAGACCAGCATTTATTTATGTTTAATAAACTTGATGGTATACTCAAGAGTCCAGCTCTCAGGCTGCAATATTTCTTAATCGTTAGAATTAGGATAATTAGAACAAGTATCTAAAAGATGGCTCCACTGATCCACTCACAGCGCTTTCACACCAACATTTTAGTGGATTCACCATTTTCGGGTGCATACCCACCTTACTTAATGTGGAACTCGGTGACTTTATCCTTTATATTGCCTGCTAAATTGACCAACAGTTAATTAAACGTAGAAAAATACGTTCAAATCAAATAATTAAAAACACAAATTTGAGTGTTATTTGAATTTTTTTGCAAATTTGTTATATTTTAAACTGAAGAAAAATAGAGTAAAAGTAATATTCCAAATAAGTGTGTTTTGATGTTCAATAAATGTCAGATATACCCTTTTATATTTATAGTTGTGTCGAAAATTTAATATTGCGAAAACTTTCAAATTAGTCCATTTATCTTTTAAATTTATTATTATATTAATTATTTTGTATACCTTGTTTAGGACCTTGCATAGCTTTCGGGAATTTGACCATGCCCTAGAATTAAGTTTTATTTTCGATCAGCCTCATTGCACTGTAGAAGGTTATCACGGGCCTCCAGATCCAGTTGTGAAGTAACTTTGGAAGAGAATGCATGTGAGACTGAGACAGTGAGACTACCAGAAAAGAGGGAATCATGGATGCAATTGTCAGTGTTAAAAGGAGTTTTGAACTTCAATCAATCAATTAATGACTGTTGTTAATCCCAGTATTCAATAAATTAGTATATCGCCGCACAACATATCATTGCAAGCAGTTTCCAATATGAAAACACTGCGGTCAATTAGGAACGCCTTCTCGCCGCATTCCTTTATTTCGTATGCAAACACGGACACACACACACACACTTACTCCCAAATAAACCTGCCCTGAAAATCAAAACATTTTACACAATCCAAACAAAAACGGCACTTTTGCAAATGTCGATAAAAAAATGTATTTTTAATCACTTTACCGCACAGTTTTATGACTTCGCTTGTTTGTTTACAAAATAAAACAAATACAAATGTAAAAAACTCAACGAACTTGAAATGTTATTTTACACAGCGCGTCAATTTGCACACTATACGCTGTTGTTGTTGTGATTGCGTTGCAAAGAAAGCAAACCAATAACAATACCACCAACAACAACAACAACTGTGAAGAAAGCGAGAGACAATAGAACAAGCACCAGAAACGTCATATTGCAAAATGAATTCAGCCTGGCCAGAAAAGTAACAACAATTCAAGCAACAACAACAGTGGTGATGGCGGCGTTGATGACGATGACGTTTTCTAGCGTGACTGCGAGTACACTTGCTGCATTTTAAACACAACACAACGCAACAACAATAACAGCAAAAACAACTGGCACTGCTTGCTTACTCATGAGCTAAGAGCGTAAGAAGTGTGGAAATTTTATATGCATACATATGTATGTATGTACATATGTATGTATGTACATACATATGTACATATTTACATATGTACATATTTACATATGTAAATATTTGTATATGCATATATATTTGTATATGTGTATATATTTGTATATGTGTATATATTTGCATATGTGTATATATTTGTATATGTGTATATATTTGTATATGTGTATATATGTATATATATATATATATATATATATATATATATATATATATATATATATCTATATATATATATATATATATATATATATATATATATATATATACATATATATATATATATATATATATATATATATATATATATATATATATATACATATATATATATATATATATATATATATATATATATATATATATATATATATATATACATATATGTAATATGTGGTATTTATAGCTATGTATATAAATATACATATACGTATATACATATATACCTACATATGTACACACATACATATACATATACATAGAAATATACATATATATATACATATAAATATTTTTTTTATTTATTAATTAAATTTATTGGACTAAAATATACATACATGCATATATACATTTATAATATACAAGTGTTCATATATACATATATACATATATACATATGAATATGTATTTGGAATCTATTTTTTGTATATACATACATATGTATATTTCATTATTTTAAAAATCTTTTATTACTAATTTACTTTACTTAACTAAAAACACAAATACATAAGTGCATATGTTTATACATACATATATACACATATGTGTAAAAACACACAATATACACATATGCTTATATATAAATATGTTAATATACATATGTACATATGTATATAATATATTTAGTGAGATGCAGGGAGAGAGAGAGTGATTAAGAGATTTGTAATATTGTTAAGTTGTGTGCGTCTTCTGCTTATATTGTATATATAAATAAAAGTGCAATGATCCTGTGCAGCATGAGCAAGGTCAGTGCCCCCTTACAACACAGCATGCACACACGCTCGCACACTGCCACACAGGCACACATGCGAAGAGGAAGGTATGATTTTGCGTTAGTGTTCCCAGCATGCTTGCATATGCATACATACATATGTATATGAAGTATGCTTACGTGGATGTTTGTGCATACGTGCAGCCGTTGCCAGCAAAAGTTTTACTCTTATTGTTAATGTGTTGCTTGTTGTGTAGTCGGCCGTTATTATTGAAACCGCCAACTGAGTTGACCCAACATACGTGTATGAAATGAAAAGGTATGACGTGCCGTTGGGCATGTCTATTTCGATCTCGCTCACACGCGTGGAACTTTTATCATTTTCTCGGACAAATTACTTCAAAATATTTTGGCAGTTTTGTTGAAACATTTCATTTTCTGGCGGATCTTCAATTTCCAAAATGTGTTGACAGGTGAAATGGATTGGAAGGTTACAAATCGACTGAAACTAAGCCTTGTGTTTAAAGTATCCTTCAAGTAGGCCGAAGACCTTAGCTGTTAGGAGATGCCCATACACTTTTTGCAATAAATCCAAAATAATAAATAAATAAATAACAAAATTAAATAAAAATTAAATAACAAAATTTAATAAAATATTAAATAAATAAATAGTTTTTATATAAATCTTAATTCCGCTTGTATACTGATGAAGTTAATATAAGAGCCAATTTTCATAATGCATAATATACAGGGTGGATTATTTGGCTGGTCCTCCATCAGCGATTTCCAATAAGATCAAGGCTGTAAGTAGAAAACGTCTGCACTTCTGAGAAAATATACATTTAAAAATTCGACTGGTGATTCGGGAACTTGTTGGAAAACTTCCTGAATTTGTTTCCATATGAATTTAACCGATTCCTTAAACCACAGACGACGTTGTCAGTGTTTGCATGGTATTTTCCTCATAGAGGTGTTGAAAAACATCTAAAGAGTGTTTTTATAGACTTTTTTGTTGTGGTAACTCTGGCAGATGCGAGTAATTCAATTTTGTGGAAGAAAATCCAATATTTTAGGAAACAAAGGAAACTGGACCCAATTATGACAGAACAAATACTGATCATAATAATCATCATAATGAACAAAATAATCATCATGATGATCAAAATAAACATCGAAATGATCATAAAAATCCTCCTAAGAATCATCATCGTAATGAGAATAATAATAATCGTAATGAACATAATAATCATTTTAATTATCATAATCCACATAATGATCAGAAATTTCTTCGAAATGATCATAATAAACATATTAATGATCATAATAATCATCATAATGATCATAATAATCATTAGAAGGATCATAATAATCATCATACAGATCTAAATAATCATCATCCGCAGAATTACAACATATTACTCTGTAATTTCCCTCGTCCAACAACAAAATTGAAAACGACTCGTCTCTTATTTGACTCCAAAATTATTTTCGAACTGCTCTCACGACATCATGTTCTCAAAAAAATGTTCCATTCAATTCTTTTGAGTGTTTTCACAATGAGAATACATTTTTTATAATAACTACTCTCATGCTAAAAAAATATTCTCATGAAATCAGGAATCTTGCAAATTATTCTCATCGTTGAAAAGCACTCAAAAGAAAACATTGGAGCAAAACACTCCTAAGAATTCGTATCGTGTGAAAGTAGCTTTGCTCTCAACGAGTCCATAAATATGCGAGAATGTGTAAAACACTCGTGAGCGACTGCTTTACTGGCATTTTCATGTTGTTGCTTTAAAACTTTCTTCTCTGCCTTTCAGGTAGAAAAAGTATCGAAGAAACAGCGCTTACATAACAGCCAATTACACTTTTTCTCTCTCTCCCTCTCTACCCTCCCGCTTGGTACACTTGCTTACGAGAAAAGCATGTATCCACATTTGGGTGAAAGTTATGTAATCTGTCTCGCTTAGCGACCTCACCTCTCCATTCAGCCAACATCTGTTAGAATTATTGTTCCTATTGGATCCGGCGAGCAGGTGAGAGGAGGAGAGATTGTACAAGATCTCATTTATGCTGTCTGCTTTGGTACTTTCTTCTGTTGTGTGCGCAGCAGTGGCGTGCAGCTATAAGTTAAGAGTAAAAGTTGTTGTTGTTGTTGGTTAGTTGGCTGGCTGGCTGGCCTGCTTAGTTTGTGCGCTTGCGTATGCGTATGTGAACTTAATCTTGGACCTTAAAAATATGTCACTTTTCTTTTTTATGTACTTATATACCCACACATACACAGCAGCTCGAGAAATGTCTAAAAACGCGCCTACCTATGAGGTTGTTGTTAGAACAACACCAACAACAACCACAGAGGAGAGTACGTTTGTTTGACCTTATTCTTTGCTACGGTGTATATACACTCACACATATACTATATATCCTTGTTAATCATTCCTAATTAATCATTCCTTGTCTTGATTTTGTTTCGTTTTAGAATTCGATGGTACAACTGTTCTATGCCGTGTTTGCGGTGATAAAGCTTCCGGTTTTCATTATGGTGTACATTCTTGTGAAGGCTGCAAGGTAAGTTGATCTCTTAATAATATGAGAATATTATCCTTTTTCATTTTCATTGCCATTGCCTTCTTTTTTTGTTTCGCTTTGATCCCTTTTTAAAATAAAAAAAATTGTAAACGTGCTGCACACGTGTTCAAAAGGATTAGAACGGAAATGTGCCGCTTTCTTAAGGAAAATATTGCTCAATATAGTTAAATAGCTCAAGGGTTTAACAACTGACATAGAATTAGGTACAATAAGGCATAAACTGTTCATAAGGCACTTACAGGATTGAATGAAGAAATCTTGATCCTGAAATTTGTATTGTTGAAAAATAAAACAAATTCTGTATTAGTGTTTATTTTATTTTATTTGTTTTTTGTGGTGTCATTTTAACGAGAATACTCCGACATTCAATATAATTTAGGGAACAATTTTAAAATTCTTATATAAAGACCTTAATACCAGGGGTGGTCTGCCGTCGTCTATGTGCGACTCCCAGCACTAAAATTTTCTTAACACGGCGTCAACTGCAACTCCAACTAAGACTTCAATTCCACTTCCAACTACAATTCCATCTCCAGCACCAATTCTAACAACAATTGCACCTCCGACTCCAACTAAAGCTCCAATTCCAACTCCGACTTCAACTCCAACTCGAACTAAATCTCCAATTCCAACTCCGACTTCAATTCCAACTACAATTCTAACTCCAACTCGAACTAAGTCTCCAATTCCAACTCCGACTCCAATTCCAACTACAATTCCAACTCCCAAAACCAATTCTAAATACAATTGCAACTCCGACGCCAACTAAGACTCCAATTCCAACTCCGGCTTCAACTCCAGCTCGAACTAAGACTCCAATTCAAACTCTGACTTCAATTCCAACTACAATTCTAACTTAATTGCAACTCCGACTCCATCTAAGACTCCACCTCCAACTCCAATTCCAACTAAAATTCCATCTCCAGCACCAATTCTAACAACAATTGCAACTCCGACTCCTACTAAGACTCCTCTTCCAACTCCAATTGCAACTTCAAGTCCAACTCCAACATCAATTCTAAGTACAATTGCAACTCCGACTCCAACTAAGACTCTTCTTCCAACTCCAATTGCAACTTTAAGTCCAACTCCAACACCAATTTTAACTACAATTGCAACTCCGACTCCACCTGCAACTCTGCCTGCGTCTCCACAACCCTGCTTAATACGATACGAGAGTGGTACAGACTATTCCAATGAGTACGGGACGACTGGTCTCTAAAGTGGTGCCCTTGTATTGAATTATCCAGTGTGCTTTCCACGGTAGGTAGATTCGGGAAGGGACTCGATTCTAAAGGAGAGTATTTAATATTCATATTGGTTTATTTTTCTCTTTCACTGTGACCAGTGGGGGAGGAACATGTGCTGTCTCGCTTTATGGTCACTCGAACATGAACTGATTGGGTTTTGGGTATTTGTATATTCTAAATCTTGAAATAAATTTAAAAGAGATTTGGATATGTTTCGGTCCTCTCCCTGGTGTATACGATCGTAGCCCAGTGCAGTCAGCATTTTGACATTGAACTCTTATTAAACCGCTACTGCCTTCCGCTGTGGAACACTTCCATTCTGCAGCCAATCAGTGCTCTTGTGTGCGCAACCTGAACGCAGTGTGTGCTCTTCTGCAACCTTGCCCCCTCCCGTTGAAATGTGTACCCCTTTTGCAAGCATACAATTAAGGAACCTACCTGTGCCGCAAAAGAACAAAAAACCATCAACAACAACAACAACAATAACAAAAACAAGGAGAAAAACAAAAAAGCCATTAATCATTGGAGCAGTGTTCTTTTGCGAGGCTGCTCTGCAATACCTCAGCAGTTTTGACATTGAATAACGTTGCACGCGACAGCAAAGTTCATTCGCTTCTCAACTCAGCTAAAGGCAGTCAACCAACCAGCCAGGCAACCAGCCAGCCAGCTAACTACCTTCGTGCCTGTTCTTCCCTCTGTGCTGCGCTTTATCCACGCAGTCGCAGCCGCAGCCTCCATAACCTTGTGAAGTAGTTTGCCCTATTCCCTTATATTTTATTTTTATAATAATGTCTCAATGACGTCCTTGAATTAGGTTAACAATTTTCCTTTTTTGTGCGCGTTTTTTCTGCTTTTGCGTTTGGCTGTTTTTTTTCCTTTTTGCTTTTGTTGTTGGGTTTTTATTTTATGCTCATGTTGCGGCAGAAATATGCCAGCAAAAACTTCTCCAATGGCAAATCCATTATCCTCCTTAGGGCCCGTATTAAGGAGTGATGTGCCAGAGCCAGCATTTATTAGGGGTGGGCCCAGAGACTTGAACTTCTTATTGCTTGAGTCATTCTGGCCTAGGGAGTGTCGGCATTATCAGGGTTTCTCATCGACACCTCGTGGTTTAACGAGGTAGGAATTAGTAGCCTTTGTTTTTCAAATTTGGTATTCTTATCAGGCCTATTTCCATACGCTGTAAGTAAGAGGCTTCTGGAGGACATCCCACATATTACTGTTTCCCCCAGTTCAATCGAGATGCGAGCACAGTGAGGATGAAGCGAAACATGCTGGAATGTAATGTCTTAAAAGCCAAATGGGAAAGACTTCAATTTGGGAGTTTGTGGTATGAGTCGTGCCTGAATTGGTTCAATTTGAAGAGAGAAGGAAGAAGGAACGAGCTAAATTCGGTCTCACTAAAGAGCTGTTCTAGCGCTTTATTTCAATTACTATATAAGGTGCAATTATAGATAAGTAGTAATTATATATAAGTCACTGTATATCATGAACAAATGTCAGAGGTTCTTTTAAATCTCACAGAATTCAACCATGATTCCACAGTATTGAGTGTCACTGACATTAGCGAGAATTCTCGTCGAACCTGTTCGACCACGACTAAACGAGGTCCAGTTGCGTTCATATGTTCGCCAACTGGTCGAACATGTTCACAGTTGTTGGCAAACATGTTTGTGAGGTCTTTGTTTGATGACTTTTTGGCTCTCGAGACAATTGAGTCGAAGCATAAATATTTAATAAAAATATTTATTCAAAGATTTGCATTATTGGATAGGTACAGAAACTATTTGCAAAGAAAATGAGTGAGTGGTTGGTTCACTGTAGTGAAATTTTTTTCCCGATTCAGAAAACTGGAACTTAGAGACAGTATAACAACAACAATGATAGTCAAAATATCGTTGTAGAATATTTGATATTATTGAGATATGTGATGATGACATATGATCAACTCTGTCTATATATCAAATCTTTTGGAAATATGCTCAGCTAAAACCTGACTAAGACTAAGTTCAATGATTGGAACAAATCTTCCGGAACTTTATTTGGGTGAGAAGCGTGAAATCAGTTCATCATTCAGTGCGGAATCTCTGCCCTATACATCCGACCATCCGACTAGTATATGATACTCGAATCTGTACACCGATGTAGGAGACCTCTAAGCACTCAGGCATTCAAGCCCATTGTACTCTATAATGTAATACTTGGATTTTAGGAAGAAAACCTTTCTCAGTTACACTTTCCTGGCACCCTCATTATTATTTTGTCGAGTTATAGTACTTACGAGTATATTTAGTTCCTTTTGCCAGCATTTGTTTCTGGAAAACACCAATTTGACTGCTGGGAAGTTGCTGAATAAACAGTCTTCCCAAATAATTTTAAGTTCAAGGTTAATTTTTTGTCAAGCATTTGAACTCCATCTCTTTCTCGAAACCAGTCTTTGAAAAAAATACAACAACAAAAAACATAAAAGAATATGTAAAGAAACAAAATCCAAAACCAGAGCAAAGAGAGGACAAGGGAAGAGCGTGCTCTTCTAGAGCGCAACGGTTAAAATCGTGTGCAGGGGTTTTATTTAGTTGAGAAAAATTGCCAAATTGAGGGCTCGCAGAGTAAAGAACCAACGATCTGACTGAGTGACTGACTGACTGAGTGACTGACTGCGTGATTGCCTGATGGCCTGATGGCCTGACTGACTGCCTGCCTGGTGTTTACCTTTGCCTTTACATAATACAACGCAATAGTAGATCACAGGCGAGTTATTAATGTTGGGTAAGTGAGCGTGTTTATGAGGTGTGTTTGTGGCGTATGAGTGGTGTGTATGTGGATGTGAGTGGTGTGTATGGATATGCGTGTGGTGTGCGTATGGTTTCTGTATTCTGTAAATGCGTTAATGCGTGGTCGCTTCGTTCTCTGTTGCGTAGGTTTTTTGTTGGTATTTTTCTTTTTGAATTTTTTTTGTATTTATATTGTATTTTTTTTTTTTTTTTTTTTCTTATATAGGACTAGGAAGCGAGTTTTGTTCAGTGATTTGGCGAGACGCGGGCGGTAGACGATGAGACCTTCGTTTTGTTCTTTGACCTTTATTTTTCGTCTTTGTTGTTTTTATAGTTTTTCTCCACGTTCGAGTAATGGTGTTTTTCATTCCTTTTTGGTGTCGTTTCTCAGTTGATTACTTAATAATAGCCACCGACAGAGATGTGCTGTGCATCAACAGCGTAGAATTTATTCTACTTATGCTCATGCATACTCATTGAAATGCTGTTTTATGCCTACTCCCAATTTGAAAGTACTCATTGACTTGTTATACTAAACGCTATGTGACACTTTCCGTAGTTTGACTTTCCTTCAACGAGTGAGGAAACTAGTGTTAATATCTACTAATTATTTATAGTTATTGTACATATAATAACTAGTAAATAAATAATTATATAGGAAAATAATTCAAATTGAGTATGACGCCTTCATGAAAACGAAAATTCTTATAAATCATGGAAATTTACTTAAGCTGCAACTGCATGCTTCGCTTCCGACATCGAACGGGTTTGACGCCCTTGTCTGAAGAATTGCAACAAAGCATTTGTATGAAGCCTCGGTCCCTTTGGCTTGGCGTCGGAGTCGACAGTTGAACAACTTCGAACTTGTCTCTCGCTGTTCGACAGCAAACAGCTGGGCAGATTTTTAGTAATGGATTCAGTGTGCCTGGCGCACACAAAGTCAAGTTTATAATTTAAAAAATATATATAAAAAGATTGAGTGATTCCATGTTTTCCTATTCCATGTTTTCTTGACATAAAATTCACAAATTGATATATAAATATTTCATATTAGCTCTTAAATCAAGGAGATCCGCTCTTAACGTTTTCTTGGGAGCTTACCAAGTGCTCTCGCATCAGACTCGTTGAAAACTTGGACAGTGTTCCTTTGAAATTCAATGGAAAATTTCATTAATCCGCCGTGACTGTTCAAAAAACTAATGCAAGTTATCTGTTCCATATTACGAAACGAAGTTGGAAATTGGCCTAGTAAATTGTTCATATAAAAGACCCCCCCCCCCGGACTTGAGACAAAACACCAATTTTATATGCAATTTTTTATCGATTTATAGTCACTTTGTGTCAAATCCTAACCTACATGGTCCTTGTATAGACTGAGAATTGCTGAATACACCATATTAAGTAACCCCCTGAGACTGAATAAATCAAAAAAGTACAAATTATATTTATACCATATAATATATATATGTATATATACATATATATATATATATATATATATATATATATATATATATATATATATATATATATATATATATATATATATACGAGTATATATATATATATATATATATATATATATATATATATATATATATATATATGCACCACACCATATCATTCAAAATCCCACCCTGTATGAGCAAAAGTGTGGAGAGCGAGGGCTTTGAGGAATCCTTCCGTCACAAAATCGCGATCATCGTTCAATTCCATTCTTCAACTGAATTAATATTTACTACTTTTATGCAAGTTTTTGTTGTTAGTTGGCTCAGTTTTTTCTTTTCTCTCTATGCTTCTTTCGTTTTGTTTGCATTTCGTATCTCTCTCTCAGTCTCTCTCTTTGGTTTTTCTCCCTGCTTTTGTAGTTTTAAAAAATGTCTGCTGCGGTTTTACGTGTGTGTGCGTTTAGTTGAAGCGGCGGTAATTGACCAGGCGCTCGATGTGAATGAACTCGTCAATGTCAACTTTTAAAAAGCACGAGAGCGTGCGTGCGTGAGTGAGTGAGTGAGTTAGTTAATTAGTTAGTTAGTTGGTGAGCGAGTGACTAAGTGAGAGGCAGCAGAATGAAACCACGCATGGAGCAGTTTTGTGCTCTGGCATGCGTTTTAAAAGTGTTGGTGTAGTTGGTTGGAATTGGGATAAGTAAGGCTGCCGTCACACCAGCGATGGGGACAACGTCAGCTGTTTCACACAAAGATCGACGGTAGCACATGTATGTAAATGAGGCATGCCACGTATATCGTCAGATATACATACATAAAATTCTTCAGAGTGCTTTTTTATTTGCGATAAACATAATCTTTGGAGTGGTTTTTGGTTTTGTTGATGAAAAATAAATTTGATAAATAAAATTATTAAGGATTTTCCATGAATGAAATTTTTGCCCGCCAATTTTATTTCATTTGGTATGGATTATAAATGCCTCTTCCTAATTCCACATCAGCATTTGTTAATTCATTTGAAGTGGACCGACTCATTCGAATGACACCATTTATCGACATGTCTGTGGATAAGTGTTTCAAGACTTTAGTATAGCTTCACAGGTTTTTTGGCTAAATTTGAAACCATATCTGAGAAAACACATAAGATTGCATTTCCTCACCGGGAATTGTAGTTGATACGTTGACAGAATTTCAAGCATTACAAATACCACGCTACCTGAAAAGAGAGAGAGAGAGATAGAGAGAGAGAGAGGGAGGGAGGGAGGGAGGGTGAGAGAGGTTGATTGAGACTAACACTAAATAGAAGGCACATTCGCGTTCTAATCGTTTTAGGTGCCTTTTGACCAGTGAAACGCTCCAATCGCCCTCTGAGCTGTTAGTACCCGGTGAACATTTTGCCGCAAGGAAACCCCAACCTACTCAATTTCATTTAATTGTCATAAACAAAAAATGATGAGCTCAGAAGAGGCATATTTCCATACGCTTTATAATGCATTCATGAACTCTTCATATAATGCGTGAGTCTTCCATTCAGTTGGACATTAAAAATGAGCTCACAACAAAACAACGTGAATGGTATTTTGGTACCGAGCTCTCAGCTCGAACACAATGGAAAATAATTAGGGACGTAAAGAAATACTCCACCCCACGTACATATCCACACACACAAACAGTCGGGCACACACATGCACACGTACATGGGCATGTGTGTGGGCACACCTACAGTCGCCACATAAATACATCAGTCCAAAAATAGTGGGGTGGAGGCGAGGCACATTCAATGCACTCCAGATATGAATTGATGGAATGCTATCATGCAACTACAAATTGGAATTTGGACAATGTGGTGTGGTGGTGTGGTGGCTGGAATTGGTTTGTTGGTATATGGATGCACTTGTGCACTCCTCGTATGCTCAAGAATATTTGTGTACGTGCTGTGCTTGCCTTCTCTTATCAATTATTTGTATTTATATTGTGTATTTAATTTGAATGAAAAAGGAAATAAATCCAAGCACAGCAGAGAGGGAACATTTTGGGAAAAATACAATTTTTCTTCATGATGATTCCGCTTTATCTATCGCACATTTCCCTTCCCATTCAGATATGTTGGCATTCGAATGAATCTACTCACTTTTCTATTTGAATGCTACCTAAATCCGAGGGATTATTTGTGATGGCACTGATAAGTGACGAGACATAGGATATCTAAGGAATAGTCAGAAAAATGCCAGGTATGGAAGGAGGAGGAAGTTTTGTGTATCAAATAACAAAAATTCACAGTAAAGAGTACGAAATCCAAACAGAACCGATTTGCGTCCACCACGGGCTGCTTTTTAAATGATTGGATTTGATTGTGATTTGAAAGTGGACTTGCGGAGACCCATTCAGAGATTTTCTATAGAACTAAATAGTTATTGTTTCATATGACTACGAATTTGTATGCTGTCAACCGCCTCAGCAGCCTACTCAGTGGGATGGGACGTTGGTGTAAAAGCCAAACTCATATCCACTGTTTTGTAGCATACAGAAAAACCTATTCGAAAGTATATGGTAAAGATTCCTTCATCCTCTGAGCTTTCAAATATGCTGCCATGTTTCTATGACCCTCAGTGCCCAGGTACACGTTTGAATACACTGTTGGAATTTATACATATTTGCCACTTTGACTTGAAACATTTTTCAAGATTAACGCTCTCTCACCAAGTTCCATTTTAACTCGTGTAAAAATAAAAATTCTTCTAAGTTATTCTTCCTTCTTTTTCTGTCTTACTATTTACGGAACCTTTCAGTGGCCTTTGCGTGGAGTCCCCAGACTAAGGAGATCCTTGGGCTAATTTTTACACGCTGGTAAAAAAAATGTATGTAAAGCAGCATCCCATCTACTATTCGAAATCGTTGGTCAGGCAGGCTAAATTTAGTGTTGGTGTTAAAAAAATTGAAGTATACTTTTAGGCAGAGCATTTGTGCGCACCAATAAAAAGTATGCTAAACTTTTTTGATTTTCGATGTTCAGGTAATGTGAAAGCTTTTTCAAGCATCGCTTCACTGATGTTTCGTCGAAAGTTCCAGATGCAAAGAGGCGGCCAAAAGCTTTTGGCATGACGTCAATGGCAGCTCGTACACCCTATTGTATGCACACAATGTTAATCTTTTTGAATGAGCGGAGCCAAACAACACGCAGCTATTTTATTTTTTAGTTATTGTTGGTGGTGTTGTTGTTGTTTTTGCCTATACAAAAAGTGCTGCCGCATGTTGCTGCTAGAATGGCGTCTCCAAGCTGACAAGCAAACAACTTTGCAACTGAACGCAGGGGAGAATTTTCGTCTGCGCCAACAATTTGACTTCAATTTGATTTGTTCTTCCGAATATAAAATGTATTTGGTCTTCTGGGAATGAAAGTTTTGTTATTAGTGGCAGAGGCTTTATTATTAATTAATTAATTAAATATTAGTTGCGAATTAATTGCATAATTAAAATTATTATTATTATTGCATATTTTTTGTTATTTTTATTGGATAATTATTATTGTAATTATTATTATTTTATATATATTTTATTTTTCCTATTTATTGTTATTGCAGAATTAATTTTATTATTATTATTGTCAAAATTTTTCTGACATAATTGTTATTATTATATTGCATAATTAATTATTATTATTATAATTATTATTTTTATTGCATAATTATTATTTTTATTGCATAATTATTATTTTTATTGCATAATTATTATAATTATTTCACATTTATTACTATTGTTTTACATAATTATTTTTATTTGTGATGGTACTTTTTATTTTATTATTGCATAATATTTATTATGCCATAATTATTGTTATTGCATAATTATTATAATTATAATAATTATTATTTCATATTATTATTATTTTTATTGCATAATTAATTTATTATATTATTATTGCAAAATAATTTATATTATTGCATAATTTGATTACTAATTGTATTGCATAATTTTTATTATTTGTACTATTATTACATAATTATTTTTATTTTTATTACATAATTTTTTTATTATTATTATTTACGATTATACATGATTTTTAGTATTATTTTTGCATAATTATTATGATTATTATTAATATCATTTCTTAATTAATATTATTGCATAATTATTTTTATATTTAATTTAATTTAATTTCAATTTATTGTTTAAAGTATTTTAATATATAACTATATATCAGTTATTAATATATATATATATATATATATATATATATATATATATATATATATATATTAAATTAAATTAGCAACTAATTAAATAGATAAATAAATAAAAAATAAAAAAATTAATAAGTAAATAAGTAATAAATAAATAATAAATAATAAATAAATAAATAAATAAATTAATACAATAATAAATAAAAGAATACAGACAGAAAAGAATAATAAAAGAGATATTTGGTTATTTTCAAGGGTAAAAATTTAGAGAGCTCTATGGTAGCTCTCGACAAAAGTACTGGAACACTAAATGCTTAAACTCACTAATCCCTGCCACGCCTCTCACATCTGGAGGCAGCGAATTCCAGATCCTGATGGCATTAATGAAAAAGTATTGAGTTGAATTAGAATAGGCAAACTTAGGTATTATCATGCACCGACTTCTTTTCGATTGGCTCTGCTGAAGTTTCTCAAAGAGATAATTAGGAGTTCTCGTGATAATCAGCTTGTGAAGAAAAATACAATTTCTGATCTGCAAGTAGTTCTCAATACTGCATCCAAGAACACTTGTCTTCCAGGAAGTTATATGGTCAAACCTACGTAATCCAAACACATATCGTGTGGCATAGTTAAACACAACTTGTATTTTATGTAGGGAGTTTGAATCCAACTTACTATATACAAGCTCTGAATAGCAAATTATCGGTACAACCAGCTGCTTAACCAACATTCTCCTAGTCTCGACAGGGGTAAACTCTGCTGACATCCGTAACTGTCTCAGCACAAAAAAAACTTTTTTCACAATACTATTTACTTGATCAGTGCAACTGAAAGAAGAATTAATTTGAAAGCCCAAACTACATGATCTCTCAACGAAGTTCAGCTGAGCGCCACCAATATATATCAAAGGAAGTTTGTCCAATTCTACTTTCTTCTTCGAGATTGGTAAAACGTAGGATTTTAACGGATTTAGGAAGAGTCCATTTCTTTTTGGCCAATCAAATATAGAATGTAGATCTTCGTTCATTTTAAGACTCAAGTCATCAATATACTCCATGCGCCGAGAAAGATAAATCTGTAGGTCATCAGCATATGCATGTATATTTACGTATTTACACACCGAGAATATGTCATTTGAAAATATAGTAAACAGGAGTGGGCCAAGAGTCGATCCCTGTGGAACACCCGAAAAAACATGCCTATAATCAGAATAGATATTGCCCACCTTTACTCGCTGCATTCTCATTGTTAAATAACTATTTATAAGGCCAACTGCACTGTCACAAAACCCATAGTACATATTTAATGCATAATTATTTTTATATTTAATGCATAATTATTTTTATTGAGTATGTAATTATTTTTATTATTGCATCATTTTTATGATTCATTAACTAAACATTATAAATACATAATAATGACTTAATGTGTGACTATCTCTGACGAATGAGGCCTCATTAATTATGTTAATAAACTATTTATAGTATTAATTATTATATATACCCGATCTGTCCTTTCCGATATTTGGGTAATTGTGTTTCATTTTCTCGGATTGATTGGGGCGCAATAATATTCCAAATTTAATTTGAACACACATTTATATATGTACATACCTGCATCCGTATATGGATGTGTATATAGCCACATTGTATGTGGTAAATCTTAATGGCAATAAACTGCATACACTTACCTGCATCTTAACTCTATTTTACTGCTACAACGCTAACAAGAATTTAACCAACAAGAACAATAATAGGTACAGCCAACATACTGCACTGCCGCTAAACTGGGGCGAGGGTATAGTGCAATGAACTGCATGCTATTTCTGTGCAGTTGCTGCCACTGCTGGTGCTGCCAATGCTGCTGCTGCTGCTGCTGCCACTGGTGCTGCTGCTGCCACTGGTGCTGCCTTTGCTACTGTTACTGCAGTTGCTATGATTTTATTTTTGCATACATTTTTTTCATTTCTTTTTTCGTTTGCAGCTTTTGGCGCTCATTCACACATCAAGCAACGAAGTAAAAAAAACAAAAGTTGTACTCTACAATTTTGCACGCTGTTTTAGTAGTACTCTACTCCAACTATTGCAAGCAAACAACTTTACACACATAAATGTTTGCACGCAAATGTGTGCGTTTATCTTTTTGTGTTGCCAGTGCGAAATACGGCGTCCCAAGAGAAAATCCGGGGCGACTTGAATCTCCCAACGATATAGAAAGAGACCCTGTTCTTGAAGCAAACTAAAAGAGACACAAACAGGGTTCAGTGCACTGGCATTTTATGTTGAATTCATTTTGTTGTTATACTATTTACTACATGAAGAAAGTTCAGTGGGGTCGCGTTAACTTGAATTGCCGATAACTTGAACTGCCGATAACTTGAGCTATCAGATAACTTGAGCTATCCGATAACTTGAATTATCCGATAACTTGAACTGTCGATAACTTGAACTGTTTATAACTTAAATTACCGATAACTTGAGCTTCCGATTACTTATACTCCCGATAATTTTAATTACCGATATCTTAAACTGCAGATAATGTGATTTGCCAAATACTTGAAATACCGATACTGCGAACTATTACATAACTTGAACTCCTATTGACTTGAACTGTCGATAACTTCAACTGTCGTTAACCAGAACTGTCGTTAACTTGAGCTGTCCATAACTTCAACTGTCGTTAACTTGAATTGTCGTTAACTTGAACTCTCGATAACTTGAATTACCGACAACTTGAACTCTCGATAACTTGAATTACCGATAACTTGAGATATCCGATAAGTTGAGCTATCCGATAACTTGAGCTATCAGATAACTTGAGCTATCCGATAAGTTGAGCTATCCGATAACTGGAGCTATCAGATAACTTGAGCTATCAGATAACTTGAGCTATCCGATAACTTGAATTATCCGATAACTTGAACTGTCGATAACTTGAACTGTTTATAACTTGAATTACCGATAACTTGAACTTCCGATTACTTATACTCCCGATCATTTTAATTACCGATATCTTAAACTGCAGATAATGTGATTTGCCAAATACTTGAAATACCGATACTGCGAACTATTCGATAACTTGAACTGTCGTTAACTTGAACTGTCGATAACTTGAACTGTCGTTAACCAGAACTGTCGTTAACTTGAGTTGTCCATAACTTGAACTGTCGTTAACTTGAATTGTCGTTAACTTGAACTCTCGATAACTTGAACTCCCATTGACTTGAACTGCGGAACACTCAGTTTTCTATTGTGTATTCAATAACTTGAACAACTCTTTTCGGCGCCTCCTCCAGAACTTGAACAATTTCTTTTTCGCTATAGAAAGTGTAGAACAAAGGGGGCAAGTGAAAACTACCCGGACAACAGGGTCATCTGGAACAACCTTGCTTGTTGAGGTTTCTCAATATTTAAAAGAGGCAGGAGTACGAAATTTGTTAAATAGTTCAAAATAAAAAAAATAACGAATTTGTTCTCTTAATTTTATTGTAATTTTTGTAAATAAATATCTATATATAATTTTTGAAAAATATGTGATATATTTTAATATATAATATAGTTGAATATCCAGCCACTTCAAAGCGTGACATTGTTTCGAACATGTTCATATCCCGACTTCAATGCAAAATCCAGCCTTGGTTGTTGTTTGGGTGTTCAAGTTATCGCGCTTCTAACTCAAAATCAAGTCGCTTGAACACCTTTGGCTGTTGTGAATCGACTGTAAAATCAAGTGAAAAATTTTTTATTTATAACAGACCCTCCAACTAGTTTCGATCCAAAGGGCATTACGAACAACAACAACACATCTATTTAGCTCGATCCATTGCAATAGTAATTTTGATTCCAGGCTGTTCAATTTGCTTGATTTCCAACATTTTCCTTCAACATTCGAATCTGCTTTCTTATGGGCCAACAAGGAAATGATTTCACTAAAATTCATTTGCTAATTGTCGATGCCAAATATCATTCTAAGACAGTGCAACGGAGCTTGCAACCAGGTTTTACAAGAGAACTAGAGAACTGATTGGTGTTGGTAGTAATTGTTTCACATTTTCTCTGCAGGGATACTAATTTTATATGTTCATATACACATATATATGTACATATAGATATATACGCATATATATTTGTATACAAATATTTATACACATCTAAATATATATATATATATATATATATATATATATATATATATATATATATATATATATATATATATATATATATATATATATATATATATATACATGTATATACATTTATATATATATATATATATATATATATATATATATATATATATATATATATATATATATACATGTGAATGAATGAATGAATATGCAGGGTTATATGTGTGCATCCCGAAAAGGGCACAAACCCCTCGTTTAACCTAGTTAAGTGTCATTCACCTTTTTGGCTTTGCCTGGGTTGCTGCCTGCGCACTGGCAGACTAAGAAATGTTCGTCTGTTTGTTGCTTTGCTAGCTACCGTGGAGAGAGTGTAGGAGTGGGAGGTGGGAGGTGGTGGGCAGAGCGTGGTGTTTGAATCTTGTGTTCGTCGTAGCTTTTCATTTCATTCGATATGCGTCCACGTAGCGTTGAATGTGTTTTGTTACCTTTTGGTGTAGTGATGGTGGTGGTGGTGTTGTGGGTTGGAAGAGTAGGGCGCAGGGGGTGTGATTTTGGTAGATGTTTGTTTCGTTGAGGGTCAGTTTAGGTGTCATGTTTGTGCATATGATGCGTTCGTTTTGGAATTTATTTATTAAAAATACTTAAAATTTATTAACGATCTAATTTATATGCACACATATCGACAGAGTCAGCTTTGATTAGAAAATTCTATAAATTAATCTGAAGGGGGTGGGAGAGAAAGTGGTGGCAAATTGTTGTTCGCTTGATTCAAGCAAATTCATCGGAGCAATTTGACCTCTTCACAGACGCAGGACTTCTTGCTGTGTAATAAGCTTGTCGATACATCACCCAGCGTTCAGTCAATAAAGAGGCTGTTTTGCTAATTTGTTCCCCACTGTTCCGACTGTTGGGCAAGCATGAGTTGGACAGTAGTTTCGAATAGATTGTGGTAAGCAGAACATTCTTCGTTTTTTCTCACATCGAAGAATGCTCCCAATAAATAATAATTAAACCAAAATTGCTGTGGCAGTTACTGAAGTGCTAAAGAATGAATTGGATGAACTTCCTAAGGAGGCTCTGGAACACCTAGCAGGGTTCCTAGAAAATGAGATAAACTCTCTCTTTAGCTGCAGGATGTGCCTCAAGATGTGTCTTAGACTAAATGAATTAAACAAATTTACCCAAAAATTCTAATAAATAATATTAAAATAAATGAAATGACTCGCAATCTTTTTCTAAGGACCTTAGTGGCTAGAACTCATTCCCTCCAATCCCTTGGTGACATCATTTATTATAGTTGAAGGTTTAATAATAATAATAATCGTATCAGGTTCCATTGAATTATGTTCGCAATTTGTGAGGTCTGAACCAGTGTCGGGTCTATTTTACTTGTTGATTTTATGTAGTTATTTTTTTGTACGCCTGCTCAATTCTCATTCTCTAGAATGCATTTTCTTCCCATTACAATTGTGGTGTTGTTGTTGTTGTTGTTGTTCGGTGCTCGCAGCGTAGCTAGTTGCTTGTTGCTGCGAACTCTTTCTAACATTGTTTCAAATCACATTTGCAGTGTGGCGAAAGTCATTGCACTGTGCGGTGTACGACATTTACAGGGCAATGCAGCTGCGCGGTGTGGTGAGTGGAGTAGTGAGCAGAGTGGTGAGCGGTGTCGTGCATAGTGTAGTGTGTTGCACGGTGTGGTGAGCGGTGTGGTGTGTATACGGTGGCTCTGTGTACTATGTTGAGTTGCAGTGGGAAGTGTGGTGCAAGCAACGAGCAGTGAGGAGTGAGCAGCAAGCAACGAGCAGTGAGCAGAGACCACTGAGCACTAACAACTGAGTACTGAGAGCTAAGAACTGTGTTGGGCTAAGGTCGATGACGTTTTCGCTTGAATATACAAACGTGTGCATTAGAAAGCCATTGCGGGGAGGGTGGGTGTGTGTGTGGGGGTTGAGTGTTTGCTGGTGGTGTTGGTGAGCGCATTCATAAGTACGCATTTTTGCACGTAACTACTCAGGAATAGTGTGGCCAGTTGCAGTTTTGTTAGGCTACCTAGTTATATGAATATATATGCACATACTTGCAAATGCGGCTTACTGTGTTGCCAAGAGGAGTGGTGGCAGGGGAGACGAATTTCTACTTATAAGGCATGTGCGTTTTGGCAAGCAAAATTGTGTGTGTTTGGTTGTTAGTTAGCAGGAAATTCCACACATTAGGTGAATTTTATAATTTATTCAACGTGTTTTTTTTAGAAATGTGATCATCTCATAAGAATTGGAACTTTGTAGTTATAAAACTGTATCTGAATGTCTCCAAATATAAGGGAATCTTTCGTTTTCTCAGTTTTATTTAAACGAAAGGAGTGTTGTTGGCACTTATGATGACCAGAAAGCTCCTGTTGTATATTTTGAATGGCAAAATGCAATATTTAAATGCTGAGGTAATCGTTCGCGAACGAATTTTCAGTATACAATTCCAGTAAATTGGCTAAATTTATAATAAAATGTCAATATAGTATTTGATTCCATACAAGTTAAATGAAGAAAAATGAGGAATGAATACTTGTCAAACCAGAAAGAAATCGATTTTGACAGATGCGGCAAGCGTTCGCTGAGGCAACTTCCACTCTCGTGTTCACCACCATGCTTTTTGCGTATTCACCACATTCGTTTCATGCGATCGTAGGGCAAATAGTGCCATTACTCACCACACAAAGTAGATCTCAGTCAGAGTATACAGAGTAAAGAAACTTGAGCGTCAAACGGCAAAGTAGGGAAATAAAGTAGACGGACGTTGTACATGAATCCACTGAAAATCGTGTTGAATCCACTCAGAATCGTGGTGAATCCACTCAAAATCGTGGTGGGTCCGCTACGGACGCTGGCAGCGAAAAAGAGTTTGTCTCTGTGTTCTCTGATCTCAGTGCTGCTGTTTTGCGAGTGTCACAAATTTCCGAGTTTGATCGACGCGGGAGCTGAAAATAAAAATTGGCGAGGGCGCGCACCACTTCGTAGAGGAATTCCAATAAGACCGACGGCGACCCGCTCTATAATCGGTCAACATGATATTTCTTATGCTTATTGCGTAGCGTAGTGGTGTGTTGTGGGGTGTGGTGTTGTGTTTTCCTGTTGCTTCTTCTGTTGCCACTGCCAGTTTGGTCCAATGTGTCCCATTAATAACTACAAAAAAAGCATAAATTCTACCGACTGGGCTTTGATAAAGCATAAATGCACATTTGCATCATTAATGCGTATGCCTGCCTCTGCCTCACTGCCTCACTGCCGCCCCACCTGCCTGCCGGCCTGCTTAGAATTGAGCGCGCAGCACATACAACGGGTCATTGCGGATTTGTTACGGAAATAATTTAGCAGTCGATGACAGTGGTGGTGACAACGATAATAACAACAACAACAGTACCAGCAACAGCGAGACATGTACGTCTGCATGCAACAAAAATAGAAAGAATTAAATGAATTGTTGTTGCTGTGCCTGACCGAGCGATCATTGCATAATTGTTATGCAGAAGGCGACGGCGCAGGCGTTCTGTGCCCGCCCGTTTGCTGCTCAACGACGAAGATGGCAGCACGCTTTTACGCACTTTTACACTGCACTTGCATGTGGGGGTGGAGGGGTTGGGTTGGTGCTTGGCATGCATGTGTGCAGAGTGCACTGCACTGCACGGTAACGATGTTGGTATTTTGTCTTGTGCACGATTGAGTTAAGCGGGCAGTTGTCTTTCTAACTTTTTGTCTATTGCCGGTTTTTCGTATAATCGCACACACAAATGTGCGCACGTCCATTTACGCACACATATCTTCGTATCTGCATATGCACTGGCGGTCCGAGTGAATGCACGAGATTTCACGTACATTTGTAACTGTACAGTTTGACCATTGCTTGGCTGACCGTCTCTTTCCGTATAAAATTTGTTTCGAACTAGAAAAATGCAAAATTTTGATAGCATTTTCGTATTAAAGCTTTTCAAGTGGACACGACAACTTCATCTCATTGGCGATATATGTCTGATTCCTTGAGGGTTTATAGTACGTAAAAGCTTTGCTTTGCTCGGACAAGAAAAAAAAAATCCAAAAGGACCCAAAATTGCTGACGAAGACCCAAAATTGCTCTACTTACAACTTCTCGTTTACTTTCCTAACCATCTCTAAACCCAGCTGGTACGTGTATGGCATGGATGTCTGCAGATGTCTGTTGACCCATCAAACAAACCCCTCCCTCCAAGCAGTAATTCCTTCAGCTAGGCGTTTCCTACTGAGTGGTGTACTGAGTGTACAATTAGTACCTTCTGAGTGAGTGCCTACTGAGGTACCTACTGACCGCCTACTGATCGCCTACTGATCGACTACTGATCGCGTACTGATCGACTACTGAGTGCCTAGTGAGAGCCCACTGAGGGCCTACTGATCGCCTACTGATCGACTACTGATCGCCTACTGATCGACTACTGAGTGCCTAGTGAGAGCCCACTGAGGGCCTACTGAGGGCCTACTGAGTGCTTATTGAGTAGAATACTGATCTACTGAACTGAATGCCTTGAATTCACAAAGACGTAGAACAATTGTTTCTACAGAATCCAATATAATTGTATTTGTTGATAAATTCTCATAATTCTCGCGAGATTTCCCATGATACAATTACCAAGCGTCCAGCTATACTCATGATCATCATCATTATTGATCTTAATTGTGTTGATCATTGATCTTAATTGTCCTGACCATGAAATGTGTTGTCTGATGCACAATAACAAATTTCAATTAACGCCACTAAAATGTACATATGCCGTGGTTGTTCAACTCACACGCCCGCTTGCACATACCTTTGTGTATGTGTGTGTGTGTGTGTGTAGTTAGTTGGGTACCTTCAAATAGTGACCAGAAGATACTCTAGGTACTGAAGCTGTATAGAAGCCCAGGGCTTTGCAGTATGGCAGCATTCGTATCCTTGTGGCCGACGAAAATTGCAAACTATTTTTGTGTGTAGTTTTTGTTGTAGTAGAAGGGTCGCGGGGGGGGGGTGGGTTTCTATCGCTGCCACTGCTACCTCTGCTACTGCTGCCGCTGCTACTGCTACCTCTGCTACTGCTGCCTCTGCTACTGCTGCTTCTGCTACTATTGCCTCTGCTACTACTGCTGTTGTTGTTGTACTGCCTACTACAAACATAGTTGAAGTTTACGAAAAAGTACTGCAACACAAATGTCGGAATCTGCAATAAAATAACGGTTCCAATATGCCGCACACTCGCTCACTCACTCTCATATTGCCCGCTGCTTTCTTTGCATGTGTGTGCATATGTGTTCGTGCAATGATCATCGCCACCTCTGTCTATTCACTCACTCGCTCGCCCGCTTGCCGCGGTCCATGCACATGCTCTCTCGGCGGCGCATTCTGCCGTACGCGTATAGAAGTCGTATGCCGCCTGTCCCTGCACCAATCTGCTTATCCGTGTCTTAGGTTAGGTTTTAGTTAAGGTTAACTTCTTGGAGTATAGTTGCGTTTAATGAACCCGTTTCTTTTTGGTCGCGGTTTAAAATTCTTGCGCTTAGTTCAGTTCAATTCAGTTCAGTTCAGTTCTGCTCTGTTCTGTGCTTAGCTAAGCTGAGTTGAGCTTAGCTTAGTTTGGCTTAGCTTGGCTTGCCTTGGTTTGCCTTGGCTTGGCTTGTTACTGGCTCGACTGCCATACAATTCGTCTTGGTGGTTCTTCGCTTTCCCCTGCAAATGCAGATCCGCCAGTGTCGTTTTTTATAACAGCTGAGTTGATATTTGCTTCTGTGTAAGTTAAGAGCAAAACTTACTCGTGTATTTGGCAAAATCACAAGCCAAATATCACACACACATGCTTCTAAGTTGGGTTCTTCAGGGGCAGAGTCAATCAACACAGTTCACGTTTTGTCTACAGTTGTAAATTGTTGGTAGATCGTAGTCTGCTGCATTAAAAAGTATCAAATTATGCATGGTTTTTATTTAGTTTTCAGTGGCTTTTGTAGACAGACACATTCACCACGTTTATGACGGAGCACAGACCCTAGTGTGTTGAAGCATGGAAGAACTCTTACAGAAAATACAAAAAATCTTCAAGCTCTCCATTAGTAGCGCTTCGTAGGGCACAATTGGTATGAAAATTGGTATAACAATTGGTAACACAATTGCGAATGAATACCTGACTTCCGCCTCTCAGGGGTATTTGTTGGGATCAGTGTTAACTTATAATATGCATTATATATGCAAAAGCATCTCTTCTGCTTTTCGGGGGGGAAGTTATGATACCATTATAGCTTCCACTTCTGCTTCTCATTTCCCAGACATAGCCACAATGCTCCTGATGCACAGCTGGACAGTTCAGGCATCAGTTTGGATTCATAACCATTTTGTCTGTCTTTGGTGCAGAGTGTACTACAGTGCGACTGATATCAGCACACTTTTTTTAAATTTCTTCCAGAACTGTTCTGCCTTAGCAGCGAAATTGTTAACATGAATAAAAATGTGTTTTTTTTTTATATATTTAATCATTCCTTCCTTTACTTTTCTCTTACCTCTGATCTATTTTATGTTTGGTGCTCATTGCTGCCACGGTTCCGGTATTTCAAGTAGCTCATAACTGGGGGATGCAGAGTGAAATATATCCATTGTTCATCATTTCATCGTTGCTTATAGTCCAAGTGTCATTCTCAGTTCGCAGGGGTTTCCTAGCAGCTCGCAAAATGAGTTCTCATTGTCGCCTCAATGGACTCCAGTTTCAAAAATAGTCTTGGACTCCTCCAGTTTCAAAAATAGTCTGCCACAGATTTTTGTTGCTGCTGCTGTAATGTTGTTTGTTGGTTTTCAGTTTACGAGTCCAAAATGCCAGTTCACTTTTCGATTTTGGCAACTGATGATTCTCTTCTAAGATGTCGTTTCTTTTTTTTAACAGTTTCTCCATGTCACTAGGAAGAAAAGAGTGCAATGGTGATCAGATTTGGGGTACGAGTCTGCTAGACAAGCATGAGGGTTTCTTTAAATCATTTACCAAGTCATTTGTGGCCAAGTATCGTCATCATCATCATTGTTGGCTCGACGGTCCTAGTTGAACCTTGACCTGCCTCGTCCAAGTATCGTCGTTTCCATAATTCAGGGAAGCTTGGTATGATCTCTTATGTATTTTGAGTGTCAGCCCAGTTGTGAGTCAGAGGAGTAGAATTAGAATCAGACATGAATCAGACGATAGATAGATAGATAGATATACGTAAGGGTGTTATCCTAGATAGATATATGTTAGGGTGTATTCCTCTTCAGCTTTGATGTGCTCCCTATTTGTGTCTTATCACACCGAAATCTCCGGGAACTGAGATCAGACACCACACAGTTTCTTTTCTTATACTTGTGGCAGAAAAACTGAACCGTTCATTTTGGGCCTTGGCTTGGGTTTTGTCATTTAATGCTCAACAATTCAATTGTGAATTCGACTGCATTCAGGAGTCACGTTGCTGGTGTAGAGCAGAGGTCGCCAAAGTGGTCTATATAGACCCTCAGGGGTCTATCTAACAAAAGCGGGGGTCGATCTGAGCCAGGGCGTCGATCCGAATCTAATCGAGTTTTATTTTAATTAACAGAAAATTACTTTAATGGGGGTCGATGGAGATTTCGAAAAATTATATAGGGGTCGATGATTAAAAAAGTTTGGCGACCCATGGTGTAGAGTCTGGCGCAGCAAACCACCGCGAGATTGTTTTGTAAAGGTGGCTTGTGGGGTGGTTGTGGCAGTTAGCTGGCATTTCAGAAGACTGACGAAGTCCTTTTAATCGGTTTGACGATTCTCCAATTTCGCACCAACCACAAGCTTGCTAGAATGCCTATTTTGACAGTACTTAGAAGTACGCCACCCAATCAGCCAGCATACGCATACATCAGCTCGCATATTTGTCTGCATGCCTGACCTATTATGAACGAAAAAACTTTCAAGTTATTTTTATGACACTTAAACAACATAAAATTACATAAAACATGGTTGCGCTTCCGTATCGCGCCTGCGACGCTATGCAAAGTAGCACAAGAAGAGCGAAAATAACACACAACCGCTGTTTACTTGGACTTAGATCTCCATTTGGCCGCGTCACTGTTGCCAATTTTAAATTGCATTTAATTAGCGGAGCCCTGAGAAAGTGCCAAGCACGCAGGCATGCTTCCTTGTTCGTCCATGCGCTCTCCTCTCCTCTGCACCGTGGGCAACAAAAATAGACCTAAACATGTTGTGCGTACGTACGAGTAGCACGCAAATGCGCTCCGTCATAGTGGGCCGGCCTAAAAAATTGGCAACAAATGTTGCGGCTGAATGCGAAATTGTGCAGGAAAAATTTCCATTGATATTTATGGGAAAATTTTGTAGGCTTCAATTGATGATTGCAACTATTCTATGTGATTTTGTGGGAATCACATCGCTATATATACATACATATGTATGCGCCTATATCTACAATGAATGATCAACTTTACAACTCATCAACTGCATAATAAAATACTTCACATCCTAATCAGCTTGATTTGTATATTCAGTTATGCTTTTGCGTGTCCTTTTGGACTGGATGCATTTGCTCTGGAATCCTTTCCTACGCATTTTAAGTGCGCCAACGAAATGAGAAAGGGAACAAAAAATATTCTAAGACATGAAGTTACAAACAATATCAAAAGCAGCATTCTCCTCCGCAAAGAAACCATGCCCACTGGTCAGCAACACACTCACACATTGAAGTGTTTGTGAGCGGCCTTCAAAATAATGTGTGTGGCTTGCTTAGGGGACTACTTATGATAACTACATGTGATATTGTACATAAAAAACTGGCTCTCCACTTAAAGGATATTGCAAAGGGCTGCCATCGGGACTGTAATAATATGAAACTAAGCGAAGTGACCATGGTGCCCATTTCCTGCTCATCAGATGCACTCATTTTAAGCCTGATAGAGCAACGTCTGTTCCATTGAACTGATTTTTTGGGATTCTTGGAGTTGTATCATCAGTGGGAACCTTCGAGCAATATTTTCATTTATATTTATTCGCGAATGTTCCGCTTTGTTGGTGCAATTGTTAGTGAGCAAGAGAACAAGTATCCTCATACTATGTGAGAACACCCGTCTTGCGTTGTTTGTGGAGGGGGGGTGGTTGGTTGTTGTTGAGTTCGAAACCCCGAAAGAATATTCGTGAATGAATCAATTTCAATTGTTCCTCGCAGTAGTCTACTTCTTTGCATGCACATTATTAGCATCGCTGTGGAAATTGTGTTTCAATAAAAATGACTGTTAACCTAATTACGCATGAGGCGGCCGACCGTTGCTCCCGCCGCGGAGTCCGCCCGAATGAGTGTGTTTAATCGTGCGAATAATGCGTCATCGTCAACACTTGACAGCTGCAGCTGCGCAACAAAATTGAACCATGTGCATTGAGCGCGCATTCAGACGTGGTGCATGCGTGAGGGAGTGTGTGTGTGCGTGTGTGTATATGAGTGCATGCAAAATATAACTATGTAAATAAATTGTAAAATGTGCGCGTACATTAGCTGTAAATCTCACTCCTAATCAGTATAGAACCGTAGTATGCCCTTTGCATAGCAATTGATATGCAAAAATTATTGCAGCAATTGTGGCTAGAGTCGCCAATGCAATGGGCGGGCAACGACCGACGGCAACTGATCACGGTCGCAGTGCCTGCGGCAGCGCTGCGACTGCGGCTGCGGCTGCGGCTGCGGCGACAACAGCGGTCAGTTTTAATGATATGCACGCTTCTATGTGCATGCGTCGCATAAAGCACTTTAACTAGAAGCGATTGCATAAGCACTGCCTCAGGCCGTTCTTCCAGGCATCTAAAGCGCTTCAGCAACTTCACTTGTCTTAATCCGATTGATGGTGGCGTTGTGTATAAACGCTCACGAGACTCATTTCTGATATGTGGACTCTTTCAAAGCGCTTTAAAGTTACGAGGCGATCTGTCGGCAACCAAGGCATATATTCGTATACTGATGACGTGTCATAGCTTCGTAGAGCGTTCGTTACTCCTTCGAAGACTTGGTTGTGTTGTAGATTGATTCGGGTACTGACCAGTATGCAAACAGGTTCCAGTAGTTAAAATAAAATCATCTTTTGTAAGATACGCGGTTTTTTCTCAACTTCTTTTCGTCTCTTAGAACGTTTGGTCGGTTCACCATCAACCCTTGTCTTGCCTACGGGTTTTCTCGTAACATTTGCCTGTGAAAGTTGTTCCTTTTTGAGAGGCAGCGGGATAAAATTTTACACTATTTTATAAGTTGACTTACTTTCTATGCAAATTTTGATCAATTCGTTTCAATTGAGGTTTAGTTTAGTTTATTTCAGTTAACTGCCTTGAAATTAACCTGAGAGGCCTTTTCCCTTCACTCTCAAGTTTCATTAGAAACCCGAACTAAGACTTCTCCGGTACTGACTTTCCTGACAGGAAGGCATCGTACACCCACCCACCCACACACACTCTTGCAAATGCGTGCTCTGATACGTGCCCAGCTGAGTTTGGGCTTCGTTTGCACGAGTGCGCGCGCAAGTGCATCTTTTTAACTCGCATTCAGTTCAACGAAAGAGGAGCTAGGTTCATTGTACCTTAAAGCCTGATACACAGTGCAGTGCGCGCTGGTTCGGTTTTGTTCCGCTAAAATAATATTTACATTGTTTACGATGCTCATATAACATGCACACTAAATGTGCCGTGCTGATTTCTGTTATTTGTATTGCGACACATTAAGAGACCCAAATTGCGTGACTCTGCCCAACAATGCCTGGGAGAGTGTGGCACGACTCGAGACGCGCCAAAGTCGCCAATTTGATTTTTATATATTTTATTGCATTGCAAGTGCTGACTAATCAGAGGCAGACACGCCTACGCATGCAGGTACTTCTGTAATGCATCATGCGACTGAATGACAGTGCCCTTTGCGGCTGGTAAACCCCGGTGGACTTGAAAACCCTCTTCGCCGTTAAAAAACGGGTTGCTGCGTGCATTCGTGCATATCCCTTCAAAGTAACAATTTTTTACAGCTACGCGAATTCACAAAAGAGGTCCGTGTAACTGGAGATTCCGGCAGGGAAAAAGCAACAAAAGGAACGGAAAAATGGAGCATGTCGCTGGTAAAAGGGCATTGCACTTCACAATCGCAGCGCACAAACGACAGTTGGCCTGCGGTGAACGGCCGCGATGCGATCACTGATTTGCAGGCCAAACTGTCTTCGCAATGTGCCGATATGCTGGCTCTCTGCAAACTGCACAAATCACATTTCTCCGGTTCGTTGGTTCTGAACAGTCTGCGCGGTGCACTTTAATATTCACCGCTCATAAATGTTCCTTGCTCATTTCCCTTCGCCTCCCTTTGGCGGGGTCCCGCCTTTTGCTAGTAGGGATGAAGGCAAAGTGAGTTATGGAACATTGTTGTGGTTTGCTTTTAAATGGCAGCGGTATTCCGCATCTTACATTAAAAGTACACTTAGAGTAGGTCAAGGCGAGCGGGGAAGCTTCTTCAGTGTTTTTACACTGGCATCATTAGCCTTCTGGTAGAAGTTGGGTTTTTTTTTTTGTTTCAGCGGATGCCACCGCCCATTTATTCGTATAAACTGTAGAAACTCGCGGTTACATTGTCGAAGCTTCAGGTAATGGACGCATCAAACATTTCCTGGGTGAGGCTTTCAGTCCAGAGCGGTTTTATACATTTTGTGGGGATATTGCTCCTTTCTTCGCTTGGTAAAACTAAGTCTTAAATTGAGGAATTCTCCAAACATAACCCAAGCATTACCCAAACATCACCCAAACATTACCCAAATATCATAAAAACATTGCCCAAACATTACCCAAGCATTAGCCAAGCATCAACAAAACATTACCCAAACATCACCCAAAGATTACACAAACATTACCCAAACATTGCCCAGACATTACCCAAACATTACCCAAGCATTAGCCAATCATTACCCAATCATTACGCAAACATCACCCAAACATTGCCGAAACATTGGCGAAACATTACCCAAACATTACCTGAACATTACCCAAACATCACCCAAACATTACCCAAATATCACCCAAATATTATCCAAACATTACCCAAACATTTCCGAAACATTACCCAAACATTGCCTAAACATTACCCAAACATTACCCAAACATCACCCAAACATTACCCAAACATTACCCAAATATCACCCAAACGTTAGCCAAACATTACCAAAACATTACCAAAACATTACCCAAACTTTACCTAAACATTACCCAAACATTACCCAAACATCACCCAAATATTATCCAAATATTACCCAAACATTTCCGAAACATTACCCAAACATTGCCTAAACATTACCCAAACATTACCCAGACATTACCCAAACATTGAAAAAACATTACTCAAACATTACCTGAACATTATCCAAACATTTCCGAAACATTACCCAAACATTGCCTAAACATTACCCAAACATTACCCAGACATTACCCAAACATTGCCGAAACATTACTCAAACATTGCCGAAACATTACCTGAACATTATCCAAACATTATCCAAACATTATCCAATGATTACCCAAACATTACCCAAATATTACCCAAGCATTACCCAACCATTAGCAAGGCCTAGCAACATAGCAAAGCACGATTGAATGAAGTGTTGATCAAACTGTTTGTCTCTAATCGCTTGAGTGATGTTCTGAGTTTCCTTGGTGTGAAAGGAAATATCACGTTATATTAAAAATGATTTACGGCAATTACCACAGGACTTACTCGTGGGTGAAAGGTTAACACGTGGTACAGAGTACCTTCTGTCTGGATAGTACAAAAAAACTGTTCATAAAAATCAACGAAAATTTGTGCCCAAAATTGTTTTGAAGCCCATATAAACACATGCAAATAGTGAACTCCCTGGTGTTTAGAAGTTGTCAGCAAAAGACTTCGATTAGTGTTGCAAGGACGCACTCATCGTTCTATGTGTTGCGCCCACTAAGTGTCCAGATTCCCACCTGCTGAACACCACCAGGCATTCTTCTAAAATTCTCTAAAACTGGGAGCAAATTTTGAAGAGAAGAAAATCGCTCATTAAATTCCATAAAATATATTAAAAATTATTAGAAAGGGTACGCGGTGGTATGAACCCTATCAAGCCCTGGTTATGGCATTGCCTATGTCATCAGCCTTTGCCATCCCCCACGCCCCGTCTAGCGAAACGGACCCACTGCCTCCATTCACGAGTGCAAAGTACAAAATATTTTAATTTGGGTTACTAAACAAATGTTTTCTCTGTGCCGCGATTAAGAACATTTTCCATACATGGCAGCAAGAGAGAGAGGGAGAGGGAAGGAGAGAGAGGGTGGAAGAGAGGTCGTTGAACTCTGAGAAATAAATCAAACAAAACTACGCTGGAAATTTGTGTGAGTTTTTATCTGTTTGCTTTTTATTTCATTTCATTTCATTTTCGGTTGTCATTTTTGGCTCAATTAAGTGCGGTACCCAAAAATCGCTCTATACTTTTCACTGTTTCACTTTTCTGCTATTGTTTTACTTATTTTCTTTCTATTTCCCCCCTCTTTGTTGCTATTGCCTTTTGCTCGCCTGTCGTTATCAGCGCTGTGCCAATTTTTTAGTGCACATTTATTTTGTGTACATTCGTAGCTCTGTTTTCATTTATTTTTTGTTTATTTTGTCTTTTGTTCTAAAGCGATAAAGAGCCAATAAAAGTTTTCAAAAAATTTTGACAGTACAGCAGAGTAGAGTTTAATTTAGGTTAAAATTTATCAGTTGGTTTGTGGCTTATTAAAAGGGGAGAAAAAAGAAAGCAAACAAAATTGGTGCGTTTTATCAGTGATGGAATGGTTATTCTACACGAAATCTAAGACTATTAAGGTCGCACATGACCAAAATCGGTCGTAGACCGTTTAGCACCGTCGCCTTGGGATGTGATGACGTCCTTGGTGGTTTTGAGGAGGAGTTGCTGATCGATAATAACACTTGACTGGGAGCCCATTCTCATTAATTTAACACCACAAAAACATCATGGATTGAAATGTGTGGCCCTTGTAATGGTGTTTGCTTTTCAATAAAGTCCTTTACATTTTGATTTTTGTGTATTGAGACAAAGCAAATTTGGACATGGAGTCCATTTGGCCGTGGATTCCATTTCGCCGTGGAGTCCATTTGGCCGTGGAGTCCTTTTGATCGTGGACCCCATTTACCCGTTATGATAATTCAGCTCATAATATTATGAAATGTCCTTTAATCATTTATAAATAATGAAAAATAACTGAGGACTCTAGCAACTTTCTATATCAGTTTCAATGGAAAAATCCCATGATTTTCGAGGCACATGCTTCGGACATTCTTTGATTGTCCTTAGTGACTAATCGAATGCTATATTGCAAACAATTAAAACGCAGCATTGCGCGATATCATTGGCGAAAAATAAATTCAAAGATATGGAGGCCGTCCGACTGCATTATTGTCTGGCGGCTTACTTACAACTGTTTAAAAGCCCACATAATGGCAGTCTACCTCCCGCCCTACCCCCACTATGTGGTAAATTTGATCCGTTGACACACACACACACACACATACACACACTCATATAGAACAACATGTCCAACATGAGTCATAATCCAGATAAATGGGCAAGTACACGGTCTCTACACAGTCTCACCTCAGCTGCGTCTTTTGGCTCTTACGCATTTTCAGCCGCGATATGCATTGATTTGTGGCAATTGAAATTGGCACATAAATAAATGGCAACATTCTAAACACCCAAAATGGTTGTGTGGATAAAAAAGCATAAAACAATTCCATTAATTTGTTTGTGGCCTTAGCGACCATTAGAAATGCACTACAAATAGAGCGACCAGTCGCTCGGCATTGTGGCACGCGAGATCTTCGCAGGAAGTAGTTTTGACCAGACCTGAAGCTACATTCAATACGTCAGACTCAACATTGTCATATATTCACACATAAAACTGGGGCTCTAAATTCGACTTATTAACGAAATTTTACATGATGGATCACACAGTGCCACTATAGCACTGTAAACCAGAAATGGGCGAGGGAAGTTACGTGTCACGCCCACTATTTACGTATATGAATAACTCGGATACAAATTGAACTACAATGGTACAAAATTGAACTATAAAGGTACAAAATTGAACTATAAAGGTACAAAATTGAACTATAAAGGTGCAAAATTTAACTATAACGGTACAAAATTGAACTATAAAGGTACAAAATGGAACTATAATGGTACAAAATTGCACTATAAAGGTACAAAATATAACTATAAAGTACAAAATTGAAATATATTGGTAGAAAAATTGCGAAACTTAATGATATTTGTGGGTGTAATCTACCAACTACCACGCCCACTTTTGTATACTCCCACATGCTATAATGTTGAGTATTAAGTTATATGGCTCCAATATAGCCACAGCTTAATAAGTCGCCGCCCACTTTGGTGGTTTAATAAATGATCTTTTGGCAAGAGAGGATCCTCAAAGTCGGTATAAGCCGATTTCAGTCTTTACTGTCAATATAGACAGAGAATTTATTCCTACCAAACACGATCTTAATAAGATGACAGACCTGATGACTCTGTTTAAAGACATGCCATGTGGATTTAATATATTTATCTGTACCACCGAGTTCTATGATCTTTATTATTTCTATATTCCATTTATTTATATTCCATTCTTTATTCTATTTTATATACATATTTGATGTCCGTGACTTGTACCATATTTTAACTTCTCATTTAGTGTTTATATAGTTGAGTTCTAAAACATGAACATATGGTATTGTTTTTGTTCGTGCCTTCCATTTACATTACTGACACGCCTCCTTAGATTTGTTACAAGGCATGTATGTGCCCCTCTGCATGCACTGAGTGTAGTGCACAAACAGGTTTTTTTTTTCGTCTGCAGCTCCGCTGCTTGTGAATAAAAATAGGAGCAAAAGCAGAGGCCGACATTATTAATTTTCATTTGTGCAAAGGTTCAGTGCACTCTGCGACAGTGGCAGCAGCAGTGGCAGCAGTGGCAGCAGTGGCAGGCGTTGCAGTTGGAAGCGCGCACATAAAACTGGTATCCAGGTCCCAAGCTTTGCGCGCGGTTCGGCTCTGCCACCTGCCATTAACCATTATGGCGCTGCTCTCTGGCCAAGTATGTCGGTCTCTCTTCTCTCTCACTACAACTCTCATTCTTTGCCTCGCAATGCACAGAATGGAGATTGCAGCAAAGGTTTCGGCTCTTGCATATATCAAAAATTATAAGAGCGGCCATGAGCGAAGTTAAAAAATCACTGCATGAACAAATGTTAATTGTAAAATTGCAGTAAAAAATCCTGAAGGAACAAATGTTAATTCTAAAATTGCAGTTTGTGATTTTCTATATAAATTTATTTATTTCATTCCTCTATATATAAAATAGTTGGAATTGGCTGGGTTAATAATATAGTACTGGTCTCCTTCTGGGCCTGAGTTCTGACAATGAGTTCGGCTGATTGTCAAAAGTTGAGAGATGAGCGAATGGTGGCCTGAGGGCGCATTTTGGAAGGTTTTTTACTCTTTATTGCACTTCAGTTTAACTTGATTTGCATGTCCTCATATCTTGTTGCATTCCTATTGCTATTGTTGCTCCTTCAAGGGGGGCAATAATGCCTTTGAATTTTCCCATTGGGTTCGTTTTGCAGTGTCGTTTAAGTAAATTCAGAGAGGCCGATTCCATATCCTCGATACAATGACCGCTAAGTTGCCCTTGTCTTTCTTGTGGGATTGTCTCAAAAGCAACGTAACAAATGGGACTTTCCGTATTCGCTTCACCAACTGAAGACGTGGAGTCCATTTGGTCGATTCCGTATTCCGTTAATAATGTCATAAAATGTACTTCAATCGCATATTAATAATAACACGATAGCGCAACTAATTTTATAACATTTTTCAGATCCATTGCGCTAAATGCCTTTATCGTTTGAACCAAGATAAAGCCGTTGTAGATAGTACCAACAATAAAAATAATGGCAGTGTGCTAACTGAGCCTTAACTAAAGGGATCATAAAGCAATACAGGAAGCCCCATGGTCAATTTTTTACCATTATAGTTCAATTTGCATCTCGAGTTATTCATATACGTAAATAGTGGGCGTGGCCGTGAACTTCACCAGCCTATTTCTGGTTTAGAGCTTTATACAATCCACCATGTAAAATTTCGATAATAAGTCAAATTTAGAGTCCCAGTTTTATGTGTGAATATATATGTATTAAGGGCGTGGCAACGAAATTTGGTACTAATGTCGACCAAATTTATAAAAACATTAATTTTTGTGTGTGTTCAATGGGCACCTTCATCGTCTTTCGAAATCATGGGTGAACAGTTATAGTTATATATAAATATAGGCGTATCTATTATTCGATTTTGTTCATATAGCAGTCTGGCTCTATGAAGTTTCAGTGAAATATTTGTTTGGAAAAGAGTCTTTCAAGGCATAATCGCCCATAGCTATCACGCCGCTATTTTGCCAACCCGTTCAACCCACACTGCTTTTAGTTGGCCAATTTTTGAGTGTGAATGGCGTTCGGCATTGGGAGTTCAGCGACTCAGAAGAGTACGTTTGGTTATTTCAGCCAAAACAGAAATGGTTGTTGTTGCACCACGTAAAAGACCTTGCTTCGATTTGGTTTTTTTTCGTTGCCATTTAATTTTATATCTGCTTTTGTTTGTCGTTTGTTTGTGGTCTTCTTGGTTGCCTTTTCGGTGTATGCACTACAAAGGCTCACTTTGTGTGGTGTTGTTGCATTAGAAACTTGCTTGACTTGAGCTTTGAGCAGAATTGGCGGCGTTGCTAATTCGCAGAATGTTTAAAACGCCTTCTGGCGTTGGAAACTAGATTTTTCACTATTTTTTTAAATGATTTTTTGTGGATATCTGAAGCAAAAAGCGTATTTTGCCTCAAAAGTGACTCAGAAGTGTTTAGTGCACGTGTCAGCACCAATGCACGAGAGTGTCCTCAACGAGTAAGATAAAAGCTGAATGATTTTTATGCTGGAAAGTTCGTCAGAGTGCGACTTGAACTGCTATTTTTGGTGGCAACTATTGTTGCATTTTGGATTCCAGGCTTGCAGGAATTTGTCGTATATGGCACATAAATATATATTTCCAAAGAGCCCCACAATTTCCTGCCGTATTTTCTTTTACATAAATAGACTCACATTTTTCCAGGTTTGCATTCAATTATGTTCCTGTCCTGCATGATTTCGTTTTTAATATTCCACATTTTCGTCTTAATTATTTTGGAATAATGAATGTGAAAACGGAAAATGGAAAATTTTAAAAAGCTCACCGAAATTCTTAAAAAACCACTTTGATCCAGCGAGGAAAAAGATGGCTACCCCCAAAAAATGTCATTATCCTTCAACTCTGTGCAAGCGCTGCAGAGTTCATTTCATTAAAAAATGCCAACTGCGCCGCTGCTGCTGCCTCTGTCGTTGGCGCTGCCGCTGCCTTTGTTGTTGCTGCTGCAATTTAATTTCTAAGGTTACCTTGCAGCAGCCTGCACAGTTTTGCAGAACATTTTTATTTATATTTTTCATATGATTGTAGAAACACTTTTACCCGCATTCTATAATATATGTGCTCGGTGCGGCTGTGTGCGCGCGTGTGTGTGCCGCATAACCCTCAAATGTGCTGCAGGGCACCCTCTCATCCTGCAGCTATTGCTTCTGTCCGCCCAATACGAACGGCAGCTATACGCTGCTACGGTGGTGGTGCTGCTGGGGTGTTCCAGTAGTAGTAGTATTCAAGTAGCTGTCATGGTATTTTATTTTTGCGCACATACAAACAAAAGCGAGGCAGGCATACGCATATCTGCTCATACAGTTTGGTGCAATGCACGCCAATTGGGTCAAAGCAAATGACAACCCCTGGCAGAAAAGTAAAATTAGCACAATGCACGCTGGTGACACACACTTTACTCGTTATATTCGCTGCTACTCGCTATTTGGTTTGGTGTTAAAAATAGTATACCATTAGTTGCACCGACTTGACTGAGCGAGTGGGCGGGTGGGCGTTTGTAGGAGCGAGCGTATGTATTGAGTGAGTAGTTTATAGTGAGAATGAATGTGGTTTGAGTGGGTGGCTCAACTGAGGCGAATATTCTCTTCATATAGTAGACTAGTGAGTACATACATATACATACATACATATATTACAAAGCTCGTGCGGTTTGGTTTTAGATTCGAAGACTTTGCGATGGAAGGAGACATAAAAAGAAATTTTTTGGAAATATCCAGGAACATTTTTTAATATAAGCTATGCTTTTATCGAGAAGGAAATGCGTATCGGATGTTGGGATTGTAAAATTGTCCCTGGTGGGTTCATAAAATGTTCTCTGAAGGAATTATGAAATTTTCCCTGTTAGAATTATAACATGTCCCTCGCAAGCCAACACGCCAAAATTTGTCAACCTTCTCAAACTTATTTATGTTTCATTGAAATCAGTTGTAGTTGATTTTATAGAATTGCAGCTATAAACCTGGAAACTTGTGCATTTTGTTACTGTTTTACAAGGCCAAATATATTATTTTGTAATAGCAAATATTCAGCGTTGGACTGTGTTGGACTGTGCAACATCAACCTATCACTTTTTTTTTTTGTTCGCAAACAATTGCTCTTGAAGTGGCTTTTTAGGCGCGCTTCGTGCCTTCATTCATTCGCGAAAATACTCTGACACACTCACACACTGTGCGCCGCCTTCAACTCTCATTCACTCGGCACACGTCCACCTCACTCAGTGCGGTGCTCGCCAGAATTCTCGTGCGTTTAGAAAGTTCTTGCTCTCAGCTCGCCGCACCGCACCGCACCGGAGCAGAGCAGAGCAATATCGCATCAGGCCGCAGCGATGCATGTTGTTAGGTTATTGCAGTGCAATGTCCTCATTCATAACAGTGTGAAGTGGTATGTGCCACTGCAGCTTTTGTCCCGTTGAAATTATTTCACACATACAAACACTCACACACACACACACACACACGCATACATCAGTGCACAGTCGTCCCTGCCTATGATTAATTTGATGATGTGAATTCAGGTTTCACTCTTTTTGTTTCGTTTGCTTTAGTTTTATTTTGACAATAATCATGGAATAATCCTGGAAGTAGATTCAATTACTTATATTAATTTTTTGTTATTATTATTATATCATGTTTATTGGTATAATTAATTATACAAACAACTTAAGGTTAAGCTTAAAGCTAAGGCACTAACGGCACCTTTCCGACCTATATTTTATTAATTTTGTTTGTTATTGTTTGTGGTTTGTGTAATTTGGTAGTGAACGAGTTTTGTTAACTAGATTAATATTTTGAATTGGGGTATTTGTCTTTAGTTGTGGCATGTCTTTTCATTGTTCAGTATGTTGACTGGGTTTAGTATTATATTCTATATTGCTATCTTCTTGAAGAATTAGAAGAGCTGTTTTAAAAAGTTCAGCAATTTCTGAGGGAAAAATGGATCGAAATATAATCCTACGGTGACTCCAAGCATCCACTCAGAAATACTCGCAAAATTGAATGCTCAGTTCTGCCTAAGCTGCTCCACTTGTTGTGATTTAGCCCAGCATTTTTTCTGCACTCATGCCTATAACAAAATTAATTTAATTTATGTTTTCATTTCGTATTTGGACCACTGTGCAAATTTTTCAGCACTTTCATATCTATAACAAAATTATATAATTTTCGTATTCATTTCGAATTTGTACCACTGTGCTGTATTGTTGTAGATTTGTGTGATGTTTCCCCGCCAAATTTGAGCGCAACAATTGCATTGGCCATTTTGCTCATTCATGGGTTCACTCACTCACTCACTCAATTTTGAGCGCTGCTCTCGTTGCAGCTATATCCAAACGGACAGAAAGAACAGCATGCATGCGTACAAGCAGTGAGAAGTGACGTTGACTGCAATGTTGGCGCTAGAAAATAACCATCGAAGGTGAATAACCTCAGTCTAGTGTTCGAGTATATGAGCAAGTATGCCTGTGTGCGTGCAAGGCTGCAACTGATGACGTCAATGAGATATGGCTGGGTTAAGCTAAACAAGTACGGCTACGCGACGGAAAGCAGGCTAGTAAACTGGAGGATATGCGTACGAAAACGACACAGAGCACATGCAAACAGGCTAGCGGAGCGGCGTGGAACGGAGCGGGGGCATTCATTCGGTCATAGGCACTGAAAGTGCTCACTGCAAGAGATTGAGCCAAACATACTAACACACACACTCACACACATGTACATATATACATTATACATACTTGTAAACTGATGTTGATGAACATATAAATACGGTTGTAGCATACACGTTGGTGACCTCGTGGCTTTGCTGTTCCTAGAAGGTGGTTTGGGTTGCTGCCCCTGCATACAAACGTGGCAAGAAGAGTTGTTGGTTGGTTGCACTATGTAGGGAAAATTAGTCCCTGAGAGTGACAGAGCTCAACTCAGTTCATTGAACTTTGACCTAAATGCTTGCGGTGAACGGTGAATAGTGACTGTGTGTGGTGGTGGTGGTGTTGTTGGTGTTGTTGGTGTTGTTGTTGGGTGGCGGGTGGCGAAGCAGTTGTGAATGTGAGGTTCAGTTAACTGGGGAAAGTGTGTATTAAGTTTACAATTATCAATTATTTGACTAATTGGGAACTCACAGTTCATAAATGCACTGCAATCTTCTTATAAGTGTACTCACACATGCACACACACCCCCTGGTGTGTTTATGCATATTTACATACGTATATGACATTGTTTTGCTATCCGAACCCCTAAGGCCGGAATTTATGGCATGAGTGACTAAATTGGTTTTGGCTCTTTCCACCTCATATAATAAGGAAAAGCGTGTATAACCAATGAAAGGGAGGCACATCCATCCAGCTTTATATATACATATATACATACCTGTCACCCCTCCTTGCGGGTGTTACAATACAGCGAAAGGGTCTGAGCAATTGCTGAAAATTAGTAAACAGTTACTTACTTTGAGGAAATTGCGAGCAACTTTTCCAGAACTCTAGAGAGTCAGACAATAGTACTCACCTGTGAAGCAAAGGACAATCAACTGTTTATTGGCGCAAGCTTAAGTCATAGAAGCCTTTCTGCTTGTCTTCATTTAAGCCTGAACTTTAAAACGAAGCCTCTCTTATGTTGTGCATGATTTGGATCTTAGTTTACTTGATAATCCTGAGGCATCTGCTAATTGATTTCGCTCACGTCAAATCGGGCCTTATAACTGAAGTAAGGCCTGAGTGTTTTGTTCTTCGAATGCTTTCTTTATGCTTCTGTCAAACTCTCCCTGAATCTTATTTTATATCTTTGGCAGTTTTCATTATCCATGTTGCGAATTTTATTGCCTTGGTGAATGGGAGTCAAGTAAAAATTTCTGAAGCCTGACTATATTGTATATATATGTATTACACTGATGTTGAATGTTGTTCTAGAGTATCTGAGAAACACACTATCTTTTGCCTACTTCACTTGAGAGTAGGGATTTACAAATGGGCTTACAAATTGCAAGGTTTCCGCAATTTCCTGCTGGGAAGAAACTCACGCATCCACTTTCAGGTAGAAAAGCAAGTTGAGTGGGGGTCTGCCCACACTATTGTGCTTGCAACGGTTTAATGCTACTTATCTAGGGGTAATAACAACAACTACGCTCTTTGGAGTTTTATTGTTTTCACATACAAAAAACAGAAAAAGAAAAATAGCTTGAACCAGTTGTAGGCTCAGAGGCAGTCGCAGCAAACCCACGAAGCATGCATGCAATACGCACTGTGGCGTGCGTGCGTACGTGTGTTCGGGCAGGCAAACCGGGAGCAGATTGAATGTGGCAACAAAAGTGGGTTGGTCACACTATAATGTCAATGCACCGAACTCGTCAGCGCACCAGAGCGCCGCTACCGAGAAATTTCTAGAGCAAATATCAAATGAAAATTAATTAGTGCCTCATTCCAAATATGTCTGCGGGCTGCATTTGTGGCTCTTTTGTTGATTGTTTGAACGAAGTTTTGTCCAATCACACTTTCATTTTTTGCTATTGCTTTATTTTGTTTAAATGTATTACATAAAAATAATAAAAACACATGTAATTGTTAATTATGGGGCAGAAGGCTCAAGGGACTGTTTAGGCGAGGGTTAGAAGTGGATTGGTTAGAAGAGGGTTAAGGGACTGGTTAAGAGAGGTTCAAGGGACTGGTTAGGAGCTGCTCAAGGGACTGGTTAGAAGAGCCTCAAGGGATTGGTTAGGAGGGGGTCAATGAACTGGTTAAAATATGCTTAAAAGACTGGTTAGAAGAGGCTCAAGGGGCTGGTTAAAATATGCTTAAGGGACTGGTTAGATGCGGACAAGGGGTTGGTTAGAATCGGCTCAAGGGATTGCTTAGAAGGAGGTCAAGAAACTGGTTAAAATATGCTTAAAAGAGTAGTTAGATGAGAATCAATGGATTGGTTAGAAGAGGCTCAAGGGATTGGTTAGAACAGGGTTGGGGAACTGGTTAGAAGAAGCTCAATGGATTGGTTAGAAGAGGCTCAAGGGACTGGTTAGAAGAGGCTCAAGGGACTGGTCAGAAGAGGCTCAAGGGACTGGTTAGGGGAGGCTCAAGGGACTGGTTAGAAGAGGCTCAAGGAATTGCTCAGAAGGGGTTCAAGAAATTGGTTAAAATATGCTTAAAAGAGTGGATAGATGAGGCTCTAAGAATTGCTTAGAAGGGGCTCAAGGGATTTGGTTAGAACAGGGTTAGGAAACTGGTTAGATGAGGATCAAGGGACTGGTTGGTTCGAAGAAGCTCAATGGACTCGTTCGAGGCTCAAAGGATTGGTTAGAAATAGTAGGCGTGCAGCTGGCAATAGTCAACGTTCTGTGATTTGAGACTCAACCATTGAGTGGGAGCGTTAATGGCGTCCAGAACCTGTTATTGGCATTTAAAACTTGAACTTACAATAATCCTACCTACTATATGATCGTCAACATCAGACCCATTGACATCGGATGACTGGGAGCATTCCTAAATAAACTTTGTTGGATTCAACTATATTAGCGTTGATATGTATATATTCCAATTTTCTACTCAGTTAATTGTAAGGAAATTAAAGTAATAATAATATAAACACTCAGCTAGTTTAGTGATATTATTTATTGCGCTTAGAACGAGACGTGGCAAGTATGGCATACGTATTAATAATATATGTAATGTGATCAATATCACTTCCTGAGCACTCATTTAGACAGAGTCAGTTTAATCTCACTGTTGGCGATCATTCAATATAACAAAATAGAATTGGCTGGAACAAGAAACAGCACCAACTTGGCATTGTAACCTCCCACCCATCCCTAACGGGATCTAATTGCAACTTTGTTTCCTTGATCGTTTAATGATGATATTTTGCCCCACATACAATCGCTACTTTGTTCTTTTCCAAATTTGCGCTGAAACTCGAAGCAAAAGACTGGAACTATGACTCGAGATCCTGAGTTGATATCTCAGATTTATCAGCAGAATGAAATGAGCGTATGTCGGAACAACAAATCATATACAACACTCAGACCACAAGATATTCATTGTACTATATTGGACGTTTCATTTTAATTTTACTTTGAATCCACCTGATCTGTGAAGAAACCTCAGTAGATCCGGGAGCCAAAGTTTGCCCAACTTGGGATTTCAGTGTCCAATACCTCGAATCTGATTCAAGCGCCAGTATAAATGAGAATATTAATGTTAATGCTGTATATGAACGTAATATCTCAATTGCCACGCCTACAATAATGCACAGAGTGCTGTTCGTGACACTTGGAGTTGGTCCAGACTGACTTCAGCATTCAGGTATCATGCGAAAATACGTTATTTATATATGCATATAGAGAAATTGGGAGGACCTTCGACCTAATTCGAGTTCATAGTTCATAATTATTTATTAAATTATAATTATTAATAATAATAATTAAATTATATTATATAAATTCCTTCCACATTAAACTAATCTGGATTAATTTGAACGTGTTTTATAAGATTCAATTTAAGGATGCAGTGCCGTATTACCAATTATGCCAAATATAACGCTATTTCGAACTAATATATATATTTTTTTATATAGAATAATGTTTTTTTTTTATATAAGTATTTTGAAAAAGGGTTCAATATAAATTATATTCCAAAGGGTTCAATATAAATTGGCATATAGTTGAATTTCGGGGCTAATTAACTTAAGCAAACGAATCTGAATGGTTGCAAAAATTCCAGTCAGCCGGAATTGTCGTTTTGGCAATCAGCGTGTGACTCAAGCGTCATGTGAACTTATCAGTCATGTTCATCTTACTTAATAACAAAGTCATAACAACGACAATAACAGCAACAGCAACAACAACAACGGAACAAAGACGCAAGGCTCACAAATGCATCAATAAATAAAAGCAAATACTCGTATTGTGGGACGTTTGGTATTTCAAGTATCTTTCAGAAGTTTCAACTTCAATTATAAATTTTATACTTACCTTGCATGAGTACATATATCGAAGCATGTGGTATATATATATATATATATATATATATATATATATATATATATATATATATATACATATGTTTGTGTGTGTGTGTGCATTCGTATAACATGAAACAAGGCATGAGAAGATGTGCTGGCCTGGCCACTGTTGCTGCTGCTACTGATGCTGCTGATGCTTTGCGCACATTCGTTTAATAGCACCATCAACTGCCGCCCCAGCAGAGCACCATCCACAGCAGCAGCAGCAGAGGCAGCGTTAAAAAATCCTCTCACTTTCTTTGGAAACTTGTTTGGTTTGCAGTTTAGTTTGTTGGGTAAGAAAATAATAGTACTGCTTCTTTGGTAGTTCAGATTTGCGGGGAAGGCTGCTGGCTGCTCGGCTCGGTTGGGTTCGTTTGGGTTGTTTGTGCTCTTTTGAGAGTCGGAGCCAGAGAAGTCGGTCGCTGTGCTGACTGCAGCACGCAGTTGACCGAGTTCATTCACATTTGCGCTGCTTTGTTGTGACTGAGCTAGGTTGAGTTTGCAGCGAAAGAAGTTCTCAACCTAACCAGCAGCACTCGGTCACAAGTTGCGCAGCTTTAGTTGAGTTGGTGGGTTGTTTATTGGGTTGCAAATGCAGTGGCAAGGTTGCTTGATTGAGCAGAGATTCCGATGCTGAGTGTAGGCGAATTTTGTTGATTTCCACTAAATGGAATTATTCAAATCTATACATATTTTCAAATTATTTTTTTACAAAGTTGTATACAAAAGTAGCAAACTGAAGAGTATCCTTTCTGTTCATCGTCTAATTTTGCGAGTGCAAATGTATTTCTAACACAATCTAAAACCTTTGGACAAAAAGTACCTATACAAAAACCCCAATTGCAGCAATTCGCCAAGCAAACCAAAATGTTTCCTTGAAATTTTGTTCTCTTTTAAAGTTGCCACAGCGCAGCAGCAGCATACATTCACCTAAGCTCACCACCAGTAGAAACGCCAAGCATGCCAGGAAACCCAATGAAACCAATAAATTATTATGTTGGTACTTACTGACTTGACTGACTGACTGAAGTTTCTGTGTCGTTGACCGGCCGCGAGCTCAAATACAAACACTGCTTGCATTTACTCTTTTCTTTTTTTGTGTTTTTGTTTTCTGTTTTTTGTTTTTGTTTTTTGTTTGCTTTGGATTGGTGCTCTCACGTTCGTCAAACCGAAAAAATGTGGGCTACTTCTGTGCTGAAGCAGAAATTTGCAAGATATTTACAGACACACACACACACATATATATATATATATTTATACACACTCAAAATAACCCGAAACACACAGCGAGATAATGAGTGCACACTCAGTTACTCAGTTAATAATGTAACCAAGCGACCAGCCAAGCACCAAGCAACGAACCAACCAACCACCACTATCGTTGGGCGCTCTCTTGTTGGAGGTTGCAAGCTGCAGGCTGCACTCCATGCATGCGTACGTGCATTTCGACTACGGGGACGAGTGCAATCAACGTCTTCGCTGTTAGCTGATTGTATATGGATGAGATGAGTAAGAGCGAGTAGAGTGTAAGAAGTAACGATTGCGCGATTGCATGATTGTACGAGAAACAAACGAACGTTTGAGATGAACATGAACGAACGGGTGACCGAACGAGTGAGCGAACGAACGAACGAACGAACGAACGAACGAACGACGAACGAACGGAGCGTACGAGCGGAGCTCTAGATTTCGAGGTTGCTGACCGAAAATTGGGTCACGACAATGGCGAGTTCGTTGAACTGACATCGTATTGTGTATCGCCACCGTCGTAGTCATAATCGTCGTCACAGTCACCGTCACCGTCACCGTCACCATCACCATCACCATCGCCATCACCATCACCGCCGTCTTCGTTGAGTTTGTTTGTTTGTTTGTTGTGTCGTCGTCGTTGTTGTTGTTGTTCTTGTTGTTGTTGTTGGTGGTGGCGGTGGTGGTGGTGGTGTTGTTGTTGTTGTTGTTGCTGTTATTGTTGTTGCCTTTGCTTTTGCCGTTGACTATGTAATTTATGTGTGCTCCAACATTTTTGAATTTTTGGTTTTGTGTGTGTTGTTGTTGTTGTTGTTGTTGTTGGAGCAATTCGTACATGCAGCCGATTATTGCTTTGGCTTTGTCTCGTTACGTTTTACCTTAGTTTAGCTAGTCTTCTTTTTCCATACGTAACGCCATCTTATACACCTACTTCTGTATACATGTGTCTGGTTGTGTGCGAATGTATGCGTGCGAGTGCAATGGCGCTACTTTTCGGTAACGTTTTCATATAGCATACCTACATACATTTTTGAAAATAGCACTTCGTTATTTGCGTGCATACACGAATACGAGTGAGTACGTTTGATTTGCTGCTGATGGCTTGGCGCTTTAAGTTATTATGCGCTCAAATGATTTAGTATAAATAACAAGGCACAAACAACAATGAATGTACAGCAAAATGTATCGAACTGCTACTGCTGCTGTTCAGGGGTGGCCTCCGAAAAATACATACTAAATGAATTTGAGCATAATAAGAGGAAAATTTTGTATTTAGATTGTACTGTAGTGGTGCTAAGTGGTAGAATAGAATGCGAAGGGACGGGACTGAGTGTGCGATGTACTCGCATGTATGCGTAAAAGTAAAATTAATTATAATTCCACCAAAGAGAGAATCATTCCAAGGATGATAACAAAACACCCAAATAACTGGTGTGTGGGGGATGATTTTACAGATTTTATAAAGTGCTAAAATAGAGTGTTCAAAATTAGGCTTCGGGGCGTATGTGGAACGGAATCAGCATAGAATTGTATATATGTAGATATATTGTTGGGTCCTTGCTATAGTATTCTAGCTATTTTCACATCATTTGATAGTACTGTTTAAATAAGATTCTTTGAAGTTGGGGACAGTAGTGTAAAATTCACAGAAAATAGACTCCGTATGAAACAAAAAAGTCTCAGAATTAGGTCACTGTTGCTGACTTATTGCTGGGCGGAATAGTTTAAGACAATTTGTATGGGATTTTGCCATTTTTCTATATTAAATTTTAGCAAGTGTTTCGCTTTTAGGTAGTCTTAAATATACAACTACAATTTAAAATTTAATACAAAATTTTTTTATGGGTATTATGCTTACTTTAAGGGGTTTAACGAATCAAATATAGTCTGATGAACGCTCATCATTAGTCTTATTTTCATGCATATAAAGTTTGTAGTGGTACTGTTCTCTATGAGTTTATTCTGAATGTGATGTATGATGATGTGTTAAGGATCGCACACCACACTAACCCAATTCTTGTAACCAGTACAATTAATTAAATGTAATTGTCCTCTGATATTTGATGTAAGCATTGCTGATTATTTGTCAATAAATCAAAATCAATTGATTTTTGAGTTGATTGCACTTTGGTCATATTTCTATCTCAACGTAATGCAGTGCATAGCAATGGGTCTATATATAGTGCAATCATCGAACAGACCTTGCGTGACAGTATTCTGTGCATAAATATTGAGAAAATTCGAGACACGATTTCATGTTCATATATTGGACAGACTGAACCACCCCATTCACCCTACTTGACATAAACAATTTTTATATCAATTCAGCAAAGTTTAGTGAGTTAGTGTCAAGATCTTGCATACCCTGAAAAATCAATTCTTATCCTTTGCCATGGTCCAACTTGTATATATAGTCAGAGAATTCAATTCACTTTAATCTCTTTTGCCTGGGTTCAGTTTGCATGTCTTGAGAAACAATTCTTCTTATTCTGTTTTGTCTTGTTTCATGTAGTATACCCTGCGAAGTCAAATATACTTATTCTCCTTTGCCTTAGTTCATTTTGGATACCAGAATTCAATTCTCTTTAATATGCTTTGCCATGGTTCATTTTGCTCTTACCCTGAGAAATCAATTCTCTTTAATCTCCCTTGCCTGGATTCATTTTCCTTAGCCTGAGATATCAATTCTCTTAATTTTCTTTTGCCATGATTTAGGATTCAATTCTCCTTATCCCCTCTGCCATGGTTCATTTAGGATACCCTGAGAATTCAATTCTCCTTATTCTCCTTTGCCATGGTTCATTTTGCTCTTACCCTGAGAAATCAATTCTCTTGAATCTCTTTTGCCTGGGTTCATTTTGCATGTCCTGAGAAACATTTATTTTTATTCTCGTTTGCCTTGGTTCATTTTTATATATCCTGAGATACCAATTATCCTTATTCTCTCTCTTTTGCGAAGAATATGTATTTGTATTGTCATTTATCAGATATTGCAATATCCGTTGGAAAAATAGCAATAACAATCAGCAGAAATTTTAGCAAATATTGAGTGCAGTGATTTGGATCTCGAGTAGGTGTGTGACATAATTCCTAACATGACTTCCTAAGGAAAATTGTTGACTGCTGGCTGAAATGTTTTTCTTTGTGTTTGTTCAAAGAGTTGAGTTGCAGTGGCAACAACAATTAGAGCAGCAGCAAATACCAGCGTTAGTTTGGTACTAAGGCATGCTTGCTTTGAGTTTAGTACTAAGGCATGGTTTTGAAATTCCCCCCCACTTAGAAAGATAATTGCTGCCGATCATTAACCCCACCATTTTATACTAAGCTGCGGCCTAGACAAGTGGAAATAATTGCAGTTAATGATTATTGTCGTAGATACTTGTAGATAGAGCCGCACTCGCTGCACGTAATGTGCAACTACCTTTAGATTAAGCAGCATGGTGTGGAACGCGCTAAAAAATGTTGTTGATAACACGTATAACAATTGCAGCAACTAGCAGCAGCAGCAGTAGCAGTAGCAGTAGCAGAAGCAAAGCAGTAAGTAGTCAGTCACACCGCCAAGTGACCGAGCAGCAGTCGAACAGCATTAGCTTTTATTTAGTGTGAATGTCCGCTGTTAGCCTACAATTTTTATTTTATTTTTTTAATCTAGCGCGAGGTTGAGCAAAATGAAAATAAAAAACGAATCAAGTACTTTACACTACTTTTCATAAACAAGTGTTCGGAGCGTACTCTGCTAGTAAATATAATTGTGCAAGTGTGTGTGAGTGCTTTCGAGTGCGCGTGAGAATGAGTGTGTGCGCTTGGAGTGTGAATGAGTGCGAGTGTGAATGAGTGTGTGCTTCTTTGTGAGTCTAACTAACTCAAAACGAAGCAAACTATTGCAGCTCCATTTGGTCGCCTTCAGTGCTCCACGACTACTTTCACTCACTCATTCGCCTGCAATCCCACTCAACGAGCGAGTCAGTCGCAGTGGAAGCAATATTAGCAACACCAGCAACAGCACAGAACAGCACCACCACCATCAGTAGCAGCAGCAGCAGCAGCAGTAGCAGCAGCCGCCAAACTACAATCGTCGGCGATGGCAAACAACGAAGTTGAATAAACAGTTCGTTGGTGCGCTGAGCGGACGAGCAATCATTCGCAAATTGCTTGTCAAACGTAACGGTTTATCGTGGTAATACTGTGCGCGTTATATTTCTGAGAGAGAACCAAACAAAAAATAGTAATAATAATAAATAAGAAACAAATAAATTATTTTTGGAGTCACTTTATTTAAGAACAAAAGCGAAGATATAAACAGTCAAATTCAATTATTATTGTTAGGAAAAGTGTACAAACAACATTAACAGGCAACAACGAAATAGCAACAACGCCAATATTAGGATTCAAATAAAAGACGAAAGACGAAAAGACGTCTGTGAAGCGATTTGAGGCGGCGGGAAATTCGAATTGAGTCGCTTTTTCGGCACACTTTGCTGCCTGCCCTGTGTCCGTCTTGTCTTGTGTTTATTTTTTGCCAAGTATGAAATTCTAAAACCAAACATAGTCAAGTCGAGCAGCGGAAAGTTGGCGCGCGAAATTTTAATCGAGTGGAATTTAAAGTTTGTCAACAATCGAATTAATTCAAATATATATGAAAGCAATAAATTGTTCCTTATTAGCGAAATATAGAAAAGAAATTATTAATTAAAATTGTTTGTTTGTTACAAAGAAATTGAAAATAAAGAGTGTCATTTTGTGGCCAAAAAGTTTTGAAGAATGGTTTGTGCTATGCAAGAATTGGCCGCTGCCGCAGTGGCTGCTAGTGAACAACAACAAGAACAACAACACCAACAACAGCAGCAGCAGCAGTACCAACATCAACACCAACACCAACACCAAATCCAGTCGCAGCAGCAACAGCAGCAGCAGCAACATTATATTCAGTCGTCAGCACCACAAATGCACCAGCAACACCAAATGACAACGATCGTGTTGTTGACAACATCCGCTGGCAGCAACGCCAGCACTTTGCAAACGCATGTGACGCCCGCTGCCGCTGTGACTGCCAACAACCGTCTTCCTGCCGCCAAAAGTCAGCAACTGAAGCAGCAGCATTCAGCTTTGGTGAAGTTGTTGGAATCGGCGCCGATAACAAAAAAGTCAACAACAATTGTTAATTCGACAGTGAAGCAGCTGCAGCAACAGCAACAAAAACAGCAGCAGCAGCAACAACAACAACAGCACCAGCAACCACAACAAAACCAGCAACAACACCACCACTCACAACAACCAGAACGACACATAGTCTATGTAAAGCAACAGCCTCTGCAGCAACAACAACAGCAGCCACATCAGCAGCAACAGCAACAGCAACAGCGCCTGCAACAACAGCACCTGCAACAACTTCCAGCACTTGGTGCCAACACGACCGCCACAAACGTGGCACAACGTAAAAGACTGAAAAGCATGTTAACAACCAACGACACCGCTCCACAATTATTAGTAGTGCCCAGTGGAGCAATTGTGGTCGACGACCACGATTGCCGCAGGCCCAGCAACAACGCAATAAAGACAGAAAGCCGTAGAAATAGTATTAGTTCAGAATTAAGGATGAGAAAGGAGCTGAGCACAACAACAACAACAGCAACAGTAGCAAATACAAAAAATGACAGCGAATCTGGCATCGATGAAGATGCTGAGAGCGATCACGAGACTCCGGCCAAAAAGACATTACAAATAACAACGACAACAGCATCCGCAGCAGCTGCAGCAGCAGCAGCAGCAGTTGCCAACAACAATGGTATAGCTTCCATGAATGAAAACGGAAGTGATAACAATTACGAGCACTATCAGTGCCCATGGAAGAAGATACGCTATGCGCGCGAATGGAAGCAACGTGAACAACAGAAACAACAAGAGCAGCAGCCAGAACACGATCACCAGCAACAGCAACAGCAACAGCAACATCAACAGCAACATCAACAATTGCCAACTGCGAACGGCAATCATACCTCCTCCGCCTCTGGAAACAGTCAAAAATGTGATAACAACACGGACATAATGGACACGACGACGACGATAAACGCCGCCGCCAGCAACGCCGCCACCGCCACCAACAACATCAACAACAACACAACCACAACACTACCGCATGCCAGACAGGAGCACCATACGTCTCTCTCCAACGAAACCCACAAGGAAATCACTCTGCTGCTGTTGAACCAGCAACAGAAACAGCAACAGCAGCAATTGCAGTCATATCGACGAGACAGCTCCGACAGCAACTCGTCGCTGCTGAGCAACTCCAGCACACAGTCCTTAACTGGCGGCTGCACTTGCACGCCGCAACAGCTGAAATGGCAGCGCGACAACAACGACGAACAACGTCTAAGCATGAGCGGCAGCAACAGCCACTCGAGTGCTGGTGCGGGTGCGGGTGCGGGTGCGGGTGCGTCTGCATCATCGTCGGTGTGCTACTGCAGCGACTGCCAATTGCAAGACATGGACTCCGGCTGCGATGATGAGCTGTGCGAGAATCATCCACAGCTTGAGCAGCAGACGACCATGAACTATTTGTGCCAGAAATTCGACGAGAATTTGGAGACGTCGGCGAGCGGTGCGGCCAATAATGGCACAATGGGCAACAATGTGTCGACAGCAGCGGCGGTGAGCGTCAATGTTCACGCTATAAATAAAATGAAAAGGAAGGATATCGATAGTGGAATGGGAGGTGGTGCTGAAGCCAGTGCTGAATTGTTAATGGGCGAGGAAGTAGGCGCCAGCGATGTACGTGATAAGCATTTTTTCCTATTTAAATAGAACACACTCTTTATATGCACACATATCTGACTATATACAATAGATAGAAACTCCAACGCAGAATTACAATTACAATTCATATTGTCTCTTCCACCAATGACCCTTCTCTTAACTGATAATTGATTACCAATTGTAGATTGTTTTTATTTTTGCCTACTTTGAACGCTTATTCATATTTTGTTGTGTTCTTCTCATTGCAGGGCTTCTTCCGGCGCTCCATACAGCAGAAGATCCAATATCGTCCATGCACAAAGAATCAGCAATGCAGCATTTTGCGTATCAATCGCAACCGTTGCCAATATTGTCGTCTGAAAAAATGCATCGCCGTGGGCATGAGCCGCGATGGTAAGTTCAAAATGCCAATATTACAATTTTAGAATCATGAGAGTCAGAAACTTGCAATTGAAGACGTTCTAGAATAAATATCCCAAAGATACCTATCGTTACCCCGGGTCGTTCCCCTTTCACTCAGGCGGGTGTCAAATGCGTGAGTGTAAATGATAGGATACCAAAGACAGACATAGAGAGAGAGAGAGATAAAGAGAGAAAAACAGATAGAGAGAAAAAGAGATAGAGAGAAGAAGAGATAGAGAGAAGAAGAGATAGAGTTAAAAAAAGATAGGGATAAAAAGAGATAGAGATAAAAAGAGATAGAGAGAAAAAAAACAGATAGAGAGAGAAACAGATAGAGAGATAAAAAGAGATAGAGAGTTAAAAGAGATAGAGAGAGAAAGAGATAGAGAGATAGAGAGAAAAAGAGAGATAGAGAGAGAAAAAGAGATAGAGAGAGAAAAAGAAAAATAGATAGAGATAAATAGAGAGAGAAAACATACAAAGAGAGAGATAGAGAGAGAAAAACATACAAATAGAGAGTTAGAGAGAGAAAAATATACATAGAGAGATAGAGAGAAAAATATACAGAGAGAGATAAAGAGAAAAATATATAGAGAGAGATAGAGAGAAAAATATACAGAGAGAAATAGGGAGAAAAAAACATAGAGGGAAACAGGCAGAGAAACAGACAAAGGGAAACAGGCAGAGAAACAGACAGAGAAACAGACAGAGAAGAAGAGAGAGACAGAGAAGAAGAGAGAGACAGAGAATAAGAGAGAGACAGAGAAGAAGAGAGAGACAGAGAAGAAGAGAGAGGCAGAGAAGAAGAGAGAGACAGAGAAGAAGAGAGAGACAGAGAAGAGGAGATAGACAGAGAAGAAGAGAGAGACAGAGAAGAAGAGAGAGACAGAGAGACAGAGAAGAAGAGAGAGACAGAGAAGAAGAGAGAGACAGAGAAGAAGAAAGAGACAGAGAAGAAGAGGGAGACAGAGAAGAAGAGAGAGACAGAGAAGAAGAGAGAGACGGAGATATAGAAATATAGAGATATAGAGTTGTAGAGTTGTAGAGTTGTAGAGTTATTCAGATATAGAGATATAGAGATATAGGGATATAGGGATATAGGGATATAGAGATATAGAGATATTGAGATATAGAGATATAGAGCTATAGAGAGAGAGATAGAGATATGGGAATAGAGAAATGAAGAATTAAAGAGATAGATATGTAGAGTCTGTGGAAGTATTTACAGTATCTGTCAATTGACTATTAATTGATATAACGTTAACAAACATTATGCAATCAATTTGGTGTCATCTAAAAATATTATAACTCCACTCTACATAGAAAAAACCTAAAAAAGAATCCAACAACATGTTGATTAAAAAAATTGATTCACAAGTATTTTATATTATATTATATTTATCGCAATCGACTTATTACTCCCATGTTGAGTCCAATTGGCATATGAAAAACGACCTTAAAATAAAATAAATGGAGCCCTGTAATTGATTTGAATATTCGAAAAACTTGCCCCTGAAACGATCGTTCATTAAAAGCCAAATTTCATCCACCCGAGCTGCTAACTGAAGCAAACGGTTACTTAGCGAATTGACCCAATTCGAGCAACAAAAGTTTCAAAACTAGGTCTCCTCAGTCGCAAGCAGCAAAGCTTTCGTCAACCGCATACATCTACAATATAACACTGTGGGCTTTTTAGAGCAGTTGTAAAGAGATAGAAACCAGTAATGCTCACAAAATGCCTTCAGCCAAAGTGGGAAGGAAAAATCCCTGAAAACATCATAATTCATCATAAGTCTTACACAATTTACAATTTATAAACATGGTAAACAATGTTGCAGATCTGCTAAATACATATGTAGGAGATCTACTACATTTTTTACATATTTCCATCGCGACGCCCTACGACATTCGGATCAGTTCCCCGGGCTAATTTCAGTTCATTCATCTTCAAGGCGACACAATTCACTACAAAGAAATTAATTCAATTAAACGTACAAAATTTGACGATTCAATGATGTGTGTTTTTTTATTTCGAGTTTACCATGGGGAAATATCTGTACACTGAGTAAAAATCAACCTAAGAAAGGTCACGTTTATACTGAAAAAGTTTCTGTGGTTTTTGTTTTCAAAAATGATCGAAGATCAAAAATATTTGATACCTTCACTAATGCTGTTTATGTGCTACTTTTCCACAATGTAGTACACTGGAGTACATTTTCAAAACGCCAACTATAACACTGATAACAAAATGAATAGAAATAGTAACTTGCAACAACAACAACAACAGCAACCACGTCGAAAGTGATTGCTCAACATGCAAATTTAAAAAATTTTAAATTTCGAACAATTGCGAAGACAAACATATTTTTTATACTCATTCAAATGTATGCGTATGAATGTGAGAGCTGTAAAAATTGTATCGGTTTTTGAAGAAAAAAAAACGTGCTAGACAGGCAGAGTAGAGTAGAGCAGAGCAGCGCGGGAGCGGGCCGGTAGCGCTTACGTCGCCGTCGCCGTCGTCGTCTGTTTTGAGTTGACGAGATAAGATTACAAAATGTTTTATGTGCACGTAAAAGCCAAAGCACCTTAACTCAAATTCAAATTGCGCCCACAGAAACGAATTGAGCGAACGAATGAACTGGTTAGACAGGCGGGCGGACGGGCGGGCGGGTGGTTAGTTGAGCAACCAACCAACCAACCAACCAACCAACCCAACCAACCAACCAACCAACCAACCGAGCGACCGACCGACCGACCGACCTACCAGCCCAACCACCCACCCACCTTCCAACCAACCAACTAACCAACCAACCAGCCTACCTACCTACAGACAGACGACGCATCGAAACGCTGCCAGCCTAGTATATGAGAGAGCGGCTGGCTAGGCAAGGGAGCTGAGCGTGCTGTGCAGCGCTGTGCTGGTGAACATGCTTAAAACATGCGAGTTCATTGACCAGCCATGAACGAATTTTTTCAAAAGCGATAACGACACCGACGACGACTGAGACGACGATGATGTGGATGATGACGATTGAGCTGCTAATGCAAGTGAGCGAGTGTGGTGTATGAGTGAGTGAGAGAGCGAGCGAGCCTGTGTTGTGATAGATTCACTCACTCGCGCAGGCCAAAGGCAAACAAACATGCGACCGCACAGCTCCCGTGGAACACCGCCACCCAACTGTGCAGCAGCTGGGCTAAGTTCTCTGCAGACACTATTGTGACCGCATGCTGACCAGACGGGCTCTGATTGACTGTCGCACGAGAATTTACGCTGCATACGAAAATAAAATCACAAAAATGTTCCAATGTTTAATGCTACATTATTTATTTACATTATGACAGTCATACAAAAATGATGTCTACATGGACACATGATATTGCTTTAGAAAAAACCTGGGGTCGTATCGTCTCATACAGAAAATCGCTGTTTACGTGTTTATTAGATTAGACCCCCCTGGACCCAAATTCCTAGGGACACAACTCGCATCAATCATACGCTCCCCCTGTTTTTTGGAAAAACTACCAAAATGTTATAAAGACACAAACAAAAATATATACATATACAATATATATTAATATATATGTTTATATATAAATGTGCGTTTTGTTCCTATTTTCAAAGCTGCCAAGTAACGTTACAAGAACAACAGCAATATGCATAGCTTTCAATATCCACAGCACAGCAACAACAAAAACAACAACGAAAATAACAACAACAAGAAGCAAAACAACGAGAACAACAACAGCCAAGCAATTGTGTGCACCCGCACGACTTACGAAATTATGCCAAAAGTTGAACGACCGCACTTAACCTAAATTTTGCTCAGGCATATAATCATATGCACGAGAGCTGCCAACAAAGCGAGCCCGCGGTATATTATACAACGAGCAAATATGCAGCTAAACAGGGCGTTTTACACTCACACACACACACAAACATACTGAGAAATGCGCGCGTTCGCTCGCTGGTATGCGTACTATACTAATAATCATGCTAACTTCATTCGTCCCGTGCTAATTTTATGTGCTCTCGTCTCATCTCTTTTCTTCACTTCTCGTTGGTTTGCTTTATGCGAGGCGAGTTATCAGGAAGTGTGCTCATTTTGTAACGAATTTTTGTTAGTTTTTCAATGCTTTTTCCTGGTTTTGTTGTTGTTTTTTTTAATGCTATTGAGTCATTGCTCAATCAATTATTTCGTTAGCTTAATTTTGTTTTTGTTTTTTTTTTTAAATTTTATATTTATTATTTAATTTAGACACATTTAAATATTTCGGTAAAAGAAATTTATTATAAAAAATACATGGTTGTTGTTGGTTTTGTGTGGAAAGTTTGTGTAGCATTATACGGCGGCTACAATATATTTTTATAAGGGCTGAGGCCGAATTGTAGTTACTTCAACAGCAGTTGAAAAATAAAATTACACTATAATTTACTGTATGAGAATTTGCAGAGGATCAAACAGAAGGCGACAACATGTAAACAATAGCACAGCATAAACATACAGCATACTTTTGTGGTACATATAACTTAAGTTATGCGAACGTACATACGTACTCGTTACGAGCTGGCTGGAAGGCTCGTGCTAACGTCGTTCATTGACTCTGCTGAGCATGAATCGTAGAGAAAATATCAGCAGTAGTAGTAGTAGTGTAGTAGTCGTGTTGCTGCAAATGGCTGGCTGGCTGCTTTTATACAATGTATGACTACATGAGTGTGTGCATGGGTGAGTGTGTGTGTGAAGTGAAAACGAAAATGAAAGTATTCACATGCATAGTTAACACACAATAAAAAGAAACGTATACAATGTTGTGATAAGGGTTTTTACGCCGGTGTTAATGCTGTTGTTGCTGTTTTTTAAACTACTTTTTTACTGTATACTTTGTTTTTTACGTACGTATTTTTATTGAAAAAAAACTACGTTATTCTCGGTGGTAATGCAGACAGAAGAAGTTAAGCCCCAATGTGCGTTTAAATGGATTTTGTATTTGATTGAGTTGTCAAGTTGCTAAGTAAGATAAAAAAGCAACCTTCCTTTGTATGAGCGGTAACAAATTTGAAAAACACACACACACACACACGTTTATACCGCTCAAAACCATGCTGACATGTACATATTTTTTTTTGAACGTATTTAAATTGAACCAAGATTTACCTCACACACCAGTAGAGACCAGCAGCAACCATCCAAGTGGGTAACCTTCATTACGTGAATTAAAATGCGGACTGAAGGGGGGCTAGGGGGCTGCGCGTTGTATGAAACAGAAAATGTATATTTTGAAGTAAGGTTTGCAATTTACGTGGTATTGAAATGTCTCGAAATAACGAACAGTATCCTTGATCTACTTTTCATAAATTTTTTTTGGTTCAGCTGCGGCTCTTCAAAAATGATGAAGACAGTATTAATGTGTGCAATGTGGGCATACATATATGTATATTAATAATGTAGCTATCAAAGGTAAACCTCTGCTTTTGCATACATATGAAGTACCCTGGCCTTTGATCATCACTAATATGTCCATACTTACTGGAAAGAAGTCACAATCAAGAGTCTAGAAATATCGTATCAGAGCAAAAATATGACATTTAATTTTTACAGCCATATTTCAAGTATGTTGGTGTAATATTATTTGCCTGTGGGTATGGCCAAATGCTGAATGTGCCTTGCCTTCAATATCAAACTACCTCAGAGGCTAACTTTCATTTAGTTTGTGTAGTTTGTGGAGATGAACTGGTTATGATCTCGAATTGGCTGCTAGACTTCGTCTTTAACTTTGCACCTAGTCCACAAAAGTAAACGTTTCAATGTTTATTTTAAAATGGTTCGACCGATGGTTTTTTTATTTTTAAGATTTTTATTGACCCATTTTCCGTGTTAGTTTTACAATTGACAAGCAACTGGTTGCATGACTTGTTCAATTTCCTTCAGTTAATATGCCAAATCTTATACATATAGAAAAGAGGTGTTCACAATGGAAATACAGAAATGATTTGCAAACTTATTACAAAGAATTACTTTGTGCAATATTCAATTACATTGAGTATGAGAAAAATTTTCGTGTGCCACAATAGTTTAGTTCAGTCACGAATATGTTCACTTTCGATCGCTCAAAAATATAGTATTTTTATTATATTACATAGTATAAATTATAATTGTTATCGTGGAACTGTATTTGTGCATCTTGCAAGAGTGGGACTCACTTTTAGCCAAACAATTTTTCTATTTCTTGAAAAATATTCCGAAATTCCAAATTTCCAGTTTGAATTATAAAATATTGCACGCCTACAATACCGCCCATCACTATATATGCTGCCTGATTTTTGTGCTGAACACGTGGTGCGATCATAAAAAATTAAAATTAAAAAACAACGCAATCTAAAAAGAAAGAATTAAACAAAAAAAAAAATAATAATTTTTTAATAAAAATGACCGTGTGCTCTTTTTCATTATCTTTCCAAGGAAAATATAATTGTATTTTATATAAAAATGTATGAATGTATTTGTTCACGAATCCATGCGCGTCTATACATGGGGACTTTTTGTTTACACATGCATACGTCGATTTGAGCATGTGTGTGCGTTGATATGTATTAGTTTATAAATGAATATTGGCGTTTTTGTTGTTTTTTTTTGCATGACCTACAAAAATATATTTTTTGTGTATATGAATACTTAAAAATTTCGAAAAACAATTGTAAATAGTTCATCGTACCGAGTATTACAAAATACTACTCCTAAAAGCATTACCGTGACTTAAGTAATTTGAAATTTTTTATGTATACTCGTATATACAAATATATATACATACATACATATATACACAGAGAATATATCTCGTGAATTTCGAAAATATTTTGTTCTGGGAGCGAGCGATGTTTATGATCATGCCAGGAAAACTGTTCTCGCGCCTTCATTGCAAATGTTATGATGAAAAGTTCCGATTGATTTCCAAATTACAATAAGTGAAGGACACACTGGCACACTTGGGCATGGCTCAAACGACTTTGGAGAAATGTATACACATCAATAAGTTTATTATATATGAGTGCTTTTAGTTTAAAAATCGACGTGCACACTATATTTGGTGTATTTAGTTGTGTTAATTTGATTATTAAGTTATTGTTTTTCAATTAATAATAATAAAAATAATAATAATTTGTTCTTTGGGAGTGTTGACAATTTTTACTTTCTTCTGATTTCATAATTTCTTTACAATATATAAAAATGTTATTTATTTTGTACCAACTGACGACAACACCACCACCTATTTTCCAGTAAAAATGAAAACGAGATTGGCTGCACACCCGCCAACCCACACACACATACACTTACACACATACATTTATTGTCAAGGAGTAAAAAGAAACAGCCTAAATCTTGAGCACACATATTTTTATATATACACATATGTATGTACATATGTATTCAGGCTGCCGCACGCACTCAGAGCATACAACACAACAACGCACTCACTCACCTACATACAACACCCCACTTAAGCTATTGCAGAGCATTCACTCTTTTAAATGAGCGAACAAACGAATCAATGAACAAAAAAAAACGTACAAAACGAACGAACACATCGAGCAAGAGCGCTCGTTCGTATGAGTTCATTGACCCGTCTGACGTTCGTAACAGCGAAACTGGGTCAGCCATTTTAGTCACCACCAGCGCAACAGAATCCAACAAGCACTCGCACACACACAGAGAGATACAGAAACGAATGCCAGCCAGCTATTATCAGTCCTCACTAGCAGCAGGCAAGGCAATGCGACAGATGATTTAGTAAGCTAAACGAGTGGCAATTTCGACAGTTTGCTTGTTTCGATATAGACTCAGATGCCTGGTTGGGGTTAATAAGTTGTCGGTCGCAAACGATTGGAGGGGTGAGGGGGCCCTTGGGTAAAGTGCTAATTGCGTCAATGGGATGCTTCGATGCTGATCAATTGGAAAAGTGAAGCAATAAATCAAAATTTAGGCTCAGGTTGGGTGGAAAAGGTGAGAGCGTTGAGGAGGCTGCGTATCACGTGCAGACATTACCAACCCCTTTTTAATTTGGTGCCTTCCCGCTACGCATAAAGTACAATTAGGTTCGATTACATGCCAAAATAGTTGTGTGCCTTTGAGTTTGCTTTTGCCTTTTTGTTTGTGTGTGTGTGTGTGTGTGTGTGTGTGTTTGCTTCTGCCCGTGACTGCTGCGTGTTTGCCACAACTCTCTTGCTTGGCAAGTATTCGTACGCCGCCTCGTATGCGCAGTATAATTGCTGCCAGTATCAAATCATAACAAACCAGCGAACGCGCGCGCATTTGTTTTAATTAAAGTGAACTCAAATTAGCACGAGGTTAACCAAATTGAAAGTAAATTTATTTATTTCGTCTTTTTCTCTCTGAATTTTATTTTAATTTTTGTATATTTTTAAATTCGTCATCGACTTCTCAAGCGCCTTGCATGCGCCGCACACATATCCACAGTATAAGGGCGTTTATATACATATATGCTTAGATGGACGGATGTGTGTATATGCAATATAGTCAGTGAGGTCGCTAGTTGCTGGGCTGGGTTGGGTTAGTGTTACAGATACGAAATTTATGTAATCTTGATCTGTTTTTTTGGCATTTTCTGGGTTATATTGATAGTAATATTATGTCGTAATTTAAAGCCTTCATAACAATATTTAAGACATATTAAATTATGGGGGGAAAACATAAATCTTTTGTAAAACGAGAGAGAATTTCTTTGGAATTGTTTGTATAAAATTTGTTCTAGGTGGGGTTGCTCTTAAGCTTAGTTTTTAATCTGATTTATCCAGGCTACTGCTGCTGGCATACAGAAAATGCTTCAACGTGCTCATTAAGAGTGGCAAAAATACCCTGCAACAATTGGCTTGGCAACAGAAAGCATAACTGCCTCGATCGCAGCAACATGCAGCGACATGCAACTTGTGAAACACATGCTGCGAGTCAGTTCTAACTGGTTGACCTCAAGTGCAAGCATGTGGTAGTAGGTGATTGGCCCGAAGCGCTGGCAAGCAGCAGCTAAATCTGTGCAGCAAAGACTTCTACACCCATCTATTTAAAATGGCTTCTACCCTGCGCTAAATCAGCACTGAAATACAGAATTCGAAAAAAACGACAGCCAACATATTATTAAATTTAATAATAACTTAAACTTGCCTGTTGCCGTCCACCGTGATGTGGCAGCGATCAGCACACAACACACAAACACACTCGCATTTGCACAATTATTAAAATTTGAGTGTGACTGTCGTTGAAGTCAAACTGAAATGTTTGCCATGTTGTATTGAAAATATCCCCCCTTGATCTGATCTGATCTGATCTGCTCTGCTCTGCTCTGCTCTGTATATGCAACAACAAACAAATTCAGCACTGCCAGAGTGCCCCTGCGGTAACTACCAACATTTACAGTGATCTTGTCAATACCCTATTAGCAAGTAAAATGCGCGGCTTTATTTGTGTGGGTTTTTGTGCAGAGATATTCTCGTGTGTTGGATAAATATTGTCTGCGTTCGCCTGTGTGTGCCGCTCTGCGAGAGTGTGTGTGATTACGTTTGCTTTATGGGTGTTTTGAACTTTATTCAGGTCAATTACAAATACATTAAATGCCACACATTACAAGCATTCGAGCATTCGAAATACAAATAGAAACAACAACAACGACGACGATTACTACTAAAATAATTATATGGAGACTTTAGAAGAACAACACCAGCAATTGCCTTTTACCCGTCTGTAAATACCGAGTGTCAGCGCTAGTTCAGTTCAGTTCAGTGTGGTGGGGTGGGGTGTGGAAAAGTCTCAACACAGCAGGGTGCAGTGGTAGCACCCGAGGAGGAGGTGGTTAGTAGTTGTTGACAAAATATTTAAAAGTGCACACCGTTGAGAGTGAATGTGCATGAGTGTGGTAAAGAAAGAGCATTTATTGCATTTGGCACTGATTACAAGAGTATATTACTTACTTTTTCATTTGGTGTTAATAACATTTTGTGACTTATTTGCGTTGACAATGGACTTATTTTTTAATTGGAAGGATTTTTTTCGAGGCTAGAGTGGATGGTTAGATGGTTAGAGTGGTTGATTGCTTTGTGGCTTTTGGTCCTTACAAGATGTATGTAATTATGCCAAAAGTGCCTATTTTTTCCGTACTTAGCATTTTTGTTTCACTGATTTATTTCATGGTCTTGCCAACTACTGACACACATATTTCCCTTTGGCAGTGCTTAACGCTTTATGATGGCTTTGTGCTATCAAAGAACTTTCGTTGGTATATTTTATGCTCGTAACGGCAACAAAATCTATTGACATTTTAATACCCTACTTTGAGGTCTTAGCGCCCATCACTGGCGCGGCAATTTTTTCCAAATCATTCCAATTCCACATTGAGCTCAAATGAATAATTTACCCTGTTTTTGACAAAAACAGTAAAACAGTAGCAAAATAATATTAAAAATATCTTAGAAATGCTTGCATAAGAAGTGAAATTGTTGACGTCTCGTTTGGTGTTGTTGCTGCTGCTGCTGTGTCAGTTGTTGCTGTTGCTGTGGCGGTTGTTTTATTGTAGCTGGGGATATTTTGACAAACTGATGATTACGTAAATAGAGATGCGTGAAAGAAATACGTGTAGTAAATGCACACGTACGCAATGTGTTGAATTTTTGTTGCCAATTTTAGGCTTGACAATTGTAGCAGCCATGAAATTTAAATGCACTGCCCAACTAAAAAAGAAGAGCTCATTTAAATAAAAACAAAGTTAACATACAAAAATTAAACTAAACGAAAGAAAAAAAATAAACAAACATATCTTTGCATGCGTGTGCGTGCGTGCGTATACGTAACAAACAAGTTTTTACACAGCCTTTTAGCAGCGCACAACAGAAAAAACAAATTGTGTCTATACTATGTAAATTGAACCTTCAAAAGGTTCGTTTACCCCAGCGCTGTGCATGCAAACGAACAAAGAAACGAATGAGCGAATGAGCGAGTGAGTTAATGAGTGAGTGATAAATGTGCGAGTTTCCGAGTGAGTGAGTGAGTGCATAAAAGTAAGCAGCAAAAAGCATCGTCAGCGGCGGCGACCAGATTCAACATTGCGCTCAAATGGGCCAATGTACGCGCTCTCTTGAGTGCACAATTCTCAATTCTATTCCCAGTTTGCACTCATATTTTACTTTCGTTTTTCAATGCCTCTGAAACTAGTTTTGGCTGGGTTGCTGTTTGCTTGCTGTTCGCATAGAGAATGCCCGCCCTCATTCCATGCTCTCCTCCTCTACCTTGTCTTCTTAGCACATGCTGCTGGCCTGGCTGCCGCTGTAAACTTAGACTAACGAGTTCAATCTGAAATTGTACAGAAGAGTTAGTTAGAGCACAACAACAACAGCAGCAGCGCCAGTGTACAGATAGTTGCAATAGGAGCAAGCAAAGAGTTACTACTCCCAGCTAGAGTTCAACGACTTCAGAAATGTTCTCGAAAGTTTGTTGTAGCTGTTGTGGCTACAGAGTATATGCAACTGCAAAATGCACTTTGAACAGAATAGCAGCAGCAGCGGCAGAATGAGAAAGCCCACTACTAGGAGAGAGAACGAGGTATCAATGCTAGTTCTAGAGCTGAAGTGTGAACCGGCGATAAAATTGCTGAAAGAGCGAGTTCTGCTCTGCTCTGCTTTGCTGTGCTGCAAGTTCGGAAATTCGAATAACCTTAAAAAGGGCATTCGCATTTCCATATGCTGCTACCTTTGATAACCCTAAACTGAGCGATTGTGTGCAGAGTGCATGCTACGTCGTCTACTTTTTGCTGGTTGTGTGTATGGATTTGTGTGTGTGTGTGTACGGTTTTGCTATTTTCAATGCACCAGCATACACACGACTGCGGACACTACTCTCTTACACACATACATATGCAATGACGTTTGTGCGCTGAATGCCGTTCATTGCACTCGCAGAATGCAGCAGCCTCGCTTGCTTGTTGGTTTTTTTTTCTTTTCGTAGTTGTTTTTCTTTCGGATACGTCTCTTTGTTGTTGCAAATTTTTGCATGCAAACTGCAACGAGTGACGAATCCGAAACGAGTCGTTGTCGTCGTGTCTTGTCGTATGTACGTTTTTGCTACTGCTTGTTGTCCGTCCGCCTGCATGCCTGCATGCCTGCTTGCCTGCTTGCTTGCCTGCCTGCCTGCCTGCGCTTTGCTCACCCGCATCACCCGCTCTTCATCAACCTGCTCGAGCTGTGTGTTGGAGTGCAGCGACATTTATTTGGGTCATGCACGGTCATTCACTTTTGATGGTTGCGCTGACTTGACTGGCTCTGGCTCTTGCTCTGGCTGGCTGTGTGTGATTGCTTTGCTTGGCATGGCATGGTATATACACACATACATACTCTCAGATTCGCGAATGCATATGCACATCAAAACGTATGCACACACACACACATGCACACGCGTTTATAAATTTTCGATTGGATCTCCTTGGAATGTTTGTTCGCATTTAAATATACTTGCTTAAGTGGGTACAAGTAGGCTTTGTACTTTTAACTGTGCACACCGTGCGATTGTTGCTGCTGCTGCCGCTGCTGTTGTTGCTGTTACAATGCGCATGCATTTTTGGAAAGGGGGTGCTGCAGAGGCAATGCGGACTCACTTATAGCGAACAGTTTCATATACGTATACATGTGTATATGTGTGTGTGTGTAATTGACATTCCCCTGCAAATTTTTTCTTAATTAATTTTTGTTAATATACCTTTTTTTGTGTATTTTCATTATGAACTTATTCAGTCACGTGTTTCTCTGTTGAGTGAAGAGTATGTTTGCTGGGGTTTACTTATATGCGATTTCTTTATTAAACTGCGAATACGTCAGAGGAGGTGATGGTGATGCGTTCTTTTTTTTGAGGACCCAAAACCAAAGTCGAAAGTATGCTTCTGTGCCAATTTCAATTGAATTATCACTACAGTCCTTAATTTCCATCGTAGTGAAATATGTACATACATATGTACGTGTTCCTGTTGCTTTAGGCCCTGCTTGTTGGTATCACTCTGGACCTGGACCCAAGTGTTAAATATTTAAGACTGACTAGAAAGCTTCTCTTTGAGCATCGATTTTAATATAGAGTGGCATTTTCTTCCTAGGCTCCATGTTTTTTTATTTAAAGCTGATTAGCATCGACAGAAGGTCGTGAATACAAATGTTCTGTTTACAGTATCCTTTTTAGAGCTTTAGAGGCTGATAAGCATCGAGGGGTTACACAATAGTGTTGGTAATACAGATATTTCCAATCCCCTCGTGTTAGTTTATATCACAATAAAATTATTATTACAGAATGTGTGCAAAAAACAAGTTCATGAGTCTTAACCAAAGAAATTGCACCATTAGTAAATCAACTAACGTAAGACACGCGGACGGGAGGCAGTTGAGACTCCGATTGGTTGAGGCTCGAATAGGCGTAGACTCGGATAGGTTAGGACTTGAATAGCATAAGTCTCGAATTGTTTGATACTCGAATAGGTTGAGACTTGAATAGGAAGAGACTCTGATAGGCAATTTCGTGATTTCCTTAAACAACAGAATAACAATAATAATAACGATGAACGGGGGCAAAAAAATATCACAAAATAATCAAAGCTGCTTTATCTAAACGCCTCCCTAACTCAGCTTGTGTTTGAGATGCACAATTTGGTTATCAGGGGAGGGAGCCGTGTACGTTACTAGATATCTGGGAGGCGTGCAAGTTACTGGAAACTAACTTTGCTGTCTTCTCAGATAGCCACTTGATTTGGCCACCTCAACCACAATCTGAAATCTTGTTAAACAATCCAGATAAAGCCGCGCAGCTGCCGCTCAACACAGGTGTGCTCTAACCTGGGTACCGTGATAGCTGAACCTAAAGGGTCGCGAAATAGCTAATACTAAAATGGTTCGAGGGGGTAATCACTGCAGTAGTCACAGGCCGTATTTCTATTAACACCACCCAAGTACGGAAAAGAACGTAAACGCATCAGCATAGCTGAGAACAGCAACTCAATAACAGGGTGAATAGGTCAGCGAACACAACTCATAACCAAATTCATAAACAAAAACCTAAGAAAAGTAAGAAGACGCGGTACCGTCATCCGCTTCTGATCTGTCGGCAGTACAAGCAGCTAGAATAAGCATCCCGCCCAACTTCTCTGGACGAAGGTGCAAACAACCAGAGGCAAAATAAACCACCATTTATTTCCTCTGCAGAACACTTTTCAGTAAACTTGAAGAACTATGCGAAAAATCGGTAAATGAACTCTTAAACTATCAAACGAATCTATCAGACAATAACTGAGGCGGTGGCAGAACAAGTCGTCTTCACAGCAAGCGTTGATTAAGTACGTGGCAGGAGCAACCACTGTAACCAACGACAATAACTCTGTAACAACAACAACAACACAACACAACTGCGGAATGACTGCAGTTAAGTGACAAATTTATGTAATGAACAAAAACAAAAAAGAAAACAAACCAGCAATGAAAACTAATAAAGAGGAGACAGACTGACTCTGAGCCGACGCTGCTACAAACAAGACTCAAACACTGCCTGCTTTAAAGCTGTCAGCAAATATAGTTAACAATGTTTTTGTAGCTGTTGCTGCTGCTGCGGCTGCTGTTGCTGCCGCCACAACTTGGGCAGTTCAATAACCTGCGCCGTGGCTGGTCGCTGGTTTTTTGACAAAAACAGAAATCAGAAATCAAAGAAAAGCAGAAAGAAGTTAACAGCGGTCATTATGACGTGTTTAGTTAGTGTGCCAGCCCAATGAGAGCCAGTGGGGCAAGACGGGGTAACAACAACAACAATAACAACGAATCAAAAGCAACCAAACAAACACACACAATAAATGCAGTCAAACAACACAATCATCATCATCGAGCAGAAACTAAACTATTGTGGAATGCACGGGGCTAAGGCCGTTGCCGCTTATTTGCACTGTTGTTTTTCCATAGCAGCCTGGCGCTTGCTTCAGTTAGTGGGGCGGAACACACGCTGGTTTGTGCACGCCGCTGGAGAGTGTTCGTCGGTGGAAGTTGTTGTTTCCAAATATATAAGACAACAGTCGCTGCTCTGCCACAACGTTAATGATGGATGGATGGCTGGATGGCTGTGCGGCATAGTGCTGAGAAAGTAAGTAAGACACGCGTAGACGGGGAAAGAAAGAAATAGACGTAGTCATCGTAGTCGCAGTCGCAGTCGCCGTTGCCGTTGCCGTCTCCATCGCAGTCTTCCGTCGTAAAGAAAGAAAGCAAGCAAGTAAGCAGCCAAGCAACCAAGCAGCCAGGCAGGCAGGCAGGCAGTCAGTTGAGCCAGTTGAGTCAGCCCATAGATGAAAGATGCATGATAAACGAGGTTAGTTGCTTCACAAGTGAAAGTGAACAGTTTCGTATTTGTGCTTGTGTGTGTTGCCTGGGCTTATAGACAGCAAAATAAGACGCCTTAAGACGTTCAAACGTTTATGATGCGTATGATGAGATGAGAAAGAAATGCATTCGTGCATTATTTGTTTACATTTTGATCTTATATGTACGCTACATTCGGCGGCGCCAATTCACAACGATCTTGAAGCAACTTTTGTACAAAGTTGGGGATGTTCCGCACACAATTCTAAGCAAATATTGTTCACACCTCACTCCGTTTGTGCGGCCTTGTAGACATGCAACTGTTTGCAATCATATTTATTTGTTGTGCCACAGAACACCCCAGATTAGTATATCTGATTAACTCCCCTTCACGGCTAAAATATTGGTCTATCATATAAGCACAGACTTTCGCGTATACGTGCAACAAACCAATATTCGAGCTGGGATTTTAAGCAATAACACTGCGTATCAAAAATCTGTGTTGAAGGAAAATCTAATAGGGCCAGAAACATCAGTTTTGAGATATCTGTGCCTGAAGCAGTTTAGGTACCACGAAGGGTGAAGAATGCTTTCAATGAATGCAACTGTGGGGTGAAGGGGCCTCATATTTGTTAAGTGGGGGCCTCATATGTATTAAGCAGGGGCCTCGTATGTGTTAAATGGGGGCCTCGTATGTGTTAAGCAGAAGCCTCATATGTATTAAGCAGGGGCCTCATATGTGTTTAGTGGGGCCTGAAGTCCTTTAAACAGAGCTCACAAGTGTGTTAAGAAGTTTCGAGCACATTTTTACATCATTCCATATGATTTTTCAGTTCACATAGAAACCAGATGGGCTTCCAAAGACGTAAACTCCAATTTTTTTGTGTAGAATGTATACTTCAGTAGCTGTATGGGGAAAATCATGTGTTTCGATCCTTGAAAGCCAGTTTACTTTATTAGATTTCAACCCAAAATAGTTCAAGAATTTGTGCGAGTAAAATTGTTAGTCTCCTCTCCTCCAATTTTGAATGAAATTGTCTTTTGATCTATGAAAGAAAACTATTTCGATACAAGTTGAATTCATTTGTTCTCTTTTAGTTAAAGCAAAAAAAATGTGTTGTCGGGTTTGTCGCCTTTCTTGCCGTGCAACTAATGCTTTTATTATGCAACATTGTTGTTTGTTAATAAGACTTTCATTGCGGCTTCCTGCTGCACAGCTGGGCAAAATATGCTGGCCAACAACTACCGCAATTTTTACACATGTTTATATGCTTACAGCTTCGAACGGCTTTCGGGCCAAGTCGTGTTATTGCTGCTGCTGCTGTTGTTGTTGTTGTTGTTGTTGTTGTTAGTTTGTTTGTTTGTTTGTTGAAAAAGAGTTAATAACCGAAACTTTCACTTTTACTTTCGATCAGGCCACAGCAGCGCGTCAGCCCCACAATTCGAGCAAAGCAATTGCCACTACTTTCTTTACGTGATTTGTGGATTGTGTGGAAAAAGAAATACTACGAAAAATGTTTTCTTTTTAATTTGTTTTTGTATTATTTTCTCGTGTGTGTGCTTTGATTGTTTGTTTGCTTTTTATACTTATTTTATAATTTACATTGTCACTGTGTGCTTTTGGCCTCATTATGAGTTCATTGACCAGGGGGCCCCCGAGGTGTGCTGTAGAAATCGCTGGAATAATACAGTCAACAATTTTTTGTTGTTGCTTTCGGTTTTTCGGATATTTTTTTGGTGTTGGGGTGTTTTGTTGTTTTGTTGTTTGATTGTTGATTCACTTTTCCAGTATAAAATGTGCAATGGGCACAGGCTTTGTAATATTTACAGTTATATTTTGCATAAATTAATAATTAATTTCAAATTAATTAACAATTTATTATTATTATTAAGTGTTACACCATAATTAATTAGGTCTGCAAGAGTTTGGGCAATTGAGTACTGGCAACTGAGGCCTTCGATTCGAAGACAATTATAATAATAATTTATTTATAATAATAATATATTAATAAATAATTATTAATAATAATTATTAATAATAATTTATTAATAAGCATTAATAATAATAACAGTAATAATAATAATTCTGGCTACTATGAGAGAGTGCGGCTTAACCCAGTTGCAGTACAGTGAGCACGGTTTGAGTTTTTGTTTGCATATATGGTATAGGCAGGTCTGTACATGATATATATATATATATATATATATATATATATATATATATATACATACATACATATATATATATATATATATATATATATATATATATATATATATATATATATATATATATATATATATATATATATATATATATAAACCCTCATACAAATTGCGGTCACTGTTTGCAATAGATTCCGAAGAGTATCTTATCGAAAAAGCAGCTAGAAAGACAGGAATATTGAAGGTATCAAGAGCAACTTTTAAATATACCACAGAAAAGTATTCAAATCAAAAATAACCTGATCACATTACAATTGCAACAACAACAACAACAACCACATTGGTGTGCAATGCAAAAAAAGAATGCATGCAATTTATTTGCGATTTTGCGATTTGAAAGTGTTCTTTCTTGACACTATTTTATGTACTATTTTTTTGTCGCAGTCAAATGTCATTGCAACAATAAATAAAATTCAAATTAAATGTTCAACCGAAAGCACTTTGGCATAAACCCCGACAACAACAACAACAACAACAACAACAACCACCACCACCACCACCACTACAAGCAATACACAACAACAGCAATAAGCTACACAGTGACAAGAACAACAACAACAACAGCAACACAATGACAACCACGAGAATACTCTCCTGTCCTTGAAATCAAGCATTGCCTCAGTCACTTTTAGGATGAAAGCAGCACAGCGCATGCTGAAATATCACTCATACGCCTCGGTGCAATAATTTTTTCAAATTAATTTTGTGGCGCCAGGCACTCACAAAAACTATAAGAAAATTGTCAAGCGAAGAATGGAATGGGCACATTTTTGACTATAATTAGCACAGAGATCAGCCAAAAAATTTCACAATGCACGAAATTGGCACAAAAATGGACACGTAGAAAACTATTTTGTACGAAAGACAATGCGTGATGTCTGTGTGTGTGTCAATCAGAGCGTCATGGTGATCACAACACGACGTCATCATTCAACTGTCCCCCAGTCGACTAGAATTGTGAACAAAGGATCCGAAGCCCTCCAAGAACATGGTATCAAAATGCTGTTTTCTAATCCTTTTCCCTTCCAGTGGAGTAGTTGCCCCCAAACCCATTTTGCATGGCAAAACTCTTCTTTACAACCCTTTCATGGCGCTTTGAAGTTAGGTCCTTGAACAGGCCTAAGTGAGTATTAAGACAGCTATTCAACCTACATATGTAGGTCGCAGAGTGAAAATGGCCTTTGATTGATAATAAACAAATTTCATAAATGAGGAAAATTAAAAAAAATCGTTGGTTCGAATCCTGCCCCGGACCTGGTCTGAAACATGCTCCTTTCTAAATCTTTTTAAAATTATCAACCTTATAGCTGTCTACACAGGTCATTGGACTATTGGCACACACGCTGTAAAAATGGGCATTCCGTTCAATGCTCAGAGAAACAGTCGTACACTTGCTTTGCGATTGCCCAGCCCTCGCTCGCTTGAGACTCAAATATCTCGGAAGTCCTTTTCTGGAGAGTTTAGGGCATTGCTCTAGCTTAGAACTTTCAGACCTATCCAAATTTGTCAGCAAGTCCGGATGGTTGTCAATGTACAAAAGTATATTACCATTTTATTTAGGCTCGCGAGGACATGGCAACAAAACGGCACTCGAGGTCGCCAGCCATTTTACCTACCTACCTACTGCAACAATTTCTGGATTATACGAAATTATTTGATGCAAAAGTAAAGTAAAGGAGCGATATCGAATAAAATAATATTATTCTGATTTATTTCATTTGAAATAACGTCGAAAATTGTTGCACAGGCCTCTCAGTATTTAATTAGAATTTTATTTCGCCCCCAAAATATATTTTTGCCTCTGATTTTGTTGTATGCTAATTTATATTTGTGTAAACTGAATGAAGTTCAAGGTTACAATTTCCAATCGCTTAATTTGTTGTTGTTGTTGTGGTTGTGGTTTTTGCTTTTGTATTTATTTGTTTTGTTATTTATTGTAAACAGAACGTGCGCACGAATATGAATATTTTAAGTTCACAAATTCAACGCGCAATTGCGTTGGAAAAAATCTGTGCAAAATTACAATAATAAAATTTACTTGAAAAAGAATAATTAAAAGCGTAGTATGCACGTAGTATATTCAATACATCTGCATTTTCAATTTGTTGTATTGTCAATATGCGAGTGGTGCAGCTTTCCAAAGCTTTGTTAACGTTCAAACTTAAGCTTTTTCGCATAGGCACTGAAAGCTCTAACTGTCTCTTGTATGCGCTCTTAAAGCACGAAACTTCACCATGGCGCTCTCTGCAATGTAGGTGAAAAGCTTCGCCTAAAGAACGCAATAGTTGCGGAAAGCTGAAAAAGCGCTTTCAAATACCGGGAAAATAAACGCTATAGCGGTACTCTCTCTCTTAATGATACTTCCTGCAAATAAGTGGAGTGGGCACATCACATACGAACATATTCGACTGACTTTGTTGCCATAAAGCGATGAGCAGCAATGTCATTAAAGAGATGAAACTCTTCATGAGCGTTTCGCTTAGTTGAATATGAAGAGAGCCACTTGAGCGCAGTTAAAAAATTACTGATAGCAAAACATTTTAATTTTAAAGTTGATTCTCTTTTTATATTTCCACAAATTATTTCTTCCATTAACAGTTGGGCACTGGACAACGCTTTGTGTCCATAAGCTGGCTGGGGGCGCATTTCGGGAGACTTTTATATCTTTAATGTAATAAATGAATTGCTCTATCTAACTCATCGTTGCTTCCAATGCGATATTCTGATACAACAGAAATTTACTTCTCTTAAAAGTTACATTTTGTTCTTTGAAAACTTTTTGAAAAAGCTCCACCATGCAGCACTAAGTCCGATGTTACACCATGCACCTCAATATGGAGAGAAAGATATATTGAGAGAAATGTTGCAGTGGGCTTCAAAAAAGTAATTTAAATTTTTAAAATGCAAATATAAATAAAAATGTTCAATTTGAAATAAAACCTGAATATTGCTGAAAAATAGGTGTGTAACTAAAGGAAAGTTGTGGGCACTTTTTGTCAAGTAGTCTCCCCATCTCCCCTAGGTTTTTGTACATTCATGTACATATATGCATTGAAAATTGGGGCAAATAATAATTGTTTCGTATGGAATAAATGGAATGTTTCATTTCCGAACTATTTTTGCGTTCACTTGTATTTTCACTTGACACGATATTGTACCTCGCTCTGTTTGCCAACCACCAGTTTGCAACATACAATATGTGGAACAAACTTTAACTGTAACATGGTAATTTAATATAATATTGCACATATTTAATTAAATATAATACTTCACATATTTAATTATGTAAAGTATTTCACGTATTTCATTAAATTAAATTAAAAATATAGGAGAAAAGTTGTTAATACAAAGATAAGTCCATGAATCTGGTGAAAAGACACCAGTATATTGTTAACAGAACAATGCCGGTTCTGTGACACATTCCTAAGAGGAATAAACTGCTTTCTCTGCTGTTTTCTCTTGTTATGAAAAGCTCTCTTGATTTTTTTGGATTTGCCCCCCTTGCAGTAAGCGATTGAACATATTGTTCTTGCTCTCTTATCAGTCCTACTCCTTCATCGCGTTGGGCCGGTAATCTGACACACACAACGCAACATAGCACAACACAACACAACACAAATCGGTGTTTGAGGAGAGCAGAAGTCGAGTACAATAAGAGAGAACTCCCGCCTTTGTACACTGAACTCGTAGTAAAACAAAAGCGACATTTTGTACCCATTTTCTGTTGTTGTTGGTGTTGTTGCTGCTTCGTTTGCCATACCAAAGCAACCACACGCTACCTTTGCTTGCTGACTGGCTGGTCGCTGGCGCCTGTTAGCTTTGCTGGTATATTCGGAACGTACTTCTGATTTTTACAGTTAGTCGCGTTCGAGACCTTGTCGAGTTTTGTCATGTTGCTAGCATTTGACAATTCAACGCTTATATTGAAACAACACAATAGAAAAACAAAATACTACAAGAGCGAAAGTCTATGTAAAAAAGTAACAAAATAGCAACAGTGCAATTTGAAGAAAATATCTTAGCGGTTCAATTTTTTGTAAGGAAAGAAATTTCCGAAAAAATTAAAAAAGATTCAGAATTGAATGAAAATTTTTTTGAGCCAACTGTCAAATTGTGTCAATGTGAAAATAAGTCGACAAATTTTAAAAATAAAAAGTTTTAAAATATAAATTTTTGAATTAAGTGAAATTTATATTAAAAAAAAAATTTATTATAAATCAATCAAATAATAAATAAAAGCAGACAAGTTTTGAGGATTACGCGCTTTTTTGCTGTTGTAAAATTTCACAAAAATCAACAAAACGCTAAAAAAAAAAATAAAATTATTTATAATATATTAAATAAATAAATATATATACAAGAATGTATGTTATACAAAGTAATTAAAGTTCCTTTTCAAAAATCATGTTTATTGTAAAAAAAATAAACATAAATTTGTTCAGCTTATAAAATAAAAAAGAAGTGGATGACGCGAAATTTGTCGTAATTGTACCTGAAAAAGAAAATAAATGAAGTGAAGGCAAATTTTCGAATACAACTGAATTTGTATTTTGAAAACGGTGAAAAAACTTACTAAAATCAGTGAAGCAAAAATATCGGCATTAATTGCCAATTGTAAAATAAATTGTGAAAACACTGATAAAACAACAAAAAAAAGCAAGCAAATAACATTACAAGGAAATTTGCAAAATATATAAAAAAAAGATTTTTATGTTTTTTTAAAAAACAACAAAAAAACAGTAAAAATGGCTGAAGAGTTACCAATTCTAAAAGGCATCCTGAAGGGAAATGTGCACTACCACAATGCGCGTAAGTTTTTTCTTAGTAAATGCGTGTAATTTCCCCAGATGGGGAAAATTCTGAACAAAGGCCCTGACATGACGTCTTCTCCTGTCCCAGACCGAATTGCAAAGCCGCAGGTAGCGTGGTCAAGTCTCTCAGTCACTCAGGCAGTGGGGTGGTGTGCTCTCAATTGAATCTTTCTCTTCGAGTCAAAGGCCTTCACATTTCACATGCAAATGAGAGTGTAAGGTGAAAGTAATAACTCCCCTGTAGCACCTTAGTGTCTAGCATGTTAAAGCTTAAGCCGTATGTCGTATCCACTACTTTGATGGGGGGTTCCGTGTGCATTTTTATCATCACTGCTTCAGGAGCTGCAATAATAAGTGCCTGTGCAACGATGAGCGATATTGGAAGAAATGGAGTTAGGACTTTTTCGGGTATTGTTCAGAGCTTTTTTGCACAGGAGGTTGTACCTGAAATGCCCGGATATGATGATGGGTGCTGTGGTTAATGCGGTCCTGTTCCAGCAAGCTCATAGAAGTAGCTCCTTAGTAATAATATTCACACTTTGATTTAAACATATTCTTTGGAGGTTGCTTCGTTGTGTTTTTTAACCTACTCTTTTCCAGCATTTGTGCGAATACATGAGTCAATTTCTATGAAGTGTTATCAGAATTGCTACTCGTATTTTAGTTTCAGTTTCTCCAGCTTCACCGGCGACTAGAGCAGTGCTCAATTATTCCGAAGGCTTTTTCATTGCTGCTGGTCACTATTTTCGTCAATCTGCAAAATGGTTTCTTTAGCTTTCAATTTCTATGAATATTGTCAGTGAATTTTGTTGCCGTACTGTATATGTAGTTGTTGCTTACTCCCAGCTGCCGCGTCTGCCTTTCTCCATTGTCAGTTACTATTACTTTTATGCACTACACAGACACATTTTGGTGCATATTTCTGGTTGGTTGTTTAATTTGTCCTTCCTTCCTTCCTTCCTTCCTTCTTGCAAAGAGCATGATGAAATTAAGGGGAATGATCTGTATGGTTTTTGAAGTGTGTAGTTCGGTCGAAAGAACACGCCACTTTTTGAAACGATAGGGGAACTCAAACTACTCTTATGTGTAGTGTGTAGTTTATTTGTATTGTATTTGTAGAATATTTGTAGTAGCTGGTACGAACGATTTTAAATATCATTTACTTGTTTCAATTTATGCAGCATCTCTTCGCTTTTACTACTTTTCTACTGCCGCCACCACATTTCATATGTACCAATAATTTTTATACGAGTATTTTGCTGCAAGACTTGTGTCCATTTCTAATTACAGAATTTCCTTTGCGTTGTTTTTGTACGTTTTGTCGCCGCATGTGCGCGCCTGCGTGTTGCGTCTATGTGGGTGAGTGTGTGTGTGCTTGTCTATATGCCATAAGAACCCTTCAACAACTTAGTTGAAAATGTTAAAAAAAAAAAAAAAAAAAAAAACAGCTTAAACACCTTTTATAATAATAACCAACTTGCAAATGTTTTAAATATATAATATAAAGGCATTTAATAAAAATAGAAAAGACTAATGAATTTTATAATTACTAAAAAATAAGCAACTTCACACCTAGAAATTCTTCGATTTTGAAACCGAGATCAGATTTTTTTTTTCTATTTGTCAGCCGTTTAATGAGGTTTTTTGTAATAGTAGTAAAGTTTTTATTTGTAATATTGTATGTTGAACAGTAACAATCTCTCCTTAACTATTGATTTTAATTTATTCCTAAAGAACACAATTTGACCAAATAAATCGACACTCATGAAAATGGCAAATAAACCATTAAGTTCAATTCTATATTTCTGAGATTTTTTACTATTTCGCGGCATTTGTATTATTTATTTGAGTACATCAAATTTTATAATTTAATTAATTAAAAACTTCAAGTTGAATATTGTGGAAAATGAAAATGCTTTGAAAATTCCTACCTAACCTAAGAGGCAAAAACTTGTTAAATTTTTTCAAATTCAAATTCAAATTACTGGCAATTTTAATTGTGAAGAGAAAAAAATCGTCTTCGCTTGTATTTGTTTATTCTGATTTCTTTCATTGTTGCCATTTATAACAACTTCTTTTTTCCTCGCTTTGTTTCTTACATTATAGCTTCGCACTCGCTCGAACGCTCATGCTAACTAGCGCCATTGATCGCGACCTCGTTTTGTCACTGCGCATGGGCATATGCATAAGTGCCGTGGTGTGTGTGTGAGAGAGTGTGTGAGTATGAGTTGAAAAGAGTATTTGTGCCCAATAAAAAATGAAGGGGGATTGCGCACGCCGTTTTGAGAACAGAATGTTAACCCTATATTTACAAAGGTATACTACATTACTACACTATCAACAACAACAGCAACAACAATAATAAACTTTTTGGGTTTTCGGAGGTGCGTCTTCGCTGTTACTGCATTTACATGCTGTTTTTGCAATATAATATGAAAACTCTCATTGAGCTGAATACGTTTATCGAAAATATAGTAAACTTGAAATGAAATTTTTACTTAACATGCTTTTTGTTGTCAGTTGTTGGTACTGCTGATGGTGTAAGTATGTGTGTTGTTGGTGTTTATCGTTTATAGTATTGTAGTGTCGCCGTCACTCCGAATACAATTTTCTAAGCAACGCACTCACCGCTGCTCTTGTTGACCAACTTTCTTAGCTTGAAAGTTTGTTATGTTTTTCTGTTTGTGTCTCTCTTCCTCTCCATCAAGATCGCCTTCGCAATTTTAGGCTGGTGTTGCACCCGCAGCACTGCTGAAATTTTGTTGCTTAGCAATAAAATTGAGAAATTTCCATCAAAAAGTTTGCTCTTTCAACAGCACTCTAACGGGGACCAAATCCGAAAGAGAGCAAAGAAACCAAAAGAAGCGCGCGTCAATGTTGACTGTGCTACTCCAGTCTATGAAATTTGTTTTTTTTTTTTGTGTTTGGTTTGGTTTGCAGCTGTTTTCGACCGCTTTTTTTCTACTCATATTCACAGACTCCACTTTTTGTAGATTCGCTCGCGCTGCTTGCTGCTGCCTATTCTTGTAGATTGGAGTGCGTTCGCTTTTGCGCGCTCCAATTTCTTTCCAACGCTGCTGTTGCTTGCTGCCTTTTTAAATGAAAAATTTTCATTTTCATTTGACCCGAATTTCGCTGAGGAATGTATGTCAGCGAGATTTCTTCTTTGGCGCTTTGCTTTTACTAAGGAGAGTGGGTTAATAGCAATGCTTCCTCTCACTTTGGTGTGAATTGTTGTGCCGCTTACTGGCTCGGCTGATGATGATTATGGTTATGATGTTGTTGCTGCTGCTGCTTAGCGTTGTTGATGAAGATGATGACGATATTTCACTTTTGTTACTAATTCTGACGAAAAGTGGTACAAGCGCCATGTCTTGTGCGAGATTTCGCTGTTTGCTGCTTAATGTGTGTGTGTGTGTTTAATTTAGTGAAATTTGAAAAATTTTCAGTTTGTTGTACTTTGGTAAAAATTGTTGCATTATTTTTTTTCATAAAAGTTGCCAAATATGCGAAATTTCAAAATCTTAAGAATAATAACGATTAAGCTGATTGGGTATCCTCAACAGATAGACAGACATCTCCTCTTAGAAATGTGAGCCTTGGAGTTTAGAAGTGTTCTCCCTCTCCTGTTTGTGTGTTGGAATCATCTATGAAAATAGGTCAAACTCTTCATTTTCGCAACTGGTGCCCCCACTTTTGTGTCTGCTGATTGTTACTTTGAAATCAAAGTAGTAAAATATAATATAAATAAATATGATTTTATTAAGCAAAAAGAAAGTGGTGACTTATTGTTTCTTATTCCTAATTGATGCGGAGAACAATTGTGACTGGGGCACCCTCCCAATCAATCAAACGAACAGGCACTTTCCTTGAGCACTGTTCAAACAATTCAAACCTAAGCGCAAGCACTCGTTTCTGTGTGTGTGTGGGCATTTCCTTGTGGTGGTTGTAGGTCATGACCTTAAAAATACTTCAATTTAACGGCGACTTGTAAGGCACACTACTTTCTTAATTTGTTTACTTTGTTGTGCTGCAAATACCTGTTGGGGTAAATGTGACTGAGTTCAGCTGGACGAGTTGGAGCGTGGCGAACACGCCTCCTCAAGCACAATTGGAATTAAATTTAATTTTTCCTTTTGTGATATTTAATTTTCTAAGTATCGAAAGTATGAATACAAATCAAATTGATACTTTGGAAGATTTGGAACTAATTTTGCTACAATGGAAAGTGAAATCTTGTTTACAACGAACCTGTTGCGTGCACCCTCCTTCCTATGAAACGAAGCAAAGTCTGCCCTCCCACCCAAAGATTGACCTCCATTTGCTTGCTGTCGTTAATGAAAATGTCATTTGTCATGTTCCGTTTGTTTGTAAGTCAGCCCTTCCGTCCGTCCGTCCGTCCGTCCGTCCGTCTGTAGGTTGCATCCAGCCAGCTAGCCAGCCAAATGCATGCGCCTACTTTCATGTGAAAACGGGACTCCGACTTAGGAACGTGACGCCGGTTTACACCGCTTACCTTAGATTATCGTATCTCGGTTGTAGGCTACGCGCTCTCTTTGGTGTTTAGTGTGTATGCAAATGTGAAAGTTCACCCACATTAAATTTTGAACTAAATGCTCTGTACTCGATTTGAATGCCACCATCCGCGGCGGCACCAACATTCAACAACCATGCAACCATGTAAAAGAGAAAGTGTAACAACCGCTGCTGCGGTGCGGCATTGCGCTCCGGCTGCACATTGACACGGCACAGCAGCAGCAGCAGCTGAGGCAAAAAGGCAATGACCTACTTTAAGGGATGTGTCGGAGTGCTCTTGAGTGTTCTTTTTATCTTCTTTAATGTGCACTCGCTTTCTATTTATTGCTGCTTGCGAGCGGCGTATGTGTGTGTTAACTTTTATGCCCTACTCCCCGAAAATATGACTATGCGTACGTTTGTAACGACCAAAGTGAGGCGTGTCAGGTGTGCAGATATGTACACGCTTTTCTATATATACATATATGTACATATATTCCTAAGACCCGCCTGTTTGGGGATATAAAACCTTCTCCCAAAACTATGAATTCTGAGTTGGTTAGATTGAATCACATCGAACAAACCACACTGCCCACATTCTATATATATAGAGGCATATATATGCACCTAACTGACGAAGGTTTCACTTATAGTGGTTCTGGGGAACTCTTGGCAACCTAGTATATCGTCCTCGAATTTTTGGCCTACAACAGAATATACGAAGAAAAGCTCTCTCTTAACTTCCATTATATGAGCAAAACTATGCTGCTCCAATGTCAACGGCGTCGTCCATACATCTCAAGTAGTGTGAGCATCTCGTGTTCGTATTAAACCGACTGTAAGCTCCTTAATTTGTTTTATTATGCTCAGTTTAAGCAGGGGTGCAACCAAAGTTGTCCTTCTTGCTGGCATATTGAGCTGTGGTTACAAAAGTCCCAGCGACATAAGCAAAATGATGGGGTAAACAGCTGGTTCGTACCTCGTTGCGTTGACACCTGCCGCCTGATGAACAACACAGCACAGCAACAACAACAGTGTGCCATTTTTTCACATATATGTGCATTGCGTTACATAGTCCACAGCCTGGTTTGTGGCCCCGTTTGTGTTCTGCCAGTGCGTGTGTGTTTGTGCGTGTGCATGCGATGGTGAAGTACCTTCATAAATAACTCGGAGAGCAGACCAGGCGAATAGCGTTGCTGCGGCATAGAAAAACAACTGCCACAAAATCAGCTGACAGCTGGCAATGGACTCTTGTGAAGCCAGATTTGCACAAGTGACAAATTCGTCAATGGTGTTCGAATGCGGCACAAGGGAATTGGAAGTCTGAACACAATATGCGGACTTTAGGCATAAGGAGTAGTTTTGAGGGTTGTTCAGCACTTTGCATTGCTGTATAAGGAACCATTTGTATACCCTGTCTATGGTGCAGATTAGTGTGCTGAAGAAGAAAAGTGTTTGGCTCGAGGTTATTTTGAATCCTAATCAGAGCAGATCAAATGATAATTCTTGATCGATCGTTGGATTGAAATCATGTTGTGCCCTGCTTCCTATTTTGTGTTTGCCTTGTTGACAATTCCAGCGCATATTCATGGGAATGCATCAAGGTCTGCACTGCATTCGTGGTAGAGATCATGACAAGTTGGGGCTACTTCTGTGCTCTGGAGTAGGACAGAATAATCGATCATCTACTAATGAAAATAATACAAAACGGACTCATTATGAATCACTTCCATCACTCTGTAAACGCTGATACTACCTTTGGCTTCTACCTGTTGCTAGTTTTGCCTTCTCATTTATTGGGTGACTTGCTTCAGTTTCTATGCGAGCAGTGGAGTTTTAGCGTATGCGTTCTCATTTAAATTCAGTGTTTAATTTAGTTTTTCTTCTGTTTGACTTGTTTTGACGCTATTTCAACTTTCTTTTGTTCTTTCTAATTGCAGCGGTGCGATTTGGACGGGTGCCGAAACGGGAGAAAGCCCGTATTTTAGCCGCCATGCAGCAAAGCACACAAAATCGTGGCCAGCAGCGGGCTCTAGCCACGGAACTCGATGACCAGCCACGTCTATTGGCGGCTGTGCTACGCGCCCATTTGGATACATGCGAGTTCACAAAAGAAAAGGTGGCTACAATGCGCCAACGAGCGCGAGAATGTCCTTCGTACTCAATGCCAACATTATTGGTAAGTACAAACGTATAAAATTGCTCTATAATCACAATCGATATACACAAACACAGATCTCTTGGACAGATTCACTATTACGGACTGAGTGGTTTTAGGGCTCCTCTGGTTCAGGGTGTCGTGGGGCGGGAGGGGAAAGTGACAAGTTTCGTATTTTTCTGTAACTATGCGCCGACCCCGGGCATGTTCAATTTTCAAAATTGAATGTCAAAATGTGTTCAAGGGCGAAATGTGTACAATTAAACAACAACAACAACAGCAGCAGCAACAAAATCACTAGCAATGAATAATACAGCGCTACAATAAACTTAAACTAAGGTTAACTGAAAAAAAGCATACACGCGGTCGACGTCTAAGTCGCTTCTCATGCGTAACATTTGAGTTTAACCTCAACATTGAATGACAGCGAGCAGACGGACGAACTAGCGGACGGACGGAACGGAACGACTTTGGCGGGCTTTTTATGCAGTTTTTTGATGTGTATTTTGTTGGTATTTGTTGCTGTTTCGCAGCTGTCAAAATGACATTAAAATGGTTCGTAAGTAATTGACTGTAATACGAACTTGTATGGGATCTTTCAATTTCCGGTTTGTGCTCAAATCCGAGTGAGAAATAGGTTCGTTTGCTGAAAAATCAACCAATTCACAATTTGAGAAATGAAACACCACAATGAGTTAAAGTTAGAGAGAGAGAGAGAGAGAGAGAGAGAGAGAGAGGTGGGGTCGCAACGTGCCAAATATTTAGTGTACAAGAGTTCAAATTTTGTATCTGTTCATTTATAATTATTCTTGGTTGTGTTGTTTTTTTGTTACTGCCACAAAGAGTCAAATTGAGATGAGTTGAAAGTGTGATAAAGTTTAGTTTTCTGCCATTTGGCAGCTCATATCTTCGTGAGTGCCATATGCAGATACCTACATCTGCAGATGTGGCGTTGTCTTTACAGCAATCGGGAAGTTCTGCTGCTGCCGCTGCTGCTCAAAGTTTTCGTTACGTTTTCTGTGTGTTGTACTTCAGTTGAATGCCTTCGAGGCTGCTCTTGAACAATGTTGCTGATAAGTGGGTTGTAGACTGCGGCAGAGGCAGTGGCAGAGTTTGCTGAAACAAATCTTTAGAATAGGAAGAACCCATAGCAGCGGTGACGCTGATGTGTTTGTTGGAGGTGTATATATATATGTGTGTATTTATATGGTAAAAACTTCATTGCACATTGAATTACAACTAGTAAGGCCAAAAGTCGGTTGGAAATGAATGAGAAAATTTAATAGCAGACAGTTGGATAGCAGCACTATATGAAGACAGGAAGTGCCTTTGTCCAAGGGAGTACAGTTTTTGGAGATTTGACACACAAAATCCCTAAACGATTTATTTAAACACAAGCAGCGTTGACTATGCATCCCTGCTGTCTATCTGGGAGCAGTAGATCCTGCATATATAATAGATAAAAGAAGTCAGTGGGCGTATGATTAATTATTAATCGAGCCACTGCAGCCCAGACATATTAGGGAGGTTGGATATACGCCTAGGTGTCTGGAAGCTACACTATATAGCCCGGTAGAGACAGACGGTCTAGAAATCAAAATCTAGAATAACCAGAGCAGAGCATACTGATTATGTGGCTTCGTTTTTTCATTTCTATTTATTTCATAAACTAAATTTCTTTAGCAGCGACTTGTTGAAATTTTTGTTGTACGTGGCTGAGTTGTCTTCTTAGAATTTTCAATGTCATGACTGGATTCACCACACTAGCTAAGCGTTATTCAAATGGGTGTATGTGTATAACATACATAACGCACATAAATTTATATATATGTAGATGTGTGTGTGTGTGTGTGTGTGTTTGTGTGTTTGTGTATGTGTATGGTCGTATAAAATATCCACCAATAGTGGTACTGCATTCGCATTTTCAATGTCAAATTTGCCATTTATTGTTGAAAAGATTGTTTTGTTTTATTGACTCATAATTTAGACGCCATCGCTTTAGCGGATATCTTTTTCACTTTACTACAAGTAAAAAAAAAAGAAATAACAGCAAATAAAGAACGCAAAAATTATCGTAGAACTCTCACGCATTAAATTGAGAGCATTTTCAGAATTCGCGAAAAGCATCGTTGTCTGTCATTCAAATAAAGAAGGCAGAATTGAGCTAAAGAAGAGGTAGACATGAGGTGAAATAAGTTCTCTGGATCATGTTTTATGCAAACACCTGCAAGGACAGCCATGAACAAACCAAGCGCGAAGGATTTGTGTTCAACTCACATCGACCGGGTGACAGAACTGACCGATTGCCCAGTTAACTGACTGACTGACTGACTCACTGGCTGGGGCTGTGTCTGCCCATTGTGTTGAATTTCGGAAATTCGCATACGCTTTCCGCTCCATCAACCACCACCACCACCACCACCACCACCACTTCATTCAATCGATCGCAGTAATTTGTTGTTTAGTCATTGTGTGTTAAGCTGTTTTTTGTTGTTGCTTTTTTGTACTAATTATCGGCAGCAGTTGAGTCAATAACGAAACAAAAAATAATGTATTTCATTAAATTTTTTCAGTTCCATTTTTAAGGCAAATGTCAAAGTCAAGTCCACGAAACGTGCCGGCTTTTTTCTATCTACGCCATTCGTATTAATAATAAAACTGTAATTTGGTTGTTGTTGTTAGTTTAGTTACTATTGCTCTTTCATCAGACTGATTATGTATGAGGGTGGTTTTCTGGTTGTTATGTCTCGAGGAGGGCGCTTTGCTCTGCTGTGGGAAACTCAACACGAAAGTGTAACTTGTGTGCATTGATTCCAGATTCAAACGAAGTACACACGCCCACATGCATGCAATTCTTGTCATTCATTACACAAGCCTCTTGAGGAAATAAAACTTTATAATGCAACCACGTCACTCAAATGCCACACAATTAAATACATAATATGTACATATGTATATTGTGAGAACGGTGGGAGCAAACAAAAACAAAGCGGACACGGTGTGAACCTTGCTTCAGCAGCAGTTCAGTTATATCAATACCACGTCAGCGCAATTTGAGCCGGGCTGGGCTGTGTGACTTACGCGGATTTAGAACTCGGCTTGTTTTATTTAGTTGCTCATTTACGCTCAATTCCTTAACAGAGTCGTCCGTCCCTCCACTGGCCAAGTGCCATCTTCTTCTAAGAAGAAATTTTGACTGATACACTAATAAGACGAGCTTTAGATAAACAAAAAGGCAGCAAAAAATACGAAAACAAAATCGACATTATTCAAATTTATACAATTTGACGAAAAAAAGTGTTGTTTTTTTCTGTACACGTCTACGACGTAGAATAAAGAACGAAAAGACGACCTTGCAGCGAGTTATTTTTTGACCTTGAATCATTTGTTATGCCCCTCTACATACTTCCCTTGTTATATAAAATAACACAGGCAGAGAGCGGTTCGCAGGCAGGCAGTTAATAATAAATAAAAAGAAATTAAAAAAATTAAAATTTTTGTACTCATTCATAATACTCTCCTCTCCTCATCATATATAATCAAGAAGTACTTGAAAGGCTGACATTTTTTTTGAAATAGAATATTATTTGTATTGAGTACTTTCGAACGCTTTCATTTTGTACGATCACTTTTCTTACACTGAGCAATAATAATTTGTATTTGGTGATATTATTAGTTTCTTACAAAGTTGCTTGCTAAAGTAATATTTATTTTATTGCCAGTGTTGCACCCCTTTCACCCGGCTGTATGGAACTGTGTGTATCTGCGTGTGCTGCAACAGAAATCAGTTGAATATATAATGCCAACTATAATCAGCGCATTTCAATATATATGCAGTTATGACCGACTATGGCAGGCAACGACCAAGGCAGTCAGTCACTCACCCAGTCAGTCAATACACTCACTCTTCCTTCCCTTCCCACTTTTCAAATAAAAAAAGGCGGAAAAAGCAAAGCAGTAAAAGCGCGACGCAAAAAATTAATTATAATAAATGCTGCTACACTCACTCACACTAACGGACAAACGTCATAATGACAGCCAATGGCACAAAAAGCAGTACCGGTGCGGTGCATATGTGCTGACCTTGTGAAATACGAGGAAATAATTTGTAGTTTGTTGTTTTGTTTGGGATGTATTTTTTTACACACACACACACACACACACACACACACACACACACACACACACACACACACACACACACACACACACACACACACACATTCAAGCGAACATACACGAGCATTTGCATGTACCTATTGCACTCTATAAAGTACTTGTCTTGATAAAATATTTACGTTCAGACCTTAGGTACTCACTACTGACTCGTTCGTTCGTGTTAATATTAATGTAGGAAATGACGTTTTAAACAAAGGCTAGTGTAATGAGGTAAGTAGCTGAAAGATTGTACTCAAGGTGCTGCTGACCGTAGAGAAGAGGTGCAATATTCAGTAGTGCAACAGCAGAATCATATCTGCTCTTTGTGTTTTTTGAAGGTTTTACCTGAACTCTGTTAGTTTACAATTAGGACTGCAGCGGGTTTAGCGGTTTGTGATGAATTGAGAGAGAATTAAACTTATGTAGTTCAATTATCGAATTCTAAATTCAGTGCCACCAAATAAAAAGTACTAAACTTGCCGAAATTCGCACGATCTTATTGATATGGGAATACAATTAACGAACAAGTTGATTAAACTTAACGAAAGTTATACAAAGTTACTTATTGTAGAAATTTAACTCCACTTTTGTGTAAGTTGGGAACAAGTTGTATAAATTTAATGAATATTTTATTAACTCAATCAATCTGCTACAAACTCAACGAATCTCTTACAAACTCAATGAATCTTTTAAAAACTCAATGGATTTTCGAAAACTTAATGAATGGAATTTAACCAAAATTTTTGGAACTAAGCCAATTTTGATTCTTTTACTAGCAACCTGTAATTTTGTTATGAAATGTAATAGATTTCCCCGCTGAAACCAGTGTTAAATCTATATGTATTTAACCAAAGCACCACAATTTCTTCTTCTTCGATATTCAACTGTAAATACAGTGCCATTTCAAGTACAATTCCACAGCAAACAAAAAACTAAAATGTTTCTAGAGTTTGTGCACGTTTTTGAATAATGTTGTAGTTGTTGCTGCTAAGCAATCTTCTTGCCTTAACATTGACATTTCTTCTATACATGGGTACTCTTGACTCAACAAAGTAGTCTTTATCTCAAAAATGAAGCAAACTAATTTCACTACTCAATGTCAAGTTTTTATGATCGAGCATTGGCTTGGTGCAGAAAGACACGCTCCCACTCTCGCATACTCACTCACTCACTCACTCACACACCCACCTGCCCCTACATCAGATGTACGCACTCATACAGTAATATGTAGTCTCGTTATTAAAACTGTCAACTGCGTACTTTCGTTAAGTTTATTAGCAAATTTGGTCTATTTAACGTTAATTTCGAAGTACTCACAAACCGAAATATTCGTGTGCCTAGTACACACACAGATGTGTTTGCAAAAATAATTCCAAGGTCAGTCCAAACGTGCTTTGTTAACTTGGAAATAAAAAAAATTATAATCAGAAACTTAACGAAATTATTGTAAAGAATGAAAACCGCACATTGCTCCTAGCATGAGTGTGTGTTAAGTGAACATACAACCACGCCGCCCAATGAATACGAGCGTTTATGCCCCTGCACAGCTCGCCATCATAGCCGCACTAAAGTTCTACAAAAGCTGAAATATATTTCCGCTTTTGCACAAATTTTGACGTCTTCGCCGCTTTTACATAGATAGAAAACAAATTACGCACAAGTATACCGGTTGACGAAAGTACAAACACACGTGTGCACATACGAAAAGTGGAAGAATGAAAACATAAAAAAGTAGCGGCTGTCGGCGCCGCGGCCGCAGTCATAGTTGTAGCCGGCTATTTGTACTTGACGAGAGTCTACAGCGTCACCACATGTGCAGAGTAGCGATGATGGTGTAGGTGAAGATGGTGGTGGTGGTGGTGTTGAGTAGAAAAGCGGCAACTACTCGTATACAAACATATTCAAGGTTAATGTACAATTTTGTTCTGTACTTGGCAAACAGGCAGATAAGCAGCCGTAGAGGCAGGCTCATGGGGGAGGGCAGCCAGCCAGCCACTACTACGTACGGCTGCTTAGGCAGGGGGATATCCTGACGTGTTTGTAGCATTTCATGTATTTGTACGTGTTTTTATTTAAAATTATTGAAACAACGTTTTTATGTTGTGTGTTGTATTGTGTGTCTGTAAATGTTATATATGTATATATATTTAGATTATACATATATAAATTAATATTAATTTGACACACACACACATATGTACATACTCACCCGCCCACCTTTGAGAATATTGTATATTCCACCATTGCGAAAGTTGGCTGGGGCACGTTTTTGTACTGAATATACACGCGTGTCTGTAATTTAAAACCCGGAAAAGGCGAAATCACATCAGCAAAAATAGAGACAGACAAACACACGCGCGGTAAAGCGATAAACAATCCCACGAATTCCGCAAATTGAACGATACGAAACAATAATGCTCAATGATGAATGTCAATGATAATGCACAAACAGATTTTGTTCAGGGAAAGAACTTCTATGAAACTGAATGAAGTCTTTGTATTCTGTTATCAGCTGCCTTCAGCGTACGTGCACCATGGAGCTCTATTTTCAATGTTATGCACAGAGTAGGAAGTGAGTAGTGATTGTGTCGGAGATTAACAGAACACCAAATGTTCGTGAGTGAGTAGCGGAACTATCTTGGGAACTTCCTCGCAAGAGTTGTCAAACGTTACAATCAACAACGGAGTCTATTCATTTAGTGGACTTTTTGACTATATTGAGAAACCCAATTTACACAGATAGTAGAGCTAGAAGTTCTCTGAGGATGCTTCCTCTCTCTCTTTCCCCCCATGAAAAATTGGCATGTGACTTCAAGAAACCGTTCATATGAAACGAGGCCGATTTGATATATGTGTGTAAGTACTTCCAGCTCATCTTTATACTTAATTGGATACTAAACTATTTAGACATCTTTGTGGAATAAAACGGTAAAAAAAATTTAAAAGACCAGTGAATAATCGTCCCTTTAATTATAAATAATCGCTCCTGAAATAAAGAAGTCTGGTAGCTCCACAGAATGTGGAACATTTGCTGTCAACTGCGAAATTACATTTACAATTGACATTGCCATTGCCACTGCCTCTATTTCCACCATTACTATTATCCCCTATTACCAGTCTCTCACCCCACCCAACCTACCCTGCTGAAGCAAAGCCAAGCCATTCATTCCATTCCATTCGAATTGCTTCTCCGTCTTCAGCATGCAAGTCATGTTCTTGTGTTCATGTATGTGTGTGTACACCACCCAATTCAATTTATACAGCGAGAGCCTTGAACTCTAGTTCGTCGACCTTGACTATAATGTCATGCTACACTCGCTTAACTGTAAAAATACCCCAACTGACAGACACATTCATACACATAGACACATACATAAACAACGACCACACTCGTATTAAATTTAGTGTGGTGTGTGCTCTTTTATAGTTTTGTTCATGGTGATGGCGTTTGTGCAAAGAGGAGGAAGCGCTCAACAAAGCACTCGCCACATCTGTCAAAATCACGTTACTCTTCTTATCAGTTGCTTTAACGTTTCATTTGACACGATTTTCTTTCCGAAAAAATTGAAATTCAGGAATTCGCTTTTAATGCTGCTGCTGATTGCTAGAATTTCTCAAAACATTCCTTCGCTCGTACAGCTTTTGACAGCTAGGAGCAGGAGCGCTCTCCGAGCCGTGTGTTGTTCATCCACTTTGACTGCACCATGGTTTCGAAGCTACCCCTTTGCCGCTTCACACGCTCCGCTGGCATTTACCCACTCAAACTCACACATACCAAAAAACTATTAACCACATTTGTTGTGTTTAATATTTCAGTGGTTTTCTCTGGCAGCGGGGCAAAGCGAGCTTTTTTTTCCGCACGTAATATGGGCGGACGGTTGGGCAGGTTAGGAAAGCTTTTCCGCATTTCACAATCAAGTAGTAATGTTCGTAGTCGGAAGGCATCTTGAGCGAAATAGGCTGGGCGCGCTGCAGTGTGGGGTGGGGTGGAGTGGGGGTGTGGTAGGGTGTGCGACCGGGACACTGTATTCATTTGCTTTGTGCGCTTTTTTCGAATTATAATTATTGATTTAAATGTCAGTGTTAGCGTCAGCACACAAATCGTTCTGTGGGCACCGGTCCGGTCCGCTTGACCTTCGCGTGAACTTTAGCGGGTAATTACAATTGTAAACAACTGTGATTATTGACTCGACTGTGGGCGTTGCGACTCTTTCATACTCTTATGTACACACACACACAAAGGAAATAAATGTGCACACCAGTACGTTAATTTCCCAGTGAAATGCAAGGTCTTCCGCAAACTGTCGCCGCTGCTTTTGTAGCAACAGTTGCTCTGCTCCATTGCGTCGGCCCTCATATACATATATATATATATGCATAGATAGATTTATAGACAGATATTCGTGTTGAACTGTACTCATTTTTGTTCTTTCTTCTAATTGCAGGCTTGTCCCCTCAACCCCGCCCCAGAGCTACAGTCCGAACAGGAGTTCTCTCAGCGCTTCGCTCACGTTATACGCGGTGTCATCGATTTCGCCGGCATGATTCCCGGCTTCCAGTTGCTCACACAGGACGATAAATTCACGTTGCTCAAGGCGGGCCTCTTTGATGCTCTGTTCGTGCGCTTGATCTGCATGTTCGACTCTTCGATTAACAGCATCATTTGCTTGAATGGCCAGGTAATGCGCCGCGATGCTATACAGAATGGCGCCAATGCGCGTTTCCTTGTCGATTCCACATTTAACTTTGCCGAACGCATGAACTCGATGAATTTGTCCGATGCTGAGATTGGCCTCTTCTGCGCCATTGTCTTGATTACCCCAGATCGCCCGGGTTTGCGCAACATTGAGCTGATCGAGAAGATGTACAGCCGTTTGAAGGGTTGCTTGCAATCGATCATTAACCAGAATCGCCCTGATCAGCCGGAGTTCATGTCGAAGCTGTTGGATACCATGCCAGATTTGCGTACGTTGAGCACTTTACATACTGAGAAATTGGTAGTTTTCCGCACGGAACACAAGGAATTGTTGCGTCAGCAAATGTGGACAATGGACGATGAGCAGCCGCCGAGTGCAAAGAGTCCTGGCTCGAACTGGGACGACGCACGCATGGATGTGGAGGCAAAGAGTCCTTTGGGCTCCGTTTCGAGCACCGAATCCGGTGATATTGAGTACACCACTTCGTCGACCACCGGGTCTTCGCTTCATCATCATCATCTTCACCATGCACATCAGCCGTCTTCGTTGGCTTCGTCTGCTCCATTATTGGCCGCCACTTTATCCGGTTCGTGTCCATTGCGCAACCGCGCCAACTCTGGCTCGTCGGGCGACTCCGCTGCCGATTTGGATATTGTCGGCTCCCATGCACATCTCACCCAAAATGGGTTGACAATCACTCCTATTGTGCGTTCGCATTCCCACCAGCAGTTACATCATCACTTAACCGCCGGAACACAGCATCGCTACCGCAAGCTGGATTCGCCAACTGACTCCGGCATTGAATCGGGCAATGAGAAAAACGAATGCGGCAGCAAAGCCGTCAGCTCTGGGGGCAGCTCGTCCTGCTCCAGTCCACGCTCAAGCGTTGATGACGCTTTGGACTGCACCGAAGCCACAACGGCCAGCACCAGCCAAGTTACCGTATCGGTATCACCAGTACGCTCTCCTCAGTTGCACAACGGAGTGGCACCCACTTCCACATCATCGGCCACATCGACAGCAAACTCACCCAGCACGTTGAAGCGTCAAATAGTCGAAGACATGCCCGTATTGAAGCGTGTATTGCAGGCGCCACCACTCTACGACACGAACTCCTTGATGGACGAGGCCTACAAACCGCACAAAAAATTCCGCGCCTTGCGCCATCGCGAGTACGAGACCGCTGAAGCAGATGCCAGCTCCACATCCAACGGCAATGTCGGAGCGAGCATGGCGACTAACAGGCCGACCAGCAACCCAGTTCAGAGCACACAGGCGGCCGCTACTAGTCCACCACCAGCGGCACATGCCGCCTCGGTGGCAGTCATACCGCAGGCGTCGGTCTCCCCCGTGGCGACATCGCCTCATCCCCCCCTAGTTATCGCAACGCATCAGCAGCATGCGCACCACCAAAGCCAGTTGCATATGCATTTGACACGCCCATCGCCCACCAACATGAACAACAACAACAACAACAACAACAACAACAACAATCTGCAGCATGCTTCGTCACTTTCGAGTACCCACTCCGTGCTCGCCAAGTCCCTAATGGCCGAGCCGCGCATGACGCCTGAACAGATGAAGCGTTCCGACATCATACAAAATTATATAATGCGCGAACCAATGCCAGCTTCTTCCACAACCAGCGGCCTGCTCGTGTGCACGCCCACTGGCCCCGGCAGCCGCAGTCCTGCACCACCAGGACACCATATGCCCATGCACCATCATGGCCATCATGTTGCGCAACACTTCCCCACCAATGGCTCGCCAGCATCCAGCAGCTCATCGTCCGCCTCCTCCAATTCCAACTGCGCTTCACCATCCACCACCACTGTGACATTGGCATCCCCACCACCACCACCAGTCGCCACCGGACGCTGGCCCGGCCACTCCGTCATCACAACGACGAGCATCAATCAGCGCCAACAGTCGGTCTCGCCGAGCAGCAACGGTTCGTCGTCGTCCTCCTCGTCGTCATCCTCAAGCGGCTGTCAGTATTTCCAATCACCACACTCCACCTCCGCTTCTGTCTCACCGCCGCGCCCATCACCCTCGGCCATGCACACTCCGCCCCGTCTCCTGGAGTTGCAAGTAGACATCGCCGACTCACAGCAGCCGCTGAATCTATCCAAGAAGTCGCCGACTCCGCCACCCAGCAAGTTGCAGGCCCTGGTAGCAGCAGCCGCTGCGCAGCGCTACCCCACCGTCTCGGCCGACGTCACTGTGACCGCAACGGCAGCTCCGGCTCCACAGGCGTCCGCATCGCCGGCCAGTAGCACGCAGCAAGTGCAGGTGCACAAGGTCATGTTGGAAGCGTAAGTCAAGTGGCATGAAGTAGTATGAGTGTGAGTAGTGGGGGTAATTGTTAGCAGAGTCGGATATGTCCCGCAACGTCTCCGACCAATATGCCACAAAATCAGCTGTTCTCTGCGGTGAATGGGGAAGGCGGCGGGCGCCCATGCGACACTCGGTGTCGGATTGGCGGCGGCTACTTTCGGCCGTTGGACTGCAGCCAACAGCTGATTTTGATATTCTAAAATTATAAAGTTACAATGAAAGCGGCGGCAGCTGTCAACAACGGCAGCTGCTGCTGCTGCGATCTGGCAACGATATGCATCCGAGTTCGACAACTTGTGTAAAAAGCAACCTAGTATATAATCATAAGAGAAAGAGAAAGAGAAAGTGAAAGTGAAATGGTAATGGAAATATAGAGCAAAAAGAGCAGGAAGTAGAGGTTAAGAAGAAGACAAAGAAGAAGAAGAGTAAAAGATGAGGAAGCAGAAGCGAGACTGAATAAAAAACAAGAAAATCAACTTTTAAGAGAAGAATTACCACATTTCAGTAAGACTAAGAAAAACAGATGTTGAGGAGGAGGGCGCAAGTGGAAGAGGAAGATAGACAGCGAGATGATAGATCGGTCATGGCTTGAGGGCGGAAAGGTGAGGAATCAAGAAGAGGAGGGGAGATGAAATTAGTGTAAAACGCGGATGAGAAAAGAAAACATAATTTTCCTTAAAGCACTTAAATTTAAATGTGAAATATTATTTACTCATACAAAAGATTCAATACAAGTATAACAAAAAATTAATATAAAATTAACAAAAAACAAAAAAAAAAACAATACGATATAAATAAATACATAGAATACAGGGGCGGTAAAAAATGCAAATTATTTTAAAAATAATTCTTTTTGCTGTTAATAATAAAAAATTAAATATTTAAATTATATACGAATATAAATTAAAACAAAACAAAAACTATTTAGATTATTTTTAAAAACCAAGTAAACCAACAAAATTGTACAAAAGAAAATGAAAAACAAAAGGAAAAACAAGAAAAATGCATGCAATAAAATTTAATTTAAATTACATTTATAAATGTGGAAAAAGAAACACAAAAGGAACAGGATCAACGATTCTCCTTTTTAAATTTTGAACTTTAAATAATAAAATAAATTCTTAAATTAAGCTTTGCGTGAGAAATAAGTAAAAACAAATATATTTTTTGTTCGATAAACATTCAAATTTTACATAGACACACACACACACAGACACACACAAATACGCAGATCATCCATACACACCCCCAGCCACACCCAGGCAGCAGAAGCAAATGCAAATACAAACACAATTATAATTACAATTACAATTAAATTACAATTGCATACATCCACACATCCAAACATGAAAGTCGTATTAAAATATATATTTAATGAATATGAAGAGAATTGCGTTTAAAATGCGGATTTTTTTTTTATTATTATCTAAACTAAAACATATTTTTGCAACACTATTACAAAACAAATGAAAAAAGAAAATAATTAACAAAAAAAAAATTATTAAGAACTCTGCGAGTTGTTGTAGTAAGCAAACACAGAATGACGATTGAAGAAATATTTTGCGTTTCTTATAAGAGTTTAAAAAATTTTGAATATTTTTTAAATCGTCTTTCCCATTTTTAAAAACAATACTTTATTAAATGTAAGCGTTTATTATTGTTCTCTTATATTATTTTTTAATTTAATTATTAAACTCATGTTTAAATGATTTAATGTTTTTTCTATTATTATTATTATTATTATTAAATTTTTGTTTAGCACTTAAGAGCTCTTTGTAAATAATTTCTTCTTCAAGTGTTTTATTCAAATATGAAACGATGAATTCATATGAAATAAAACCGAAAACATAAATACAAAAATAAAAAGCAACTACTTTTTCATGTTTTGAATAACCAACCAACCAACCGCTTTAAGTGCAAAGTAATTATAATTATTATTTACGATTTAGATCTTAAACTAAAAACAAATTGAATCGCCGGAAAGTTTTGCGAAAAAATTCATAATTTAAAAACAAATTTCAAACTTTTACTCTCAAAACAAAAAAAAATACTTAAGAAAAGAAATGACACTAAATGGAAACGATCTCTCAAAGCAGTTTTCAAAAAGAGAACACAACTTCATTCATGTTGCTTTTATTTTATTATCAAATTCGAAGTCTCGTTTGTTTTTTGTTTATTTAATTCTTGTTTCCAAATGCTTTGTTCTTGTGTCTTCTGTTTACACTTCCAAGAAAATAAGAATCGATCAAAAAAGTCTTTTAATTTGTTTTCATTAATGTATTTCAGTGGAATGTTGAATTGAATTGTCCTTGTTTTTGAAATTTTTTTTTTGGAAAAATTTATTTTTTTGTTTTTGTGTAAATAATTGATTGAAATATTGAAATATAATTCTTTGCATAGAAAGAAAACAAATTTGTGTAGTTCGTTGCATAATGACAAAAAGTTAACACACAAAAATTTATTAATTTAAATACATAACACATAAATTAAATAAATATATGCAGAATGAAGATATAAATGATGAACACGTGAAAAATTAACTATAAAATTTAAATATTTAATTATAATTAATATTGCTATTAATTATAATTCTTATTATTATTATGATTATTATAATTATTATTATTCTGTACTATTATTATAATTATTATACTATTATTATTATTACATATTATTAATTAATTATTATTAGTGTAAGCAAACCACAAAAACAAAAAACTACAAAAAAATCTACCCTGGAAAAAAACTTATCCTACCAATAAAAATTTTTGTTTAAAAATTTAATTTGCTAAAAGAAATTATTCTTTTTTTATTTTCAACATTTTCCGTTTTTTTGCAGCTTCTTCCTTTCATTTAACTGTAGCGAAAGCAGAATTTTCTTTTCTTGTTACTTGCTTGCTTTGATTTGTTTTTCGTTCTGCTTTCATTAGAAAGTGTCTGTTCATACATTTGTCAGCGTCAATTAAAGTGCTTGAACGAACGAATGCTGCCATTTCTACTTCTTGTCCTGCATCAAATAATTTTGTCATCCGTGAACCAGTTGAAAAGCTCATGGTTGCCAAAGGTTCTATAGAAAACTGATGCCACCTGAGATCAAATGCACAACGTGCACATACGCCCACAAATACCAGGCCACCATGATTAGCAGTACTGAGCATATCGTACTAAATAAATAGCAGGTAAAAGCTCAAGGGAGATGGGACTCGCTTGGTTGAAACAGCAGAAAATCGCTACGGATGAGAAATCCAATCACATGCAATTGAGGCTCAATTATCAGTTAACTATTATAATAAAGGTTAGTTAGTGATTTGGACACAGCACACACAAAAATATTCCATATATCTGTAAGCGGCGGTTTCGCAGGCATCTACCTTGTTATCAGTTTGTCATGCTGCTTACACACGTTCGCTTTATTCACAAGTCAATCGTTTTATTCTCAAGTAATCCGTTATGGCGGTCATATGCAGTCGTTAAGTGCAGCGCGGCGGCAGCACAGATCGTGGCTGCGCATGTAAGTCGTTAAACTCGTAAGTTCGGCTCTACTTCGCGCTATTTATGTTTATCCTGTTGTTGTTGCTTTCAGCAATTGGCTATTTACAGAGGCACTTTTGCAAATTTCTAAATACTACACTCAAAACAGAAATATACAAGAAAAAAAAGCCAACAACAATTTTCAGGTCCAGTTAAAAAGTCCTCATTCAATTAATTCAAATAAATCCACCTACACCTAGCACCTCACACCACCACCTCTTTAAAATCAATAAATAAATAAACTATTCTAGGGTGTGGTATTCAGGTAAAAATACCAGGCCATCAGGATCGGCAAGCAAGCGATTTAATTTGATTTACATGCCAGTTGACTACATTCAGTTAGTCCGAGAGCAGTGAGAGAGAGCATTTGTTAATAGAAGTTCTCCTACCTGTGAGCAAAACCAACAACAAAATTTTCAGAAACTTCCGTATACACACATCACCATCGATTCCACCATGATGTGCGTATTCACATCATAGTAGGCTGCATTATGCAGTACATTATGTTAACATAGTTCGTATTTTGAACTGTACAACGACTTTTCCCATGCCAATTAACATGAAGTTGTATGTATGTAATTTATTAAGGAAATATTTGATTAGTACGAAATAATATATACAGTTCAATAAAATTATGCTTCAGAAATCTAAACTAAGAGACCCATAATCAAAAGTGGGGAGGGGAGACAAAGTAAATTAGTATCAGCATCAGTTCTCAATCAAGCGCTTTAATTTTCGTTTAATATGTAGGGGAAATACCAGCAAACAACTAGAAATCGGCACATGCATTTATGTATACGCAGGTGTATATGTATGTGCATATGCAGACAAATGTATGTGCACCGAAATGTACTTCCATAACATTGCAAATAACATTTCACTGTAAGTCTAAGACGGAGACAAAAATCCCTGTGCAAATCAGTGTTGCCTTTCGATCTACATTTTAACCGCAAATCTCAATTTAACAGCACTCCAAAATGCTCACACCAAAAGGTACCTACAGCTTCCATCTAATTTACAGTGAACCTTTACTTTGCATTGCTTCCATACAATAATTGGCATCGATCCAAAGTGTGTTAACAACAATTAGCATGGTTTTACAGTTTACTTATTTATTCTTTTATTATTTTTTTAACATTTTATTTTGAGAAGTGTTTTTATCGATTGGCCAATCAGATTCTTAGGCGCAATTATGAAAAACGAAGCACTACGCTTGACTTTCGATGTTGCCCATTGTTGGTATAATATTATAAAAGTTGTCGAAAATGGCTTTTATACTTGTTCTTAAGAGAATGCATTACACGGTAAGCGCAGCGATGAAAACTCAAAGATAAGCCTACGCAGAACTTTTCCTAATGTGGATTTAAGGTTCCTATTATTTAATTCACTATCGCCTTTTTCTCTTCGCATGCTTTATGAAGCCGAGAGCATATTTCCACAGATTTGCCGCATGGAAATGTGGTAAGCCAACAAATAATATAAATTCGCCATAATTTTCCCCTAATATTTGTTTCTACATTGGTAGAAATTCAATTTACGACCGATTTAAGGTTGTCGCTGTAATTTTTTGTAGAAAAAGGAAATGTCCAATGCAAGTAGAAGAGTCGTAAGTCACATATAGTCTGATGATATGTACTCTCGCAGTGATCAGTTCCACTCTCCGCTCGGTTACTCGGGGCTACACTGATATTATCCTCAAGGTTAGCCTTGAGGTTACTCTGATATTTAGCCTCAAGGTCATTCTAATATTAATATTCTGACATTATACTCGAGGTCACTCAGATCTTAGTCTCAATGTCACTCTGATATTTGCTTTGAAGTCACTTTAACATTGGCCTCAAGGTCACTTTAACATTGGCCTCAAGGTCACTTTAACATTGGCCTCAAGGTCAGTTTAACATTGGCCTCAAGGTCAGTTTAACATTGGCCTCAAGGTCTCTCTGATATTGATCTTAAGACTTAAGCATCTCTTAAAATCAAGTGAAACTGGATCGTTCGACTCAGTTGAATTGCACAATAGATGCACGTGAGTCGGATCGAAAGACAATCGCAGAGCTTCGCTATTCCTAATCAAGCGCCAGAGTTATGCACAAATTGTATTTTCCACACCACATTACAAATTTGAAAAATCATAATCGTATTTCAATAGTTATAGTTTCGGAGATCTTGGCGATACATGCACCTGCATAAAAATCCAATGCTTGGTATGTAAATCTATTATTCCAAGACTATTCTGATGGTATATATATATCTGTATGTACATATAATAAGTTCTTATCTACCAGTCGGCATGTTATAACTGAGGTACAATTATTGTGCAGAACAATTACATTAAAATAGTTAAATGAAGAACCTCCACGAATAAAACTTTCCACCAAACAATTGAAAATACCATGAACCCGGAATATTTGCGGGCCATTAAATAAATTTATTAAAAGTACTTAATCAAGCGCCCAGAAAAAAATGGGCGTGTGCTGCAACAGGTCAAAAAATGTCCAGTTAAAAACTTTTTGCTTTAATCTTGTGAATTTTAGGAACTCAGACATTTAAATCAAATCCAATTACTTCTGAATGTGTTTTTAGCGTAGCGTTTTTAGTCGTTGTACTTTAATTGTAAAAATTACAATGAACAAACTTTTTAAATTAGCGAAACATTACAACAACAATACAATAGAAAGTATCTTAGTAATTGTTTAGTAATAAAAACAAAAAACCCACACCAAAAAAAAATTGCATGAACATAAAGATAAACATAAATAAATTGTAAACTTCAATTATAAACATAAACATAAAAGGAAAAGTTGTAAAATTACATTAGCAATTACAACTCCTGATTCTAAGTGTGTGTGTAAATTTGCACAAAATTATGTAAAAAATTAAGCAACTAAAAAAAAATTATATATAAATAAAACTTACATATATGAAACATACATATAATTATGTCTAAAATTCCGTTACAACCGCCAAAAATTTGAAAAATTTCAATTCCCAAAACCAAACAACACAAAAGTAAATGCCTACTTTCAATTATGTTTTTAAAATTTTTGGTGGTTCCCGAAACAGAAAAAACTCGATAATTTTAAACGTAATTTAACAAACCCAGACGACAATTGACGACAATGAGAGAGAAGAAACATTTTCCATTTGCTTGAAATTAAATCTAATTTAAGAAGAAATGTTAAAGATTATATTCTTATAAAATATTATTCTGGAATTAAAGAAAAAAAAATAAATAAATAAATGAGAAACCAAATATTAATGAATAATTCTTGATTGTATGTGTGTAACTTGTCCGTAATTTAAAAACAAATTAAGAAAAGAAACAAAACAAAACAAAAGAAATTGCAAAACAAGAATTGTAAAATGTGACAATTCCATTCCAAAGTTGAAATAAACATACAAAAAAAAAGAAAAACTCTGTAAAAAAACTAAAATAATGAATAAGACGGCAATTCTCATAGGCAGGAAAACCACATTTATTCGAAAAGAAAAACAAAACCAACACCAACAACAACCGCAAAAAACAAGTAGCTATAAATCTCTTATTTTGACTATATACGATATATTAAAAGCATATATAATTGTGTGTCAAACTCGAGAGTAATTCATCAAAAATGCAAATTCCAGAGCAGCACGCGCCGCCATCACGGTGGGCGTGTGCAATCAATCAAATCAAAATGAAGACGGCAAATTACCGATTGTTTTGAAACTGAAACCAAACCAAACCAAACCAAACAAGCGAATTAAGGGAATGGCCACAGAGGCCGTTCCGAGTGTGAGAATATGTAATATCAATAATAATGATGCTAATGATGATGATGATGATGATGATGATGATGATGATAATGATATAATCAAGATCAAGTTTTAATGATTTAAAAATATGTATTACACTTAAAAAGTGCGTAGGAAACACACATACACATATATATACACACCCAGCCACACCCACCCTCCCCATGCATGCACACACGATGCAGAAGACAGAAAGCACAGCGTATAGGTGTGCATGCATGGACAGGTGGGGGTGGTGGGTGGGCGTGTGAAAGGGATAAATCAAAATTTTTGGTCTACTTTGAAAATGTGAAATAAAATAACACTGAGAACAAGTAAACGCAACTATAGCCAGAACGAGAATCAAAGAGCAACAAGAATAAATTTGTTTTAAAATGAAATGTGAATAAAATAAAAATTTAAATAAATAATAAGTATTTAAACATATGAAAAAAAAACCGAAAATTTGTGTGCTTATTTGGAAATGAAACTGGAAGCAGAGTAGGGAGGGATACGGCAGCAGTACTCGATCGGGAGGAGTTTCAACACTGAAACCAGCATTCTCTTCACTTTTGTAGCATGCGATTTCTCTTCACTTTTGTAGCATGCGATTTAAGAGCACGAATCACAGAGAAGGAACTGTGACTCTGAACAAGGATATGCACACTAGTACAGTGACGTGGCTAACAGGGGTTTGTACACGAGTACCGTGCCATGTGACCAACCTTAGCATAAGAAATGCCGCAATGACTTGACTCAATGGCATCACTCGAAGGATAAAGGGCAATTAATAAAATCTTCCAATCCATAGAATTCGATATAAATCTATAGGGAAGTCATGTAAATGCACGTTGGTTGAGAGACTGCTTTCAAAGCACAGTAAATGCACGTAAGTATGTGGTCATATAGGAACTTCGAGGCTCATAGATATGAGCACTCCAGTTATTAGGAGTAGACTGATTACTACAGTAGATTGCTCTTTCTTGCTATAAAATGATATGAAATGGTGATGATGATGATGATGATGATATGGAATGATGATTCTGATATGAAATGATGATGATATGAAACAATGATGATTATGATATGAAATGATGACGAAATGATGGTGATGATAGGAAATGATGATGATGGTAAGAAAGTGGAAATGGAGGCCAACAAAATTTTTATAGAAATAATAGAAGAAGAGGGAAAAATTGTGGTATGTTCGTAAGTATGCAAAGGCCATGCCCGAATCTTTTCATAGCAATTATATCAGGCGTAATTACGACCACGCTGTTTGGGACATATTTCAACAATACTAACAGTTAAAAGAACAACAACTAGGCGGTGTTATCTGATAGCCACGCCTACTTCGCACAACAACTAAAATGCTGTGTGTCCAGGGAGTATTTGCGTCCAATAAGTGTCTCTGCCCAGGGAGTATCTGTGTTCAGGGAGAGTCTGTGTTCAGGGAGTATCTGTGTTCAGGGAGAGTCTGTGTTCAGGGAGAGTCTGTGTTCAGGGAGAGTCTGTGTTCAGGGAGTATTTGTGTTCAGGGAGAGTCTGTGTTCAAGGAGTATCTGTGTTTAGGGAGTATCTGTGCTCAGGGAGAGTCTGTGTTCAGGGAGTATCTGTGTTCAGGGAATGGCCCTATCAACAAAGCTATTGAACAATGTTTGAATCGAGGGATTTTTACCAAGAATCACCGTTAAATTCGTGGCATTCGCATGGGTGCCAGGAGTTATGGTCACGTTGTTCCCTTGCTGGATAGCAAAATGCAAGGGTGTTTGTGTGTTGCGGCGAAAAGAGAAGTTGTTTTTGAACAACAGTCACTAAAATCAACACCTGCCCAAATATTGTTCTGGTGCGAGCGAACCAGAGAGACGCGTGCTAACTGCAGCTTTTTTTTATTTGCTTTTTTGCCACTGTTTTCATTCTCGAAAATTGTTTATCTTCAAAGTCAATGTCAAAGTTAAGCGAAAAAAACAACAAACGCAAAATAACCCAACAATTCTGTATTTCATTACGTTCTCGGCGTCTGTGTATGCGAGTGTGTGTGTGTGCGCGTCCGTATGGATGTGTGTGCGTTTTAAGAGTCTCTATCTTTATTGTTCGCTATGGGCGCTTTTTTGCACACGCGGCGTGCGTGAGTGTTTTTTTTCGTCTTTTTTTATGACGTTGGTGAAATATTAGACGAAAAAAACGCGTGTACAACTTTTTTTCATCTCAAATTTTATTCTTTTATATTTTTCAAAGCCAAACAAACATGAGTTGTATGTGTATGTGTGTGTGTGTGCGTGTGTGTGTGTGTGTGTGTGTGTGTGTGTGTGTGTATGTAAGTTTGTGAGTATATTTTTTACTTTTGTAACCAGCACGAAAAAACCGGCAATAAAATATTTCGACTGGCAAAAATGTAAATTCAGTACTTAAGACTCTGAATGGAATTGTGACGAATTAAGTTAATTAAGTCACTGTGACATCATTGACCCCTGGAAATCGCGCTGTTGGACAGGTATCGAGTGTCTCTTTGCACGCACGTGTGGCTGCGCCAATTGTTTGGCGTGGGGAAAAACTCCCTTAACTCTCATACATACTATATTTATAAATTTATTTAATTATTTATTAAAATTAATCACAATTAAAATTTTAACTAATTAGAATGAATTATGCAATTTAATAGTTCATCTTTACGTTATTATTTATCATATGCATATGGGCATGTGCAAACTCCACTACACACACACACACATTCATACAAGAAATTGTTGTTGCCTTTTCGTTATTGCTCCATTCTCATTTGCTCATTCATAAAATTGCTGAACGCAGCCTGTTGCATTGTTTTCATTCTGAGGATTGTTGAACGCAGCCCTATTGCACTGTTTATTTGTGCGCTGGTGCACAGAACCGCACTTTGGCCTTGTTCTCTCGTAGCCGGCACTTCTGGTAATGAGCGGCTTAACCCCTATCGATTTTTTGGTCCTTGAGGGCAAGCAGCTACGGGAAGTTATGATGGGTAAAAATGCCCGAGTAACCGCGCAAGATATTAAACAGCCAACAGTGCAGCAGTGGCAAGAACGATGGACCGCCGGGAGCCGCTGAAGATGGACAGCGAACCTCATCCCCATACATAGCGAGCTGGATAGGAGGAACTGCCGGAAACGAGAATTTCTACCTCACGCACGGTTATTTCTGCAAGTATCTACACTACATGGGTAAAATCGAAGGATATGAGTGCATATGTATACACCAATGCGGATGATTCAGAGGACACTTTTTTAAAATGCACAAGGTGGGAAACAGAGCGCACCACTCTTGAAATGGAAATTGGAAAAACTTTAGCTACCGAAAGTATTGTGAAGGTCATGCTAAGCACCAAAGAGAACCGAGACCATGTAGCAAAATACGTGGAAAAAGTGGGTCCAAGATGCAGGACTTTGACAGTCCAATATGGACGAGGTAAGAATCTCGACTTTGAAAGAGCTATGAGAAGGATTCCAGGGTGGATAGATGTTCTCAGTGAAGGAAGGGGATGTTTTAATGAGTACAATCCTCACACACCAAATCTCTGGCGGCAGTAGATGCGATATGATGGTGCAATAGGTATAATTCTTCACTCCACCCAAAAAAAAAATAAATTATAATATAAGAAATAATAATTATAAATAATAATAGTAAATAATAATAATAAGTAAACATAGTAATCAATAACAAAAATAAATAAAATATATATAAACATATTTATAATAATAAAAAATAATAATTTAAAACATAAAAGTTTTCATAAACGATTTTTTTCAAGTCACTCAAATTTGCGGGCCTTTTTTTGAATTAGTTTACCCAAAAATTTAAAAAAAAAACAGTATTTACAAATATTAGAACCAATCTCACTGCATTGGATTCAGAATTAAAAGTTAATTAAGTCTCTAACGTCTCTGGTTCGGGAGATATTGAGCTTGAAAAACAAATGTTTTAGGTGTGCTATTCAAGTGGCTCGGAATTTACACATTATATGGCTCAAGCAAAGACAATATACTAAATAAATTGCCTTTGGCTTAAGTACTTTCTTTGATGATATGTGACAGCAAAATATCTGTTAAGGTAACTGGAGCTATTGTTGTCCAAACTATTTTGATTTGTTCTCGTTTCCTATTATTTTGTATTATTTCGTAATTGATTTGTGTTTCGTTGGCAAATAACATGCCACCTCTTTTAAAAGGATCAATAATCGTTTGAGTTTAAAATTTTTCATGTCATTAGGAGGAAAAAGCAGAGACAGTGGTGCAAAAAGTTCATTGGATGACTTTAAAATTCCATTAACCAACGAAACTTTCGGTGCCGAAAATTTGGATAAGCTCACCTCTATAATTATAATTGCATACATTTATTTTATTTATTTTTTATTTTAAAAAAGTTTATACACAAATAAATTTAATGTTAAACTTATTACCTAGGCAACTAACAACTAAGGTCTTCGGCCTAACTCTTAATAAAATTAACTAGTAGTAAACTAATAAAAGTATATACATACATACATATATATTTTATATTTATATGCATACATACATATACACATACCTTTCATACATATTTATAGAGGTGGGTTAATTCAAATATTCCCTACCAGCACCTACAATTGAAGCGGGGTAAACTACAAAAGGATTGCAATTTTTTTTATTTGATTTGTTCCCTGTGGAAGTTTTGCCGTAAATGTTCCAAATGCGATTCCAATACGAATTTGTCGAAATTGCGTAATTCCCTTTCTCGCACACGCGGGAGCACATGTGTACACACTTATGTACATATGTACATATAAGCACGCGTATGTATGTATGTATTTAAGAACAACACCTCTTAATCTTGAAATCTCATAATTTTGTTCAACTTTTTCGCGGTCTTTGTGCTTTTGCAAAAACAGAAACCAAAAAGAGCAAATACTACATTTTAATGTCACAGCAACAACAACTAAAAACAACAGCAGCGACAGCAAAAATGCCAAATTTCAAGGTTAACTGATTAGACAAAATTAGCAGCTACTACCACAGCGGTAAAAACACGCGCTATATGCAAAAATACAACTACAACAAAAATTCCTAAAAGAAAGAGTACATAAGAAATAAACAAAATTAAAGCAATCGCACGCAATTAAAATACTGCAGATTTTTTACTTCCTCCTGTGTGAGAGACCTATTCACTACAATGAAAGAGCGACAGAGAGAGAGAGAGAGAGAGAGAGAGTCAGCGGGAGAGCGACCCAGAGTGATCAGACTCTCGAATTTATGCTAATTAGACCTGCGATGGTCGGTGCTACTGGGGAAGTCATGATGAAAGTACTATCCGAGTCCATAGCGAACCGACACTTAAACGTCAAATTTTGTGACGTTTAAAAAACTGTCTTTGTTTATCATTAGTTGTCTGTATGGATAGGTTTGTTTATCATTGGTAAACCAAAATTCTGAAGAAAATCAGCCACACTACTGCAGTTTTGCACATGTGTAAGTGTGCGCAAAACAGGAGCCATTTCTCTGTATTCTCTGGTATCGCTATTGATATCTGAGTGCTAAGTACCGGAAAGAAGGGTCCAGACGCCGAATACTTTCATTAGTTGGAGCGCCCTATCACACTCGTTTCACACTCTGTCTCAAATACACAAATTTCGCTCTTCATTTTAATTGCACACGTTTTTATCAATAGATTGATAAAATGTCACAGACAAACGCCCTTGTCGTACAGATTTGAATTACGATCCCCACAACTATTCGCATTTTCCCGCCCTTTACCTCTGCGAATACTTCTAGAGCTAGTTGCTGAGTGGGGAGGTTATTCAACCTTGCAGTGAGCAACGCACGACAACATTTGAAATTTGCCCCCAGCAACACTTCCGCGGTGACCGCAACTTGACCCGTTCGTCAATGGTAACCAAACGCCAACTGCTGAGGGTGCGGATTTAAATTGAAAGCGCATGCTCCAGCAAACTAATCCAGTGATTAAGAACGCAATAGAAATTTGTTGGCTGTGAGTATGAGTTTGACACAAGCCCAAAATCACGTTGTTAAGGGGAAACGTTTCACCGCAGCGTTTTTCACGTTTCACCGCAGCACCTTTCAGGCGAAGATCCACGGCTAATTAGGCTGCTGGAAAGAGTACAGCGCGTGGTGAGTCGGCCGGTCGCTCGTTTCGACGTTGGGAGAACTCTCTGAACTGGTTGCAATCAGTGATGCTTTTTTTATTTTTTCTGACGAAACTCGTACCCAATTTAATAACAAAACTTAACGCATAACGCGTTTTTATTTCTGAGTGTATGCATACTTATCGGTATTTTGATTTATTTTTAATACAGTGTTGCCCGCAACTAATTTTAAATATAGTTTTATTATTCTTATTATACCTTCCAGCATAATTAATTAGGTCTGGAAGGTTTTGGGGGAATGAGGACTAGTGACTAAAGTCGAAGGACTTAGAGAAAAAGATTTTAAAAGCAGCATTTTTGAGACCATCCCAGGTCAGGATTTGAACTCAAGACCCCTCGAGTGCCAGTCTAGTGGCTCACCATTAGACCACGTCGTCCAGCTGTCAACTATAGTAACGCTGAGCAACAAAAAACAAACAGCATTCATGTGCCAGTTTTTGTGCGTCCATTTTAATGTCCAAGTATTGAAATGATTATGTTATGGAGTCATGTGCATAAACTCAGTGAATTTTCTTTCATTTAATAATTTTCTAAAGAAAACATGCAATATCGGAAATTGGACTATATGAAAAATTAATTTGAAGAGTTGTAAAATTCCCCTTTCCGATTAACGTTAAATGCAACACTGGTCGGGCCAAAAACTAAAAAGAGAAGTAAGGAGCAAAACGGTTTCATGAAGAATTAATACATTTTATTTCGGTTGCCGTTGCTCACTTTCTGGTTGCTGTTTTTTATTTAGAAATTATGTACAAAGTGTCCTTGAATTGAATGCTTTCTGCGTTAGTGTATCTGTGTGTGTGAAAGCGTGCGTATTTACTGTGCGTAGGTTAAATGGTACCGCGTTTCCACACACTTTTCTTCTTCTTCTTAATTTCGTCTGCCTTACTTTGTGTGCGCGCTTTCGTTCTTTGCCTGCTATTTATTTTCACAGTCGTTGCGTACTCAATGGAGTTCTTTTTACATTTGGTTTTGGTCTATTCACACTCGCATGATCACAAAGAGAGCAGTCTCCGTCAAGTACAGTGGAACAGGATCGGGTGTGTTTACATACCAATTTGAGTGTTGTTTTTGTTGTATGGTTTTGTGCTGCTCGTGAAGTTTCATCAGTGAAACAGCTGTTATGGAGTCATATCAAAGTGGAAACCTTTCGGGTAGACGAGAGCACTGCCCTCTAGATTCCCTATAATTATTTGGATAACCTAATAACTTTGAGTTGGTCAACTTGCACCGACTGAAAGCGACTCCCAAATTAATTTCACAAATAGAATGGTACAAAATGTGGACGCATGAGACTAAATGGTAGTAGGTAGGTAGGTAAAATGGCTGGCGACCTCGAGTGCCGTTTTGTTGCCATGTCCTCGCGAGCCTAAATAAAATGGTAATATACTTTTCTACATTTACAACCATCCGGAGGTGTTAACAAATTTGGATGGGTCTGAAAGTTCTCAGCTATGAGCAATGACATAGACTCTCTAGAAAAGGACATCCGAGATATTTGAGTCTCAAACGAGCGAGGGCTGGGCAGTCACAAAGAAAGTGTATAACTGTTTATTGCTCCTGTGGGTCTTTACAGCTCCTGCAATGAGCATTGAACGGAATCCCCATTTTTTCAGCGTCTGTGCCGATAGTCCAATGACCTGTGTAGACAACTATTAGATTGCTAATTTTATATCATGTTTATTGAGAAGGTGGTTAGTTCTTTTTGCACTGTAATCAGCACACATCATTCTAGAAATGGTACATATCGCAGTGTTTTTCCGCCTCTCGCGAGCCTGGCGGAGAAAGTGATTATAAACCTTAACAACAGTTAGAGGGGGACGCCCACGTTCATAAAGTAGAATACTTGATCGGTTTCCGATGAGCCTCTTCGTGGCAGCTCATCACCCTTCTCATTGCCCTCAATGTTCCTGTGTCCCGGAATCCAGACAAGGGATATTATACTGATAATAATTTAAATTCCTCCTTGCAGAGGCCGACCAACTTAGAGCTGGTAAAAGGTGACGCTAGCGCCTTTATTGCCGCCTGGCTGTCGGAGTAAATGGATATGTTTTTGATCAGCTTGTGCCCCTGCAACGCCCTGTATGCCTGCCAAATTGGAAAGACCTCTGCTTGAAAGACACTTGATATCGATGGCAATTTGAAGGAGAGCAGAAAATTGAGAGGCTCTGAAAATATTCCCGCACCCACCCCAGATTCCATCTTGGAACCATCGGTGAAAATTGGCGTACCCCCTTTCGCGAGCACCTTTCCCCTCTTCCAGTCATTCCTATTTGGTACAACTGTGTTAACACAGCCCGCAAAATCCAGATTGCGAACGAAGAAGTCGGTTCTCGAGGATACTATGTCTGGTGGCAGTTGTTTCAAAATGCTAACATGACCATACAGGGTATCCCTCCAGTTACGGGTTTCCCTGAGTCTTAGTGCACTTTGTGCGGATATACAATAAATATGAAGATGTATAGGGAGGAGGTTTAGAATCGCGTCTAAAGGAACCCCCGGACAAGAGCGGCAGGCTCCTGTAATACCAAGGCACGCGGTGCGCTGGATTCTTTGTAGTTTGGTGAGATTGTAGCCCTTCTTGAGAGTTTCCCACCAAACCACGGAGCCGTATGTCAAGATCGGCCACACCACCATATTGTACATCCAGAGCACAATTCTTGGTCTAAGAGCCCATTTTTTGCCAAACATCGACTTGCAAGCATAGAAAGCCACACAGGCCTTTCGTACTCGTTCATCGATGAACGCTTTCCAACTAAGTGTGTGGTTCAATAGACACCAAGGAGGAATTTAAATTATTATCAGTATAATATCCCTTGTCTGGATACCGCTGACCGCTAATCCTCAGCAGTTTGAAGAATGGAGGCTTATATTCTTTTGTGAAGAGCAAAAGTTCCGTTTTAGCGGAGTGAAGCCTCAGGCCACACCTGTTCGCCCATCTACCAAGTTTGCCCATGGAGGGTGCCATGATGTCACTTATCACGGTGGGGACCAGGGCCGCTACGTCGTCAGCATACTCTACCACTTTGACTCCTTCAGAGTCAAGTTTAGCGAGAATTTCATCTATAGTTGCTAGCCACAACAGAGGTGAAAGGACTCGTAACCCTGGCACTACCTAATTCAGCTATGATTTGTCTGTTTGCCAGCAGGGATGAGATCCAATTACAAATCGGTCCTTCCAGCCCCGCCCTGTTAAGAGCCAAGTTAATAGCTTCAGCTCTCACATTATTAAAAGCTCCTGCGATGTCTACGAAAGCTGCCAGAGTAAATTGCTTAAAATGAAGGGATCTTTCTACCACTCGCACCACTTCATGTAGTGCAGTCACCTTAGATCTCCCCCTTAAATATGCATCCTGCGCCATAGAAAGTGGATGCTCCTCAAAGAGATCTCGAAATAAATGGTAGTACTAATTCCATATGTGTTTCAGTTATCACAGGAATCATGCATGTTCAGAATGAGGCCGATTGCGAGGACTGCTGCTGGTCAAATTAGTTCATGTGGAATTGCAAGAACAAAGTCACTGAACCTAACTAATTTGGCTAGAAAATGGTTTGGATGTCCTTGGCCCTTATGGCAACAACACAAACAAAATTTTGAAACATTTATTGGTGGGCTTAGGGGCGTTTGTAGCTGGAGACACAAACAAAATTGCGTCAAAGGAAGAAATGCGACGAAAATAACAAATTTAATTACAAAATTCAATGGTGCTCACAGTTAGCCTGGGATTACAGGAGTTGGTCGGTTGGTAGGTAGGTGTAGGTACGCTTGTAGCTGTCTGTGACGCTTATCATAGAGGCCGTTTTAATTTAATTATAAGAAATTGTATTAGGCAAGCTTAAAATAGCTTGAGTTGGTGTCAAATGACATTTAACAAACGTAATCAGATTCCGCATTATGGCAAGTTCATCCGCTCGTTGCCATTTTCGGGCGGACCTGTCTGTGCCACTTCATAGGGTTGCTGGCTGCAACCGACTTTCAGCAGATTTTCGCAAAATCATCTTAATAAATCCGTTTTAATCAGGACATAGAAAATTAACTTCCAATTAAGTACATACTTACATATACTCGTATGTACATATATTCCAATCATAAAAATATGAAGAAGTCCAAAAATAGCACAATGAGCTAAATCTGAATGCTCTTCATCCATAGCAACCCATGAAAGCGCAGCTGATACAACTATTTTTATACACAAGCGCAAGGACATGCCGTAAGCCCCGAGTATGTTTAAGAGTTGCAGGAATATTATTTTTAGACATTTGTGGAAACCATTTTTAGACATTTGACCGTCAACAACAAGGTCTAAACAGCAGGGAGCACAACGGAAGGTTATTTTATGTCAAACGAAACCACAGGAAGGCAGATGCGGTAACATAGTACTTCAGTGCAATTGCTAGTAATGCAAATACGAGTGTGTTTGATAGCAAATTATGGAGGAATACACCCCTGTATATGTATTGGCATAGAACGAGACTTTACCAAGTAGTTTTGCAATATTTTGTTTTGATTAAGGTCTCAGCAAAATAGCTGGGATGACTTAAATGCTCAGGGAAAATATTATTATATTATTACTTATATATCCAAAGTGACATTACTATTTAAACCACAATAGGAGACAATTGATGGCTATTTCTATACCTAGATTATCATGGAGCTGCTGCAATTACGGGAAAAATCGTATTTCCATCACATCGACTGATAGAATTGGCAAACGTGTCAACATAGCACAACGGAAAGACTAATATTGAACCACCAATAGGACCAACAATTTTAAAATACATTGAGGGCCTTCTTTCAAGCTGGAGAGTCTTAGTTGATAGTACTCATACCGGAATATGGTCCCTTTATGACGGAATCCCACAAGGTTCACTACTGTGAGCTACTCTATTTCTCACAAAGAAATATTATACACATATATTTGTTATATATACATACATATAATAATAATAATAATAATAATAATAATAATAATAATAATAATAATAATAATAATAACAATTTAGCTTTAGTAGTTTGCCCAATAGCCGACACTGCGACCTAAAAGATCTTTTGTGTCATACTACATTTGTCATCAATGATCCATGTGATCACAATTGTCCGATCTACGGTGCCCTATAGGTTTAGTACCGGCGTTTCTTCCGTAATGCCATAACATTTCGTCCGTTTGGTGATGTCAAAGCGGCACAATTAAAGTTATCAGGTTCTTTTCTACCTATGTAGATGTTCCTTCTCTAGAGAAAGGAAGTAGCTGAAAGTCATGTTCCTTCATTATCTTTACCGCTTTATGGATGAATTTGGGAATGTCCATAACAGGAGCACTCTTTATTTCTTCCAGAGCGGTGCAATATGTTCATTCTGGTTCTTGCCAACGCAATGCAGTCGCACAATATGTGTTCCGTGGCTTCCTCTTCTTCTAGACAGAGCCGGCACTCCGTATCATCAAGAATGTGGATTCTAGTCAGGTGATATTTCAGGCAGTAATGACTTACCTACTATTTTCCCCATGTTTGCTTTGCACATATTGCGTAGTTCTTCATTGTAGGAGAATGGCCTTACCAGTCTTTTGGCTTGGCTAAGTCCCTCTATCCCTTTCCAGTGTGACATTCTGAGACTATGTTCTCAGCTATCTACCCTGTATTTAGCCTCCGCCCAGTTGATACCACAGTATAGCGGAACCGGCCCTAGCCAGTTCGTCAGCAATTTCGTTGCCTTCGATCACCGAGTAACCCGGGACCTAGCAAATTGCAACCTTATTTGTTGCACCTAAAGGTTGTAGGTTGTTGAAGCATTCTTCCACCAGTTTCGATTCTAAAGTATCTGAAGTTAAGGCCTGTAATGCAACTTGACTATCTGAATAGATAGCTATGAGTGCGCCCTTGATACCCCTTTTCAGATTTGTCCTCGCACAGATTGAGATTGCTTGAATTTCAGCCTGGAAGACGCTAGGCCACCTGCCCATTGGTTCTGAGATTTTGGTATTTGGTCCATAGACCCCTGCACCGGCTCCGGTGCTTGTTTTTGAAACGTCTGTGAACCATTCTAGACTTCTACGGTCGACCGAAGGCCCTCCCTATGTCCCATTCATCACGGTCTGGAGATAATAATCTGAAAGTTGCGATCAAACTGTCGTTTTGGAATCATAAAATCCGTTATTGAGCAGATTATGTTTTGATCTGTTATGTTATTTACAATATTGAAATGACCATAGTCATGAGGTTCTTGTCTAGACAAGATCTTCATCTTTAATGCGCTTCTAGCAGCACATTTTTTCACGAATGCATGTAGTGGGGATAGTCCTATTATGGCCTCAATAGCAGCGGTTGGGCAGTTTTGCATGGCACCGGTGATTGCCACGCAAGCCTGCCTTTGAAAACTTGTAAGTATTTTCTTACCAGATTCTTGTGTATTCTTAGGCCACCACACAAGGGATGCATAGGGAATGATTGGTCTAACCATAATATGTTGGGTGTATCATTTTTGAGTCCAGACCCCATGTTCTACCAAAGAGACTTCGACATGCCCACATTGCTCTTGTGGCTTTGTTTATCACCGATTGTAGGTGAGAGTTCCAATTCAGTCGCTTATCCAGAACTACACCTAGATATTTGACCTCATCGGAATATTCTATATTGATTCCCTCAACAGCTATTGTACCAAGGTTCAATTTTAATCTGTTTGTAAAAGGAACGAGAATGGCTTTGATTAATGTAGGATTAATGCTAGGATTAATGTATAACCCTTCTGCGCTACACCAATCTGAGGTGAAGGTTAGAGCCTGATTCATAATGTCGGATACTGTTCTTTCAAACTTACCACTAATAATGACAGCAAGATCGTCAGCATATCCGAAGCCTGACGATCTATTAGTTTGACTAATAGATCGTCAATAACTAAAGACCATAGAAGGGGTGACAACACACCGCCTTGGGGACAGCCTTTCATTGCCTTGACTGGTACGGCCTCGTCTCCCAGAGATGAGGTAATTTCTCTGCTTTTTAACATCGTTTTAACCCACCCAACAGTCGGTTTATCGATATTTTTGCAGAGCATAGACCCTCTATAGAGCCGTAACCGGTATTATCAAAGGCGCCCTCGACATCTAAGAATGCACATAAAGCAATTTCCTTGGAATATTGAGCTTTCTCTATCTTTATTACAAGGTAATGAAGCGCTCCCTCCGTGGATTTTCCCCTATTATATGCAAACTGAGATTGGTGCAGAGGTGTTGTTCTGTCTAGCGTTTCTCTGATATGTAGATCCACCAGTCTTCCCATAGTTTTTAGAAGAAACGACGTGAGACTGATAGGTCTGTATGATTTTGGCAGTTCGCTGGACCTCTTGCCCAATTTTGGAATAAATACCACATTGACTTTACGCCATATGGATGGTATGTACTCCCTGCTGAAACTGTTCCTAAAAATATCAACAAGTGATTCAAGCATTATATCCAGTCCTCTTATCAGGAGGGGTGGAAAAATGTTATCCTCACCTGGTGTCTTGAATGGTTTAAAGGACCTAACAGCCTATTTAACCTTGTCCGGGGTAAATATTACTCCAGACAAACTCCAGGATCCTTTGCCCATTGGTCGCATGACGGCTGATCCAGTGTCATTGACACTCTAGTTGACCCCGGGAAGTGCACTTGAAGCAGGTATTCTAAAGTGTCCCTCCTGTTCATTGTATAAGACCCATCTGGTCTTCTTAAAGTTGCAACACCGTTCGAGTGTTCTTTGCGTAAGGCTTTATGGAGTCTAGCGCTCTCTGGCGTTTCGACTATGCTTTCGCAAAATTTCCTCCAAGACTCACGCTTGGATCTTCTTAGTTTTTTGTTGTAATTTGTCAGAGCGACCCTATAGTGGTCCCACACCTTCGTGCGTTTACAACGATTGAACAGTTTTCTTATCTTTTTACGCATATCTGCAAGCTTGTCATTCCACCATGGGACCTTGCGAGTCACATTGTGAGCTTTGACCACAGTGCTTTCATGATATGCTGAGATTATAATATCGTTCAGTCGATACACCGCCTCCTCGAGTTCACCAACAGAACTTATACGTGTAGGCAGCGAATCGGATCTTGATTCTAATAATTCTCTATATAGTCTCCAATTTGTTTTTTTTGGATTGAAGACTTCATTTTTTAATTCAGATTCACCTGGTTGGTCGAATCTTATATGCAAGTGATCTGACAGAGAGGGCTCGTCAGATACATGCCAATTTCTGACAAAATTGGCGATGTAAGGACTGGTTAGAGTTAGGTCTAGTACCTCTTCTCTAACCGCGTTAATAAAAGTTGGCCTTGCACCCTTATTGCATATGTTTGTGTTTTTGCTTAAGAGAAAACTTAAGAGAGACTCACCCCTGTTGTTGATGTCCGAGCTTCCCCAGACATGATGATGCGCGTTTGCATCGCAGCCAATCACGTACTGCAGATTGTTACCTTGGCAGTGCCCAATAAGCCCCTGCACCTCCACGGGAGGTATAATGTTGGAGTCACCTGGAAAGTAGGCGGACGCACAAACAATTTCCTGCGCTCCCTTCTCTGTTGAGACTTCAACAAGGATGGCTACTAGATCTTGACTAGTGAATTCTGAAATGAGAAAATAGTTAGTATTATAATCAATCACAATCGCCGCTCTGGGCCGTGAACAGTGATAATAAACCAAATTGCATCCTTTGTTTGAAAGACCTTTGATTTGGGCCCCACTTATCCTTGGCTCTTGTATTAAGGCCATGGATAGGTCTTCGGCGGCGAATCTCTTGCACAGGGTGGCCGATGCTCCTTTAGCATGGTGCAAGTTCGCCTGTAGCACTTTAAGAGTGCTCACTCGCGCTCCTAGGACCCTTATTTTTGTGGTCCCTATGACCCCCAGTATTCTTGGCTTTTGGCTTTTGGTGCTGAGGCGCTTTCGGCGCATGCCATACTGCGGGATCGCGTTTTCTTGTTGTTGTTGCTGTTGTGCGTGCGATTTGTTTTTGTCGTTCTAGCGCGGCTTTGCTAGTCGATGGTTTGTCGGCCTCCACTTCGTTGGACCTTGTGTCCCCAGGATGCCCTTCAGCACTGCTCCCGAGTGTCGGCGTTGTTTGCTCTTTTGCGCTATCGCTGGCTTTCTCTGCGCCTTTGTTGCTCTTTAAAATGAGACGCACGTGTCCATAGCGATAGGCTATCTTCCCCTTGCACTGTGACAGTTTAGACAGTGATTCATCGTCCACCGCGATAACCAGGTGAAGTGACGCACCTTCGGTTGACCTCTGGATCACCTTCCAATTCTTGGCTACCATTTCATTCTGCGCCCCAATGGTCGCAAGAACTTTTTCGTTGGTGAGCTCGGTGCTTTGTGGGAAGTAGCCTCTGACCACATACGTTTTTGGAAAATTTGATTCCTCAACGAGGGTCATCACCAAACAACATTTCCCTTTTATCAGGCCGATGTGTTTTCTCATCCAAGTTGCCGTATTCTCGTTTGAGCATAGGAACAGTAACTATCCGTTTCTGTCTGCTAGGCCCTCAAATACTGGATTTTCGTTATTGTCGCTGACCTCTATCATCACGTCAATAACGGTCTCCTGGATAAGAACCAACTGTTCTTTTGAGAATGGCGCCCTTACTAAATCGGTCGGAACAATTCCCAGCCGAAAAATACTGGCCACCTGACTGAACGTAGGCTTACCTACATAAGGTGACGTTTTGGTCTTTTTGACAGATGGCGTTTCTGTTGGTGACTCTACTGAGCGAGCCCTTTTCGCCGTGGACCTCCTTTTAGCAATCTCTAGAGCCTTTTCTCTAGAGTGACCACTTGTCATCGCTTGCTTGAAGGTCCTCTTCTCTGCCGACGTCATTTTTATGAAGTCCCCTTTTAAGATCAGATTGCTTAGGTCTGAACCAATAATCGTGCACCCAGATTTCTCTGAGGTCACACTGTTGTTGTCACCACACAGTGTATCAGTGTCAGAAGAGTCCATTGCATGACCCGATTCCAGATTCTGTGGTGGTGGCATCGAAAGCCGAAAAGTTTCATTCTTTGCACTTGCAATCAACACCGTAGATGTTGATGCGGGGCATAGTTGGTCAACAACACCTACCAACGTGGATGTTGTTGTGATTTGGTTAGCTGCATGTCCAACAACTCTGCACGCAACCGAACTTAAGTTCTCCAGCCCAACAGCTGGGTCGGTCGCAATGACCGACGATGATTGTCCATCAGCAGATTCATCGTTTATTTTTAATTCTTGTTTTTTTTTTGTTAGGTCCATAAAAATCCCACGAGTATTAGGGAATATAGGTCACCCACGGCAGAGCCCTTGTACCATGGGAAGGCATTTAATTAAAACCGGAGGTCACCAGGTATCCGGAGTTCGCATATTCGAGACTAACCACCCTATTAGCCACGCATCCCTCGGCATATGCTGTTCCACCTTGGATTAGGAGTCTGTCTATCTTAGCCAGTTATGCATTAAGAGACTGATGTATGCCATTAAATATAGCACGTCACCAGTCCCCCAACGCACCTCTGTTTCCAGCCGTCACCACGTGGAGGTGATAGATCAGGCTTCCATCAGAAACTCAATTACGGCATGTACCTAAGTACGTGTTAGTCCCCTTGAGTTACCTGCGGCTGTGACAGCCCATACATACATATATGTATATATAGGCTGATATTTTTATATAAATTCCTCATATTAAATATATTTCCTAGTCGGCACTTGAGTGAATTAATGTAAAATTTAAAACCGTTTACATACATATGTATGTATAAATGCGATATAAATTCACTTGTATATACAGACACAGTCACATCCATGCATGTGTGTGTGCATGCAAACAATATAATTACACGAAGAAGCGACGTAATCTAAAATAAAATAAAATGAAACAAAAATCAACAAAACAACAAAAAAAACAACCGTACACTTGACATTGAACTTGAACTGTATTTGTACGCTTGCTTTTGTTGTTGCCGTTTTATTGAAATGCAATTCAATAACTGCAAAACAACAACTACAAACGTAGCCATACTAAATACACAAGCAGTATAAGCAGAATGCCCAAGCACAGTGCACGCCAGTGTTGCCGACAATTCTTAAAATATCGATTCACTTTTCTTTCAGCTCAAAATAACTGCCCGCAAAGACAAAAAGCTGGGAAGAATGTTGAAAAGCCTTCACCCCATCATCGCCTTGACCATAGAATACAAACCAAGAAAGCAACTTTCGTTTCTACATTAAACAGGAGTATAAATTGCCAGCAGAAGTACTTTACCTGTTGCTGGATTTGTACTCTGCACCTGCCTTATTGTACGTCCACCGTGCTATTGTATGGGCAGATAGACATTAGAGCACACGCTCGCCGAACAATTAGTACAGGTGTTCAAATTAACTCAGCGCAGACGTGGTGAAACATTAAAACAAGCAAATAATACTACATTGATTCATGTTAATCACTACAGTATGAGTGCCCAAGAATGGTAGGATAGATAGAGACATTTTATCATTCTTGATGAGTGCCTGCATTACACAGTGCAGAGGTGCTGCTATAATATAAAATTAGGGGAGACGATGTTTGTTCGAAACTTTGCTGCACTTCGTTTCAGTGTCAAATGTAATTAACGAAAATATGAAGAATTCGAAGAATTCTCAACCACACCTGCCTCCCATTGAACAAAAATAATAAATATGAATTAAATTCGAAATTCAATAACAATATAAGGAAATTTGGAAACGAACTGTATATTAGTGAGTCGGTAATGCCATGTTCCAAAATAATTGAGGTCAAAATTAGACAATAGTTTTGATTTAACCAATAAGATAGGCCGCAGCTCTTAAGGGCTAACCAAAAAAGACGAGACGTAACGAGTAAAGGGCCGACCAAAATCGACGAGACGAGACGTAACGAGTAAGTTCAAGCAAATGTGAATCAATGTTAGTAGCCAAAATGGTCGTACGTATTTGATTGAAACTGAACGAAACATTTAGACGTGACGTTCGGTTCCGTAAAGATAGGACCAAAATAGACGAGACGTGACGATAGCGATTGGACGAACGTCTGCACTCGTTGCGTCGATTTTAGCATTTAACCCAAAATGTGACGCTATCAAATCCCATCGATGGATGGCTTTTTACTTAAATTACGAGCTCATCCCTCACAGCGGCGATTAAATTGTAGCAAAATTCCGTCATTTTAATTTTAATTTTAATTTCTTTAGAAAATAACAATCGTGTCGACAAACTAGCCGCTGTGACGAGTAGCAGACGTTTGCAGTTCGGTTCTTACGGAACCGATCGTCGCGTCTAAATGTTTCGTTCAGTTTCGATCAAATACGTATGGAAATTTTGGCTATTAGAATTGATTCGCATATGCTTGAACTTACTCGTTACGTTTCGTCTCGTCTATTTTGGTTAGCCCTTAAGAACCAAACTGCAAACGTCTGCTACTCGTCACAGCGGCTAGTTTGTCGACACGATTGTTATTTTCTAAAGAAATTAAAATTAAAATGACGGAATTTTGCTACAATTTAATCGCCGCTGTGAGGGATGAGCTCGTAATTTAAGTAAAAAGCCATCCATCGATGGGATTTGATAGCGTCACATTTTGGGTTAAATGCCAAAATCGACGTAACGAGTGCAGACGTTCGTCCAATCGCTATCGTTACGTCTCGTCTATTTTGGTTCTATCTTTAGTTGTTAGTTGCCTAGTTAATCAGTTTGTCATTCAATTCATTTGTCTGTAAACTTATTAAATAAATATATAAAATCAATTTTAAAGCTCCCATACAATCTGAACCGACTAGGAGCGATATTTGCCTCTTTTTCATTATGTCTTTTAGTTAACTTTGCTAGCATAAGTATAGTTTTATTGTGTCAAATGTCATGGAATTAATAATAATACAATCTGAACACTTGAACACTAGTAAAGTAACAAAGAAAATAGATGTGGCAATGTGGGGAATGCGCTGGGCAAAGAAATTCGACAGGTGGGCGTGACGCTTCTCATGCAATCTAAGTACTTGATCGAAGCTGAAGTCGTGGCGACATATTAACTAATAACGTAGGTCCACAAAAGGGGAAAAAAGTTGGCCAAATTGCACAAGGAGGCGTTAGTGTGTATAGACCAAATGCCCGCCTTCCCTTGCCAATGTTTTCAATATTAATAAGCTACGAATTTGTTTTTTTACCGATACGCACAAAGCTTTTTATACGCGTATTAACATTTCTTTCCATAGCTTCCACGCTCAGGTTTTGCATTTAAAGAATTGCTGGTATTTCTTATTTGTTTTGTTCATATTTATTTTTACTTTATTTTGTCATTACATGTAAGTATATTCTCATGTTAAGAGTATTTACAGTGTATTATTGTTGTCGGGTGAACTTATACTACATTGTGGAGCAACTTGACTTGACTACCCCCACCTTCCTCAGGAAATGGTATTTGTAACTCAGATGTTTGTTGTAAACACAGCACAAACACGTTCGAAGTCGTTGTGTATGCGAAGCTGTTGTAATGTTCTTAGAACATCCACATACAATTTGTCCCCCTCTCTGAAGAGTTGCATCACCCGGTTAAGTAATTCCCTGCTCGAAGTACTAATATAATCTAGAGACCTTGGAGTAATGCCACTATTTACATAAATGCATATACCTTTCACTGCATATGTGTGCATTTTTGAAATAGGTGAGATTTTCGCACTTGTTATACGGAACAAAATACACACTACAATTCCTCAATGCACTGCAGTAACATTGTCAAACAGTAAACATGTTTATAGTCACCCAAGCCCGACAGCGAAAATTCCAATGACAGGGTTATGCGCAACTCAATGTGTGTAGGAAAAAATGAGAGATGGTCAAAAATTTGGAAAAAGTTTAATTATCATGGGAGGACTGTTGTACACGTCACCGAAGTAAAAACGATCTTAAAAAATCGAAACGATGAACTAGTAAAAACTAGCTTAATCATAGTCACCTTCGCCAAACACAACTTGCCAGAACACATTTCAATCGGGTACGAAATAATAGAAATCCGCCCATATATTCCTCTACCTAAGCGCTGCAACAACTGCCTCCGCCTGGCTCATACAGCCAAAATATGGAAGTCAAATAGACTTTGCCATAATTGCAGCAACAATTTTCACTTAAACACAGAAATGAACGATACATGCAACGCCGCCAAATCCCGCGTCAACTGCCACGACAATAACTTACCAACACGACACACTCTTCAATAGAAAAAAAAGTGTCCAATATTCATGAATTTTCAAGAAATTCAAAGAATAAAAACACTGGAAAAAGTTGATCAGAAAACTGCTACTCAACTCTATAACAATAGGCATGACCATGATGGTTCCCTCTACTCTAACGTAACCAAAATGCAGCAAACATTATATAGCACAATACAACAACAGACACCTACTGGAGACTTGGATGTGGTCAAGGAACGATCCACCAGAAATCGTAATTATACACTATAGGATGACGTATTATCAGATATAAATAGAGACCTCCCTGCTACTAATAATCCCACATCCTCTAAAACAACACTTTCGTCTAAATCCTTATCCGATCTAAAAATTAAAATCTTTCCTCGAAACACCTCCAACAAAACCATAAAACAGTTAAAAAATGTCTCTGACAACGATTTATCCTCTAACATATTCTAATCTCCCCATCCAACCCTACAAGCAACTTAACTCATCCATAATGCATACAAGTATCTTTATTTAACATCAGTAAAAACTCCAGAAAGTGACCTTACACATTGTACGATGAAATATAAAAGGATATCTTAACAACTACAATGAGTTATTGCTCCTTATCCTTCGTGAAGAGCAGTCAACTTGTCTGGGTACGAAGGCTTAAATGATTGCAGTGACGCAATGGGTTGGGATGCGTACCTTCGGCTCTTATGGGATTACCCTAGCCGGACTGACTACTGCGGAGTAATCCAAGAACTAATCAAAGCACTGTCTCCCTCCTAATCCAGGGTGTTCTTGGGATCGTGCCCACTGGATGTTGTTTTGCAGCCAGGAGGTAAATTAGGCTGTATTTTAACGGAGCTCCCCTTCCTGATACCAGGCCGCCTCAGGTAGTAACGGTGACCTTGCTGTGATACGGGGCACTGCCACAGTTGACCAACCCCTTCCCCTTTCAAATTTTTGGCTGACTTAGCTTGATAAGAACCAGATGGAAAAACAAACAGATAAAAAAGACTGACGCGGGGTCTTTAAACGCTATTTCGGATGTACATCCAAAATCCATTGCACACTTTGCGGCGGCTATTGCAGCTAAGGACAACGAGCCTGGCACCAGCAATGCCACTTGCTGCGGTAGTGTTGCGAAACCGAGACCCAAGAGGGCCTACGAAGAGAGAAGATCTGCTCTCCGGACGGTAGAATGTTTGCGCTGATTCCAGAGAAGGAGAGGACGGTGAAGCAAAAGGCTTCACTTGGGTGGGCGGCGAAAGTTGTGAAGGAGTCTCAAGCTCCCTCAAAGCAGGCTACGTCAACGGTCCCTAGAGGAGACCACCCACACAGACCCCCAAACATTTAAAAAGCGCGGTACTGCCATCACGTAGCGCGATACTGTCAGCGAAGTGCTGAAAGTACATCAGGTTATGGTGGTCATAGATAGTAATGACCCTGATGGAAGTATTTCTCCTGAATGCTGGAAGAAGGTAGAAGTTAGCCTTTCAAGGCACCATTGCGGACCATTGGCACACAATAGACTCAGGTGTTTTGGAAAATATATCTTAGATATGAGCAAAATCCCTCATCTTGATTCCAAAATATATGAATTCCTGTCGAAAATTAACCTGACAGAAGATTTATAGATGAGACTATCCTCATCTTTCAAATAAATAGGGGCCTCCAGCTTATGAAGGAATTTCCAGGTGGTTTTCACTCTTTTCGCGACAGCGGATGGCATCAGGGCCAAGTGAAGTTGATCGCCTGCGCGGACGAAAGGCCATTAGACATATATAGGATTGCGATCTCCAGGATTGGTGAAGCATGGCTAGGCACAAGGCTCGAAGTCGTACCTAGGGAGCTTATATATAGCACGTGCATGGATCCCAGCCGAACCATTTGATCCTGAGGATATCTTGGAGATCTTTAGGTTGAGCAACCAGCAGCTCCCGACAAAAAATTGGAAGGCGACCAAGGTAGAGGAACCAAGAGGCGATTCCAGGTCAGTAACACTTGTGGTGAACGCTCTGGCACCATCCAATTGGGTCGTGCGCTATGGCTTCTCATCCACAAGCCTCAAAGTCTACAAGAAGGACGGGCAACCGTCTGATATGGATCAAGTGTGAGTGAATCCTTTAGGGGTAACTTCGGATCCTACTGCTGCTGAAGACTCCGCCATGCACCCGAAACGCAGTGACTCTGTGTCAACTGTGGGGGGTTTGGTGAGTCTCCTAGGGACAACCACGATCAGGGAGAAGGAAGTCCTTCTGGAATCAGACTCCTCTTTGTATGGTATTTTTTGAAATATGACAATATTTCCGAGCGAATAAGTAAATACTGATTGCATATATGTACGAGTATGTATGTCTATATCTATATACATACATATATATTCAATACCATTGTGTGTGTCAGCCTGGGACCTGCTGACGTATTGCGAATTTCAAGCGTTGCAGATTATGCTTTGTTCGGGATTCTAATGTAAACAATTTCCGTTGAAGACACTTTTGGATCAGGTTACAAATCTGTGGCCTGAGAAAACCAAAGATTAAAATTGGCTTATTTATCTCCACTGTTAAGCACCAGCAGCATCCTGACAGTCTCATATTCTCATCATCATCTTCATCATACCAAAGACAATATACTACTGTATATTGTCTTTGATCATACTATATGATCCTATATACATACATACATATTTTCTCAGTCTACACTATTCGCCATGGAACTCTCAACAAACTAACAAAAGTTTCCCCGCTTCCCTGAACGAGAGCGACAAATAAGTAAACAAGAATTTTGCAATTTAAGTGCTCATACAAAAGAAATACTCGGCATTTTAGTGACGATTTCTCAAGTAAAAATGACGACGTCAGCAAAAGCGGGTCGTGATTTTAGCGAGCTTGATTACTGGGGCTGGATCAGTGGTGAAGTGGTTGCCACACATGTTTAGATGTCGAGACAGATTGTCACTAAAAAAATGGCTGGTTTATGAATGACAATTGTGATCCAGAATCATGTCATGTGGGGCAGAATTTTTGTGAATGTTTTTCATGATCAGAACAGGGGGCGTGGATATAGGGTATGCCTCCTTCCTGGTGGTTTATATAAGCCTGGCCTGCGTCTAAAAACGTTTCCCAAGTTGGTGACCGAGTATTGTGGGTGGTGGTGGCGGAGGAGCTAATCAGTGTTGGCTTAATTTTCCTCAGCGGACTTTGCACACTTTGTACAGTTGGCTTCAATTATGGTAAATAAATGAAATGTCCTTGGGCGTTTTATTAATTCAATGCTCTCGGAATTGAGTTCGGTGTGAGCCCACCTTTTCTTCTGTTGTACGGCAGAGTTTACGCCACGTCAGTGGGCTCAAATGTCGCCTGTCTAAAGTGGGATTGTGTGTGGTCTGCTTTGCCGCTCCCGAGCCCATAATTTCCGCTTTAAATTTATGCAGATTTGTTTGTTTTTGAGCAGCAAGGAAAATATACAAAGGCACTTTTTCGCTCTTTAATGTCGTTTCAAGGGAAAACACTCATCTTCCCTCGAAAACTGCCAAATTTCATTTACTCAAATGCGCACTTAAAATGGCGAATGGAATGAATATAAAAAAGAAAAAAAACAACAACAAGCGAAACAAAACGAAACAAAAAGAGGCAAAAATAAGCTCTGCATACAATTTATCGGCAACGCAGAATACGCTTTCAGAGTTTCGCTTGCTGTTTGCGCCTAAAAATATGCAAAGGCGCGCGCAAATGACGCCCGCAATGCGTTTCGCATTTGCTCTGCTTGCTTTCTATATTTGCGTCTTTTAACGGTTGCTTCTCTTCCTACGCCTACGAAACTTGGGTCACAATTCAAGGTCACATTGGCGAGAGCTGCCTACGTACATACACACGCAAACAGTCAGACACAATCTGACGCACACGCACACGCACACGCAAACGCACACGCAAACGCACACGCGTTCCCCGGCACTTGTTGTTGTTGTTGTTTGCTTTCCTTCAGCTTTGCTACGTTTACTGGGCTGATTGCTTGCACGCGCCATTACAGCCGCCATGAGTACGTGTCATGTAAGTGACAGTTTCAACTTACAAGTTTCAATTCGCACGCGCCCAGTGGGCGTTTATTGGGTGGGTGTATACGTGTTCTTTGTGTTCGCTGTGTTGGATTTGCACGTATTGAGGGGGCGAATATAAGAAAATATCTTTTAATAATTAACTTTGGAATAGAGGCGCAAAAACTGCGCCCTACCGACTCCTCCAACAGAATGCTCCTCCCACCCTCAGAAATGCTAACCCGCGTGGAAGCAGTTTGTGCACCTGCCGCTTTCTCTGTTCTCAGTATTATTTATTTCTCTGGGATACAGGGACAGAAGAATTGCCACAGTTTCACATGAGCAACAAGCGGCGCAGCGAGGGGGCTTTTGAATAGCAGGAGCCCAGCTTCGAGCAGCGTTATGGCAACAGTTCTGAACACTTTCGCCTTTCTGCAGATTATGATTATTGTTGTAGGCTTGTTGTTGTTTTATTAATATGAATACTTCAGTTTTCAACTGCGTAGGCAGGGGAGGAGTTGCCATAGTAAAATAAATCATGAGGTTGGGTTCATTTCGCATTTCTCCTAGATGGGAGAAAAAATTATCCTTTCTTTGCTTGTTTCAAATTATTGCGGCTTTCGACAGCTTAAATCAACTAATCTCTTACTAACTACATACTAAATTCGCATATATCACAGTAGCTTCAATCCAAAATCTCAGGAAGAAGAACGCAGTGGGCAGCCAGTCTACTGGAGATGCTTTGAAAATAGACGAAATAAGCACTCTTTTGATAGAGTTAGTAAATAAATTGGACTTATTCCTTTGTGTTCCCATGGTATTGTAACATTTTTGGAGTTCCTTGAAGCATGTCGCAGATAATGAAGCGCCTGAACTAATGCTGTTGCTATTGGACATTTCTTTCCATGCAATCGTCAAGGTCCTGTGGATTATGTTGCTCCAAGGAATTGTGGCAACCTTAAAATTTGTCTCATATTTTACAAATTCCTTCCTCATGAGGGTTAATGGAATGCTCTCTTAAGCCTTCTAGTAAAAGTGGTACCAACAACAACAACTCTGCAACAATATGCGACGCATTTAATGTAAGGAGTGTCCTTGAAACTGCCACACCACGGTTCCCTGTTCGCCTTGACAAATATGCCCGATTACTTGTTTACACGTGGCACACATTTCCGAAAATTGTTTGTTCCCTCTTTGTTTATTTACTTTCACTTTGTGATCATTGGAAGTTTTCCACCCACACGCAAAATGCGTGCGGCGACACTGAACGAAATCATGCCAAATAAGTGTAAAAGTGTGAAACTCAGCTCAGCATTCATGCCAATGTTAGTGTAAATGAGTCTCACGAAGGATAACTTGTCCTGAAATATAAAATATGTGTTGCAAAACTGCCTTTACATACTTTAGAAAGGAATTTGATAACAAGTCGTTCTCTAGTGAGTTTGCTGGTGAGCAATTGCTGAATCAGTTTGTTAGTTGTTAGTGCACATTTACTAGAAACACTCCGCCATAATTGTGGTAACACGGAAGATTGCGGCTGTTCACACCGACCATGAATGTTGTGGGGATCTTTGGTGCTTTTTCTATCATTTCGAGAATAGGTTTAGTTAATGGCATACAGCTTGGGTCTCCTGAGTCTCCTGAATGGCTCTCTTAGAAAAATGTTGAAAAATGCATCTTGGTGTTTTGCATAATGAAGCAGATGTTCATGAATCAACCGATTTTCTGTTAAATGGGAAACAGGTCCTTCTCATACAAGAAAATAATACGCGTAACAAGAATGAATTCTTGCTGGCGGCATATATTATAGTGAGATTAGGAATCTTCTCACATGACTTTTGCAGGAGTTGTATGGATGAATGCGAGCAAAAGTCTAACGAACACCTGATCTGCATGTGTCCAGCGTTGTTCAAAAGGACAAAATTCCTACCGCACTTATTTTGATAATAAGTTAATCCACACTAAAGAATTGCTTAAAACTTCCCTCTCTTTCTCTCTTTCTGTTCTTGTCTGTGATCCTGCACTAAATTATCAGTTTATGTCGTGCCAATTTTGTTATGCTTCATTCGCTGAAGAAAGTCCTGAAGGTACAACTTTCACAGTCAAACAAATATACATAAAAATCCTCGCAGCATGATCAAGGAAGTGCTTAAATTGCGTTAGCTGCGAGACTTCTTTAAGAGCGGTGAGTTTGAATGGAACTGGTGTTCTATTAGGTGAGGTAAGGCTAGACTGGCTAATCATGGGGCACGAATAGACCTGCTTGGTACTTGGCAATACCAGATGAGTGTCAGTTTTGAACTCTCGGAAGTAAAAATAATAATAATTAATTCCCATGGTTCCGCGGGGGAGCAAAGAGCCACAATAAGTAAAAATGGTGCTCTATTAAGTGGGGTTTATTTTGTAAATTTAATATATTGTTAATCGATTCTCCACCTCCGGTTGAAATTTAATTAAGTTGTGTTTCTAGCGAGTTCAAGATCCATCTTGGACCTTGAGACTTTGAACTCCCTAGAAAAACAAATAAAGTAAATTGAATATTATATGTGGAAATAATGTGGCATCTAAGAAGGAGATTTTGACCATAAAGAAGAATATTAATTGATGTTTTCCCCGGATTATATATTTATTACATATTATGTATGGAATTGCATGTCGGCTAAAGGACCCCCATGGTTTCGTTTGGGGAAGTGTTGACTTCTTTCTTCCAGCCACAAATATTATCCCTCAGCTGTGCCTATCCAGTCATTCTGCTTGGAACCTCACAGGAAGAAGACTAATAATGTCCAAACGGAACTTCTGAGTGTGCAGTTCCCATATCATTAAGTGTTCCTGTGAGGTTCCAAGCATAATAACTGGATAGGCACAGCTCAGGAATAATATATGTTGTAGGAAGAAAGAAGTCAACATTTCGCATAACGAAGCCGTGGGGGTCCTTTAACCGACCTGCAATTGATTTCATTGAGTGTTTCAGCCAGTAGGTGGATTTTTTGGCCTGATGTGAAGCTTGTACAGCCGCTCACTGGAGAGAAATAAATCTTGCCAGGACAAAAGCAATCATGAGACGAAGTGGAGGAAATATACAGTTGCTGTGACCACAGAGAGATTGAGGGAATTGAGGGAATTAAGAGATTTGGGTTCTCACGCGCTCTTTTGACAAAGTAGGTGAATCAGTTTCCAATGTTTTCAACCAAGCTTTAAGGCGACGAACAGCCGTGGGCGTTTATCTACCACACATCCGGTGGCTTCAATTCCTCAGCAATACAACGCATACGAGTATATAGTATATATAGTACATATATAAACGATTATGTTGACGTAAGAGTGATTTCACGTAAGCCCCGAACCATGTTTCGACCCAGCTTCCCCAAAAAAAATCAATAATTTCTCCGCCTTATGCGACTGTGTAATTTTCCAGGATAATTTGCCAGGCCACAAAAAATTCTCAGCAAATAAAAATTCTCAGGACAACTCAAAGATCTGATCCTAGTTGATAGGAAAGCACTTTATAGTGGATTAGCTAAACAAGACAAAGGGGAATTTTGAAAATACTTATTTTTGATCTGGCATTCAAATTATTTTTGAAAGTAATTTCTTTACTGGTTTATTATACGCTTTTACGATTATGAGGAGAGCGCTTGGCGAGGAGTCGAAAAAAGAGTCCTTGACCGCACAAATGTCTTTTTTACGACCTTTGTGCGTGCGTGAGTACCGTGAAGCGAACCAACTGTTGCCAACTTCGTGCCATTGTGCACAAAAAGACCAATATTACAATTTGAATGCGTAAAAAGGAATAAAAGAACACACAACAAAAAAGGGGAAAAGGAAAACAAATATGGCGACATTCAAAGAAATGTGGCAATTCGTTTGCCATTACAATAATAACAATAACAATGCCAGCAACAGCAGCGCAGTGTTTGAGTAGCAAGCGCGCTATATAAATATTTCATATTGGAAGGACATCTGAGGTACACGCACAAAAGGTTAAGTGTATTAAAATGTTGGCTTGGCTAAAATTGGAATGGCAGCAGCAGCGTGGAAGAGGCTTCAGTGGGAAAGTTCATGTTCGTCATGAGTGAACTCAAACGCGTCACTCTCTGACACCACCCCCACTCCCAGCTCGACGACGACATCCGCACATATTTAATTAGTAAATTAATTGTCAATGAATACGCGGCGCGGCAGCGAAATTTGAATTCGAAGAGTGCGGCGCCACTGGAGGGAGACGTTTTTTATGTGGCATAAATTCCGATGTACTTAAGACATCCAGAACCAGCAGGAGCAGGAGCAGGGGCAGTGGGCCATTGCATTAAGTCGCCCCTTGCTGCAGCTTAATTTCTTATATTTTATGAATTTTAAGCTGGGTCGAAGGCAAGTAATGAATACGGTCCAGTTAAACTGTGGTATCGTTCCAGTTTCGAGGTCGTGGGGAAGTTGCCTCCTTCACAATACTGCGGCTCGTTGTGCTGCGGACACTCGCTGAGCGCCCGTTCCATGCAGCTTCTACAGCAATTTGCACTGGCTCAGAGCATACCCCCTCCCACACTAAGCGAGTGGAGTGGCATTGCAGTTGATTATGTTCATGCTAACCAGCTTCCCAAATGTTCCGTTAGCACTGAATTGAGTTTGGTTCTGCATCTGCCGCTGCTGCTGTTGCTATTGCTGTTGTTGCTGCTGCTGCTGCAGCTGCTGCCGCCGTCACGTCAACAAGTTTTGTTCTTATGTCCAAAATTACTAAAACGCTGCGCCCGCTGTGTACTTGGAAAGTTTTTGGTGCGAAATTTGCAATGCAGATTCCCAGCTTCTCGGAAATGTATTCGCGTTGTTGGCAAACATTGATTTTGATTACTTCATTTGCGCGAATGCAAAATTTTTGCGAATTGTTTAAACTCGTGGCACAATTGAATGAAGTGTTTGATTATTAATGAGTGCCAGAAGCGGAAGTGGCCGCTGCCCGAACTGTTTGCCACACAGCCATGGCGACTTAATATGTCAAAGAAGGAGCAAAACTGTGTGTTGCATCAGCTCCTCAAAGGCACTGGCACCCCAGTTGGTGTCCTGCAATCTCCACAGCCAAAATTTGCACTCAATGCTCTTGATTATAAAACATAAATTCGGTGCATACCGATCAATTCAGTGCGTATTCATTTATCACTATTCAGAGCATAGTTATGGTAGTTCTAAAAGGGGTCTCCAGAGTGGCTTATATGGAAAGTAGGCGTGTCGTGTTCTGATCGATCCTATTTCTTGTGTTATGGGTTTGAAAATGGCGATATGTTTCTTAAGGACTTAAGTGAGCATGTCAGTAGTGGGCGTGTCTCTCAAAATACTCCGCCCATTTTCCTTTTTGCTCTTTATACAAGCACTGTGGACCCTTGTGTTGATGAATCTTGTTAGGGTCTTGAATACTGATAATTTATGGGCGTGGCCATAATAGTAGATCCATATTTTTCATGCTCACATCAATTTATTATTAAGGTAATTTTAAGAGTGGACTATATAAGAGTGGACTATATCAGAGTGGACTATATCAGAGTGGACTATATAAGAGTGGACTATATACGAGGTGTGATCCAAAAATTACCGTTATTGTGTGATCAAAAAATAAAGTATTTATTTATTCATCAACAACTATCTTGTGCCCTTCAAAGTAATTCCCCTCAGATATAATACACTTATGCCAGCGTTTTTTCCAATCCTCGAAACACTTTTGAAACGCTTTTTTTGGTATCGCCAACAGCTCCTGTTTCGATTTTGCTTTTATCTCCTCAATCGTAGCAAAACGCTTTCCTTTCATCGGTGTCTTCAGTTTTGGAAAGAGGAAAAAGTCAGCGGGGGCCAAGTCCGGTGAATACGGTGGTTGAGGCATGATAACGGTTTTGTTTTTGGTCAAAAACAGCTCCTGAGCGATGTCCATGCGACGTTGTTTTTGCTCAAAATTTAGCAATTTTGGAACAATCTTCGCTGCTGCACGTTTCATGCCTAAAACATCCGTAAAAATTGCTTGGCATGAGCCGAACGATATGCCAACATCATCAGCAACCTCTCTGATAGTGATTCGACGATTATCCAAAATCATTTTCTTCACTGCGTCAATGTTTTCATCGGTTGTTGACGTGCTCGGGCGACCAGGACGAGCATCGTCATTGACATCTTCTCGGCCTTCCTTAAACCGGTTATACCACAATTGAACTTGTGTTCTGCTCATAGTAGACTCGCCAAAGGCCGCAGTCAACATTTCAAATGTCCTTGCGCATTTAATTTCATTTTTGACACAAAACTGAATACAGTTTCTTTGATCCATTTTTTCGAATAGTACAAAATCGAAGAGCACACCAAAACACGACTAACCTTTTTATCTGTCAAAAACAAACTGACAATCCAAAATGGTTGGTATTGCCAACATATATAACAGACATGTGTACCAACATAAAAAAAAATGCGAACATCGAACATACGTAACTCACGAAAAAATGAAAATAACGGTTATTTTTTGATCACACCTCGTAAGAGTGGACTATATAAGAGTGGGCTATATCAGAGTGGACTATATAAGAGTGGACTATATGGAAAGTGGGCGTGTCCTGTATCTGATCAACATCATTTCTTCCATATGTCGTATACTGTTAAAAAGCTTATTTCACACCAAATTTTTCCACAAATTCTTAAATAATGAACATGTCTCAATAAAGAGCGTGGCAGTAAGCATATAATGACTACACTCTATAAATATATATAGTCTAGTGGAATCCACATCTACATAACTGAAGCAGTCATCAACTGGACTGAAGTTAGTCATTTTAGGAATAGGGGTATACAGTGCCGTTTTATTATGTAGGCGCGATCTTTGCCCTAACCGGTTCATATATAGCTTTCTAGAGTTTGCTATTACTAGGTCTCAATGCTGAGTGGCATTATCTTCAAAATCACTTTGCCTTCTTACAATTTATTTAGCAACATTGCATTAAGTCACAAGGACACGAATAATATTTTCTGCTTTCCTTCGGTTCTTTGAATGCTTATTCCAGAGTCTACGACATGATGCACCACACAAATGTTTCTCTTTTGCAAAAGTGCTCAGGTCGTATTTCAATTTTATATTTATACCCATCACACAAGGGAGCATATTTCGTCTGTGCCATCCCACCTGCAGTTGAAATTGAAATCAACGCGCCCGGCCTCATCCTGCTACCGTGAGTGGAGAGGTGTCTGCGTAAGTGCATGTCTGGAAGGGTGACATTATGACAAAAGGGTCCTTGAGATTTGCAAACTGATTCCAATTGCAGCTCTTTGTTGCTAGTGATGGCGAAAATGTTCACGATGCATGCTTTTATCCGTTGCTGTCACACACACCATCAACGCAACGTTGAAGTCAGATGTGAACTTCCACAAATTGAACACTTTGTGACATGTAGAAAGGGAACTGAAGGTTGGGTTTGTACAAACCAATCTTAATATTTAATAAAAGAGGGCCATATAAGTTCAAGGACTTTCTTTTCAACGTGTCTTACAACATGGTGTTAGTTTAAAGACACAAAAATAGTACAAAAATTGTTCCAAAGAAAAAATATTATTAAACAAAAAAAAATATACAAGTAAAAATTATAAAGGACCTTCGTGACATTGGGAAATACAATTAATATCAACACCCAAAATAACTGGATTCAAATTGCTCCAGTCTTCACGATGATAAAGAAGCAGTTGTGAATAATTTTGGGTAATTTCTAATTCATTTCTCATGTCTCACTGTGTGTCTCACCAAAAAAGGAACACGGCAATTTCTCCACGCTTAACATGTTGTTCACAGCACTCATTTGCAAGTGATTTTGCATATTGTCATTTTATTTAATTTTTCAGCAGACGGAATTTTTTATAAATCCCCAATTTAGGCGGCAACACCGCAACGCAGTTGCTGAGACAGTTTGTGTTCCCCAGCACAGCTCCACTGCCACATACTCGCAATGATATCTGGAATGATGAAGTTAACGGAGTCAAATGTGCTCACAAGACTATTAATAGAACAAGGAGATCTCTGCTGGCGCAGTGAAATCTATTTAAGTGGAACTGTAACGAGTAATTTTGACTTGGCAGTTGTCACTTGACATTTCGGGGTGCAGAGGGAGTGGCAATGAAGGTAATTGCTCTATAAAGTTTTTGACTTTCATGCAAGGAGGCGCTTCCACTCCATGTGAAAGTGCGTCATTGGCCAACTTTCGGAGCTGGTGGAGTCTGCAGTTCTGCTTTTATCCTCCCTCCATTTCTTTAGCTACATTTCGGTCGTGTTCACTCTAAGAGGTAGATCAGACGTAAAGATAGAGTTAAGCCCCTACGGAACTCCTGATTGAGTTAACAGAGTAATTCTCTGAGTCCAGGTTCTTTCGTTTGTGTATTGGTGTTGAGCTGGGATCATCCCAGCACGTACTTCGCGGTCTCATCTAAGTCCCTGCAAAACCTCCAATTTCTATTTGAAGGAATTCGCAGTCATCTTAGGTGATAATTCATCCTACATTGCCCTGTCAGAATTCCTGTAATCATTTGTAAATTGTTCTTATTTAATTCTATACAATCTTTGCAAAGATTTAGGGTAAAGGTCCCTCCCAATAAGCGATTTTGCCTGTGATAGCCCCGGTAGATGTTCCCAGTTTAATCTTTTTTGTTTGTTTTCTACTTCCTGAATGAATGAGGAGAAGTTGCCCTTTCCAGAGCCACAAAATAGTTACGGGCCCACAAGCGGAGAGGCTGCTCCCTTCTTAGCAAGTTTGTCTGCCATTTCTTTACCAGAAATATCCACGTGATCTGGAACCCATGGGATCCTACCTGATTATCTTGCCCAAGAATGTTCAGCTTATCAGCACTCCATCACCAGTTTTGATGTCACCTGGTGAGAGTTGAGTGCCTTAATTGCTGCCTGGCTATCAGTCAGGATGGCTATTTATTTGTTCCGGTAGTTATGTTCAAGGCTGAATTAAACGCACCTATTTATCCCGTAAATTTCCGCTTGAAAGGTGCTTGGGCTCTAGGCTACCGCCTCTGAGTATGTTTTCCCCGGCCCCGGCTCCTTCATCAGTGAGGGAACCGTCCTTGTATCATGTTATCATATTCTGGTTTATCTTGTAAGTTACCTTCCTAAATCGTTTTTATTACTAAAGTCAGTTTTGAATCGTTTTATAAAACCAAACTTTGGATGCAGTGTGTCCCACGGCCTCGAAATTTCAGGAATTTTTCTAGCAAGAACACCAAACTTCCTGCGGTTTAGCCAACTTCTTGACCCGATGATATCTTATCTAATGAACTAAGCTTACAGACAATTATCACTTTAATTGCTTTCTCACTGTTGCTCGATTGTTCGCCAACGATTTAACCTATTTTTCTCTCAGTGAATGACAACCCCAGATCCGCATATGCCCATTAAAGCGTCTCAATGTTTGCTGTTAAGGATTGCATGTATATCACACCTTTAATTGTGGCCAAAGAATAAATGCGAAATCATCATCCAAATTATAAGCAGAATCTCGGCCTCGTTCCTTTCGCTACGTTTCGTAAATTGAAAATTTGACTCATTTTTAATTCAACAGCATAATTTCGGCAAATTATTTATTTAAATTTGTTGTGATAACGTACATAAACAAAAACAACAACGAGCTCGCAACCACTCCTAACAGAGTAAACAAAATGTTGGCAGGCGCAAAAAATGTGTTAATTTATCAAAAATTGAAACAAAAAGACCCTCCAACAGCGACCCGAAGTACTGCCAATCAGAGAAATCGCGCTGTTACCAACCCCTCCGGCCAGCAGCGAGCAACAACACAGTCAACACAGCCACCTCAGTCATCAGAGCCATCCCAGCCATCCCAGCCATCCCAGCCATCCCAACCATCACAGCCATCCCAGCCATCCCAGCCATCCCAGCCATCCCAGCCATCCCAGCCATCCCAGCCATCCCAGCCATCCCAGCCATCCCAGCCATCCCAGCCATCAAAGCCACCCCCATCAAGAGCCCAAAATTATAATATATAATAACAAAAGCGTGTGTTGTGGTTGTAAACTTAATACTCACATATTGCGTCCTCCTAACTGACAAACCAGCTCCCGCCTCCCCCAATTCCACACTTACACACGCACACACACACACACACATTCAAGGGCACAGAACAAAAAGTACACAACTGCGCCTAAAATGAGAACGCATTTATCTGTGTATCTATCTGAATAAAATACACAAATGCGAACGAAGAAAGTGCGTAGCTACGAAATGAAAATGTTTCAAGGTCAAAGTGAAGCATGAATACAATAAATTCAAACGCACAAACACCAGGCACCCACCCAAGCACTCCCACCCACAAACCGCCCAGCGCTGCTAAGCACAAAAAACGTTATTAACTCGAGGGCTGAACTTGTTAAATTCCAGCGGGAGCTGTGGTTGACGTGTCGTGAGCATCAAATACGCAAAGTCCTCAATCTGCTCTCCCACTTGTTGTAGGTCGTGCGAATTGGCAGGACTGCTGCCCAGGATTGTAGCCCAGTAGCAGGAGAACAGCTTTCAAAAGTTGCAGCTACACAGAACAAGAATATGGCGAATTGCAAAGGAACAAAAATATAAGACACCAAAAACGGAAGAAAAGGAAAAGAAGGTAGTCAATTGGAGCAGTGTCGCTTGTCACACTGGGGGCCTTTGTCCCCGGGGGCACTACGCATACGATTTAGTGTCCCTTACTTTGTCATACTCGGGTCATTGGCCACGGGCACTTTTCATGGGGATTTCAGGGAGGTTTTTACACATTTTTATGCCATCTTAATCAGGAATTTCACTTCTCATTGATTTGGTGTTCATTATTTTTGAGCTTTTTATTTCTCTGTGTTGTTATTAACGTGGAACGAGTTCATTTAATTTTCCATTTACCTTATAAAAAAGTAAATTATTATTATTTATATACATAATATTATATTTATTTATAATAATTTTATAATATATTTACATATATATAAATTATTATTATTTATATAATATTATTAAAATTGCAATAAACTTGTATTATAAGGACTAAATTAAAAATGCATAATCTAAAGGAAGCTACTTATTTAGCAGAAGTGGTGTCAGTGAGGCTGATAGCTAAATATTTCAGGAACAATTTGCGACTCTTTTCCATTCATTTTTATTTCATTCACTCAGTTTCTAATCATTTTGTGCTATTCTCTCATCAAATACTACACTGAAATCCTATTTTCTCATCAAATGCTTCAATTATCGCTTAATCGAAGACATCTCCGCGAACAAATTGTCCCCTGAAATAGTTCTTATTTATTCCATTTGCTATATTTTCACACTTAAGCCAACAACGGCAGACAAAACACCAACAAGTATTTGTCTCCTGGCACAAATGTGCCCAGTGTGACAAGCCACATTCAGTCTAAACACAAAACTCTTGCACTAAGTTGTAAGTAAGCGTGATCGATCGAATTCAGCCTGCTAGAAAAGTGGAAGACAACTGCCAGATAGAAACTGGAAGGAAGAATATGGGTGCGAATATATTCAGGCCCTTCGATCCTAACTGAAGTAATTGATATAATAATCAAGTAAAAGCAATAAATGCTGATATTGATAAATGTAAAAAGTTCAGCTTTTACATCGTCCTTCGTCGGCTTTGCCGTCTGCCTGCGACTCCAGTTGATGAAAGTGCACGCGATCTAAACTTAAATTTACGGGCTCTTATTTTGGCAGCTAAGCCAACAACAGCGGTCAAAATTTGTCTCCAACGAAAGATATTTGTCTCCTGGCACAACTGCCCCCAGTGTGACAGGCGAGTTAATCACTTTGTTAAATTTTGACTGTTCGAATAATTTTAATCTCTGAAATTTACCGGAGCACAGAATCGAGCACACCGCTAAAATTTAACAATTTAATTTTAAACTCTTCTCGTCCTTTAAAGTCCTGCCGCGCAGAGTACAACAATAAATGAAGAATTATGCTGCTGACAGAGTGCACACAAGCTTCCAGAGCATTTGGGGGCTCTTTACACAAGGTTTGTGGCACAAAAATTAAGCAGCAAAAAGTTCCCTGGAAAAATTGAGCAGAATTTTCCAAATAATCCAAAACTAGAAAATATCTCAGCGGGAAGAAATGGTATTTTTGTTACACGAAAGCCTTGTCTTAATTTACGAGGGGTACTGAAGAGCAATTAAACCAACAGAGAAAAGCAACAAATTTGCTATTGACGCACGTAGTCTACCGAAAGATTGTGGTACCTCAGTCCTCCTCCCACCGGATAATAATGTTGACGTAGAAAAAACGAGAATTCGTTTCGGTGGTTTCGACCTCACATTTCTGTCCTAGTCAGAGCTCTTCCATTTTGCTCCAGCTTTCAACAAGCCACACTACTCTGAAATATGTGGCGATTCCTCGTACGCGAACGACGGACGACTCGACGCGCATCGAGAGTCATTACCTGGGACCCCCACCAAACTCTCGCAGCCGCTGCAGTTGTATCCGTGTTTGTATTGTTTTTTATTAATAAATCATGTAGCTCCCAGTTTCAGGGTCATACAATATATGTATGTACATATATTTATGTGTATATGTACGTTTTTCCTTGTTGATGCTTTTTGCAAGCGCCTCTTAAAGGACCTTCTCTTCTTTCCTCTTCTGCTGTGTGCTGTTCTGTTCCGTTGTGTTGTTTTCTTGTGGCAGTGCCAGGGAGGCGATACCTTAATACTCCGAAATGCGTTGTTGTATTCAATTTATATTTACATATTTGCGGAAGCATTTCATTTAACCTCAACTAATGCGCAATTCATAGCGAAATACATAAATACACAGCTCTGAGTGCACGTGGGGTAGCTCCGTTGTGGCTGTTGCTGCTGCTGCTCCTTTTTTGCCTAGAGAGAGACTGTTATCTTTTGACACCAAAGGTTCACTAGTTGAGTAGGAAGTTGAGTGGCAATTCGCACAAGTTTGCCTTCAATTCTGTGGATGTGCCTGTGTGTGTGTGTGTCTGTGTGTGTGCACGAATCCTCCGTATCTCATTTTCAATTTATTTACACATGCATTGCTATTTGTTTTGCGAGTGTGTGTGTGTGTGTGATTGTGTTGCCCTATCCCTGACATCATTGCCTGCCTGAATGATAAAATATTCATGGGAGCTGCCAATCGGCTGGGTTCAGGTAACCTTCAGTTGCTAAATAATATAAACGCACGCACCCCGCTCTATTAATCAGTGTGGCAGCTACCCTTTTATTGCCTCCGTTCTTCCTTTCTGACGTTTCAAGGTCATACTTTTCGCTTGTCGCTCCCCTCCGAACGGGTCTCCGGCATAATTCATGCCACTAATACGCAATTTCCGAAATAAGCACTTGTTAAGCTACCCCTCCTCAACTCTGCAGGGTATTACAAAAACAACATGCCAACTGAACAACCAGAAAACAAGCGACAAACGGACAAATTGTACATGAATAGCATTAAAAAAAATTGAGTTTACCCAGTTCGGAACACAATTAAGCAACAGTGATAATAACACTGCTGAGTAATTATTACTTAGGCTCATGTTACACTTCCCGACATCAACTTTTGGTGTGCCTGATTCTTGGCAGAAATGCAATAAAGTGAGTCAACTCGATCCTATTTGCGTCGCGCAGGCTAATGACTTTGCTTGCTGCGATATTCACGCGAAGGACCTAAATTATCAAAGCATGTGATGCGGATGACTCGGAATATATTGACACTTATTTTGAATATTCTGTTGCTGGGAAAGAGTTAAAGGAGCACCTTAAAGTGCCTTAAAACGGAAACGGCAACAGAAATGAAATCTACACAACGAATTTGTCATAGATTAGCTACAGAATTTAACGACAGAAAATGAGCTTTTGGCGACACAACAGAAATAACTCATCGCGAGTTGTTTCTGTAGCAGAAAACGACGTGAATATTACAGCAATTGTGGATGCTACCGACATAAATGCATTTTAATGCTTTTAGATGTGTGGCGTGTAATAATTATGATTGGTTACTAATGTATTTTAACAATTTGTTAATTTTTTTCAGTATACACAATCCCAGAATTTGATTTGCAAAAGTCAACTTCGAGAATAACAGAATTTCCCAGCAGCAAGTGCTTAGAGGCCAGTATGGAAATCGATTGATTATAAATATTAACAATAAAAGCGGCGCTGATGTCATTTTAAAACCGTTCTCAATAGTTGCCCATAAGATGGTCCCAATTCTTCTTCTTTTGCTCATATGACAATCTGGCAATGTTACTTTTCAATATACAACATCTCCAGCAGATTGAATAAAAATGGCGACAGATCAATGGACTCAGGAAGTGGTTATGGCCCAGGATCTCTATATACGAGTACATGGAAAAGCAAGATTTTTCGATTATAAGGTCACGCAATGCGCAGGTCCGTCACTTTCCTCTCACCTTTTCTCATTAGGTTAGGTTAGGTTACCGTGGCAGCCGGTCTAAGGACCAGCTCACTCAGACCACCATCGGTCCATTGTGATACCACCGCATAACAACGCACCTCAGATTCACTCGTCGAACCATTTCGAAGCCCTAATAAAGATCAGGATTTGTTTGTTCGAAGGTCTATTCTCATGAGCTCACATGAGGTTTCGAAGCAGTTATATCCTGAAACAAATGGTGGCATGATCATGGTGCGATGACTGAGAAATTGCGGAAAGTGTGCAATATCGTTTTAAACAATTTTTCTGGAATCTGGATTTCAGTCGAGATGCCAACAAATTGGCAAATGAAACGTTGCACACACTCTTAGAGAACACATAAATACGTCACAACTTTTCATTCCATTTGTCTTTAACATTATTATCACGTATTCTCTATCACACACGCTTCCTTATTGTGAAATTTTCTGACAGAAGATTAAAATGAGAAAAGATTTTATGAAAGCCGAAAATTGCGTGATTTGCAAATCGAGATCGGACGGACAACTGTAGCATGGGGATGTGCAGCGTCCCCAATAACACCATCATAATAGAAGAACTTAAGAAAAATGATAGTAATGATGAGCCAAGAATTATAGAAATACACGATGTGGCCTTCAGAGCGGCGAATATGTTGTTAACCACGGCTGGAAAACTGCTCTCAAGTGATTGCTGGCATCTGGGCTGGCGTGTATTCACGTCCTTTATGTTTACTTCCTTCCTTTGGCGGTGTTGCTATTAAAAATGTCAATAGAATATGTGGCTAACTTCTTTTCGTTCACCATGAGTTGACTTTTGGCCAAGAAGAGACCATTATATAAATAAGCAGTTAGTGGTATATATCATTTTTATAATTGGAAAAGTCTGACATGTTTTTAGAGTGCGTGAGGATATTTGCGAATGTGTGCGAACTCCAAATGACAAAGAAATCGTCTTCGAGAGATAAAATAGAGGCTTTGATTCTGGGAATAACACAACTCTGCAGTAATTTTCTCCCCCAGTATATCTGCGCGTCCTTAAGAAACAAATTTGGCAAAACATAGCTTAGAAAGTAGCAGAGTAATAACTGCACCATCAGTCCTCTGGAAATTGTTAGGCTGTTCGGAGTTGTCTCTTGCGTATCGCAATAAGTGATAAATTAGTACAAATTTGAAATTTGTGCTTCAGCTGCTAAAATTGTATCTGAATGAATATGATGAAGTTTAGAAAGCAGGCTTAAGCGAATAATATTTGGGGACATGTATGGAACGATTTTCTAATCAGCGCAAAAAAATGTCTTGACCACTTCTGGGATCGATCAAATCTGATTTCGATAATAAATTCAACATGCAACCATGCACAGTGAACCTTTTTATTGCATTCTTAAATTCCTTCTTACCATACCGACATGTCTACCTCCAAAGACTGGGCAATTAAAGGAGGGACACGTCATACGAGGGGTACTATTTATATTTAGGGAACTGGCAACACTAATGTCAATAGCTAAAATCTGGCAACGCCATAATAAAGTTTGACATTTTTTAGCATAAACGTACTCACAACGTGTTGATGTACAAGTGCTATTTGTTTTGTTTAGAGTGAGTTAAGAAAGTCAATTTGGCCAAAAAATGGAAATTTCAAGAGAAGGTTTTCGTTGGATTATTTTTCACAACTTTCGACGTGGATTATCTCAGCAGGAACGTGTCGATGAACTCAGTTCTTTGTATGGCGATAAAGCAACATCAAAAACCACAGTATATCGCTGGTATAGTGAATTCAAGCGTGGTCGTAGTTCGGTCGCCGACGAACTCCGTGAAGGTCGTCCAAAATCGGTTGTTGTGCGACAAAACTTCGATGCAGTGCGTGAACTGATAATGCAAGATCGTCATGTGACATACCGTGAGATAGAGGACATCTTGGGCATTACTTCCACTTCCATACATTCCATATTGCATGAACATTTGGCTGTAAAAAAGATTTGTTCGCGTTGGATCCCACATAATTTGAAAAAAGACTCGTGTCAATTGGTGTAAGGATATGATTAAAAAGTTCGATTGTGGTGCTTCAAAAGACGTGTATAGAATCGCGACAGGTGGCGAATCATGGACATATGTGTATGAGCCAGAAACAAAACAGCAATCCACCGAGTGGGTATTCCAAGACGAGCTAAATCCAACAAAAGTTGTTCGTGGAAGAAGCACAGCGAAGCAAATGGTCGCCTGTTTCTTCGCCCGAATGGGTCATGTGGCTACTGTTCCGCTTGAGCAACGTAGGACGGTCAATTCTGAGTGGTACACAACCATTTGTTTGCCGGAACTCTTCGGAGAAATTCGTTAAAATGACCGCCAAAGACGAATCATTTTCCATCATGACAATGCGAGCTCTCACTCATCTCGTCAAACATTTGAATTTTAGAGCAGTCAAAACATCGAATTGATGACTCATCCTCCGTACAGTTCTGAGTTGGCACCCAATGACTCCACCTTGTTCCCGAACATCAAAGGTAAACTGAGTGGTCAACGATTTACGAGCGCCGAAGAAGCAGTTGAAGCGTTCAAAAACCACGTTCTGGAGGTGTCTCAAGAGGAATGGGAAAACTGCTATGACAAATGGTTTGAACGAATGCAAAAGTGTATTGATCATCAAGGGGAATATTTTGAAAAACAATAGAGCCATTTTCATTTAAAAATGTTTCCTATTATTTGCTATTCCCGAAGTATAATTAGTACCCCTCGTACGAGTATAAAGGTGCCAAGTTTACGCCAAACATTAAAAAATGTTCAAATAAATTGACTTTCCTTATAGTATGAAAAAATATAGCATATAGTCTCAAATCATAAACTGAAACCCCCGGTTTGACATATATATTTGCCAGCAGCGCTCTATTCCATACTTGCATATAAATTGGTTTTAACTTCAATACCGGAGAATCAATCATTATAAAAATGCAACAGTGGCAGCAGCAACAAAACTATTCACAACAATTACAACAAATCTAACAGCAACACAAAAGTGGAACTAAAGAAATTTTCACTTTTACTTATTCAAAAAACAAATAGGTACGGCAAAAAAGTCGAGCAGGCCGACCCAGACAGACACATGACGACGTCTGCGCGCCACGAAATGCAGGCCTTCAACTCCGCTGCTGCCCTGCGCACGGCAATTCAATACGCCAAATCAGCTGTTTTGACCCAGTTTCACTGCACTCAGTCAGCGACACCTTCGCCACGCCAGAAAATTCACTTTCTTTCCACACACACTCGCACGCTGGGCACCACTCACACACACATGGCGGCACTCACACACACACGGCGGCACTCTCGCATGAACGCAAATATCTACGGTGGTTTTTTTTATGCTTTTTTATGCCTTTACTTCTTTTAGTCGGTATTTTTTTAAAATGATTTTTTGATTTCTTTTTTGAGTTCAGTAAACTTTGCTGGCTGGGTACGGTATTTTAATATTTTTCGGTACGCTGGCACCAAGCAGGCAGGCTACCGACTAGTTTCCAAATTTGTACTAGTTTTTGACCCCTTCTTTCTCCTTTCCATAAGTAAGGCTCTTCCCATTAGCTTCTGTTCGTGTTAACGGGTTCCTAACTAATTACTTTCCCTGGAATAACTACATATGTATGTGTATAAGATCTTTCATGGGAGTCTCAGCTCAATTCGATTATGGCAAAATGGCAGCAAGTCAAACGACGGCCCCAAACTACCACAAATCAAAATCGGTACTGGATTGCCATGCCTCTCTTATTAATATGGCAGAAAAGAGGAAGCATACCAATGTCCAGTGGCCTCCCTGGTGGAGTACGGTCGAGCGATTTGCAGCCAAGAAGACATTAAATACAGTGAGATAATGGCAGAGGACAACGCTGAAGGTGTTGGTGGGAGGGTCAGGCTCTTGGGTGTCTTGAAAAAATTGCAGTTATCAATTCTTAACAGCGCAGAGAAGTCTCTGGTGCCACAAAAGCTGAGATCTGGATAATGTTCAACTGAGTTAGCAGCAGTAATAGTGGTAATGCCCTCTTCTATTCAGTCTGTGAACTGAATCTACAATGAATGAAGTGCAACTTTGATGCAAGGATGGAGCTGTTCACTATTTCCCCCCATAATTCGGTAACCGTTTCACTTCAGCCATCTGCATAGTCCGTCCATCAGGCCGTCGTTCAGTCGCATGTGGCTCTAACCCAATTCCAATTGCTGCGGAATTACTGAATCGAAAACAAAACTCAGCCAAATTAGTCCACGAAAAAAGCGAAATTGCCACAATAATGAATGATATTGGGACGCAAATATTTTGAGGCTAAGTTTTGAGGCTAGTTGACTTCAATTTGCGCCGCACATTCCGCTCGGCTCCGCAGCGTGCTGCAAAATGCACGTCGCTGAGCTAAAGCAACCTTAAGCCAAGGTAATTGTTTAATTAAATAATTTTTATTTATTTTTAATTTTCGGTTTAAGTGTGAATTTTAAATTACGCCTGGTCTGGTATTGAAATTAAGTTCATGGCGACTGTCAACTATAAAGAAAGGTCACCAAAATGTGAACTAAAACGCAAACATATTTTTGAAACTCACGAGTTTTATTGGGAATTGCACACAATGTGCAAATTGTGCTCAAAGAGCCATTCCCATTCATTCAGTCACAATCAAATTTGCAATTGTCAATTTGTGTAGTTTATATAAATTTATTTAATTATTATTAAAAGTAATAAATCCATTTTGTAAAATATCACTTAAAAGCCAACACGGAATGGCACCAATCTTAAATTATAACCTGGAAGTAAACAGAAAGGACGCGAATATACTCCAGCCCAGATGCCAGCAGTCACTTGAGATGTTGTATATTGAAAAGTAGCATTGCCAGATTGCCATATGAGGCAGAATTGGGAGCATCTTTTCCTGTGTGGGCAACTATAGAGAAGGGATTAGAATGACCTCAGCGTCGCTTTTATTGTCAATCAATCAATTTCCATACTGGCTTCTATGCACTATATATTATATATAGATCTCACTCTCATTCATCATTACTGTGATTATCATCACAATCACACACTCTCTCCCTGCCTTTCTCACTCTCTCTTACAACTATAATCCTGCTAAAAAGAGAGCATATTTTTCAGCATCAAGACCAGAGAACACAGAGAAAAGAAAGTCTTTTTCAGTGCCATCGTCCGTAGCAGACACACCAAGATTTTTAGTGGATTCACCACGATTCTGAGTGGATTCACCACGATTATGAGTGGATTCACTACGATTTTGAGTGGATTCATGTACCAGAGAACACAGAGAAAAGAAAGTATTTATCAGTGCCATCGTCCGTAGCGGACACATCACGATTTTTAGTGGATTCACCACGATTCTGAGTGGATTCACCACGATTTTGAGTGGATTCATGTACCAGAGAACACAGAGAAAAGAAAGTATTTTTCAGTGCCATCGTCCGTAGCGGACACACCACGATTTTTAGTGGATTCACCACGATTCTGAATGGATTCACCACGATTTTGAGTGGATTCATGTACCAGAGAACACAGAGAAAAGAAAGTCTTTTTCAGTGCCATCGTCCGTAGCGGACACATCACGATTTTTAGTGGATTCACCACGATTCTGAGTGGATTCACCACGATTTTGAGTGGATTCATGTACCAGAGAACACAGAGAAAAGAAAGTCTTTTTCAGTGCCATCGTCCGTAGCGGACACATCACGATTTTTAGTGGATTCACCACGATTCTGAGTGGATTCACCACGATTTTGAGTGGATTCATGTACCAGAGAACACAGAGAAAAGAAAGTATTTTTCAGTGCCATCGTCCGTAGCGGACACACCACGATTTTTAGTGGATTCACCACGATTCTGAATGGATTCACCACGATTTTGAGAGGATTCACCACGATTCTGAGAGGATTCACCACGATTTTGAGTGGATTCATGTACCAGAGAACACAGAGAAAAGAAAGTCTTTTTCAGTGCCATCGTCCGTAGCGGACACATCACGATTTTTAGTGGATTCACCACGATTCTGAGTGGATTCACCACGATTTTGAGTGGATTCATGTACCAGAGAACACAGAGAAAAGAAAGTATTTTTCAGTGCCATCGTCCGTAGCGGACACACCACGATTTTTAGTGGATTCACCACGATTCTGAGTGGATTCACCACGATTTTGAGTGGATTCATGTACCAGAGAACACAGAGAAAAGAAAGTCTTTTTCAGTGCCATCGTCCGTAGCGGACACATCACGATTTTTAGTGGATTCACCACGATTCTGAGTGGATTCACCACGATTTTGAGTGGATTCATGTACCAGAGAACACAGAGAAAAGAAAGTATTTTTCAGTGCCATCGTCCGTAGCGGACACACCACGATTTTTAGTGGATTCACCACGATTCTGAATGGATTCACCACGATTTTGAGAGGATTCACCACGATTCTGAGAGGATTCACCACGATTTTGAGTGGATTCATGTACCAGAGAACACAGAGAAAAGAAAGTCTTTTTCAGTGCCATCGTCCGTAGCGGACACACCACGATTTTTAGTGGATTCACCACGATTCTGAATGTTTTTACCACGATTTTGAGTGGATTCACCAAGAGTTTCAGTGGATTCGTGTACAACGTCCGTCTGCTTTATTTCGCTGCTTTGCCGTGTGACGTTTAAGTTTCTTTATTCTGTGTTCTCTAATCAGAACATTCAAAATAGGTCTCAGCATATTTCGAGTCCTCCGCAACACGTGCTCTGATAATTTAGGTCCTTCGCGTGTATATCACAGCAAAGTCATTAACCTGCGTGACGAAAATAGCATCGCCAAGTACGAACAACAACAGCAATTACAACAAAAATAAAACTTTTGCTTTTTAAGTTTTTATGTTAATCAACGTTTCTATGAGTGTGTAAAGAAAGAAAACAAAAGTTTTCACTACGCGACTACAGCAACAACAACACCACCGACAACACCAACAACAACACCACCGACAACACCAACACCACCAACAACAACAACAACAACAACAACATGAGAAACACACAAAGTGGCAGAAAATTTCGTAGGCATTTCGTGTGCTGGCTGCACAGCGCTGGCACAGGCAGGCCTGCTGCAAGGGGAGGGGCAGGCAGGGGGTTGGACGGGCGGACGCAGCGAAGTGGCAGACGGACATGGACGTGCTTTAGACGAAAGAAAAGTGAAATTTCTTTCAAACGCGCAGAGGAGTTTGACTTCTTCAAAATGATGTCTCGGATTTAGCGGAGCGGTGCGCACGGCGGCGGCGCGGCGCGGGGCCTCAGCGGCGCAATCATATTTTAAGTGCGCTTCGGTGCACGTATGCGCAAGCGCAAGTGCCTCTGCTATGTTGCGGATTTGGAGCAGAACGAAGGCAATTTTTACTTTCTTCGTAGGCACTTGCGCTCCGAGTAGGCATGGTTTACGCCATGGGCTGTATTAAAATTTCATGCCGGAGGGAAATTTTTTAATTTCTTTACAACGCTTAAGCGCGCAGTCAATGAACTCGCGGAACTTGTGGAAATGAAAGTGATTTCTTTAATGTGACCCACTTTTTGCCTCAAATTAAACGTAAGCTTTATAATTTACAACAACTTTTTGTAAACGAAATGAAATGAAATTAAAAATTTACGGCCAATTATGGTCAATTTAAATTGCCCTCAACGAAATGCAAGCAATTCAGGATAAACCTGAATGGTGGCATGTGAGGCACTCCAAATATAGCTATCAAAGACCGTAAGTGAACTTTTGGGTTTAATGTCCAGAATGGAAGTATAGAACAACAAATCCAGTGGCAGAACAATTTCGAGTTGTCAAGATACGAATACCCCAGATGGATATTTTGCATGATGGAAGCAGTTTCAAGGACCGATTTTCATAGTGCGCCCTGTTCTGTGAGTTTGCGTGAAACATATTTGCCAGAGGAGGGTTTTCTCATTTGAGTTCAACTACTGAAATAGCAATAAGAGGTGATAAGGCGAGTGAGAATGGCCAATTCAATGTTTTTTAAGTTGCCAATAACCCACTTTATGCGGTTGCCAAGTGGTAACAGCACAAGATTTATATGGGTCACTCTAGAAGCTGGTATAATATAATTTAGAACTGGAGTGGTTATGTACGCTTACTATTCCAGTGTCTCACTTTTTCTCTGTTTCTTCTGTCTACTTTGGTATCTCTTACTATATTATTATTGCTCTTTCTTTCTCAATTTATTTCTATCTTTCTTTCTCTTTGTTTCTATTTTACCTGTCTTTCCCTCTCTTTCCCTATATTTCCCCCTTTTTCCGGTGTTTCCTTATTTTTCGCTACTTCCAAATGTCTCTTAATCTTTCAATCTCATTTAATATGACTCTATTTATCTTTTTATTTCTTTACTTTTTTCTCTCTTTCTATCTTTCTTTAATTTTCTCCTTTTCTCTTTATCTCTTTCTCTCTTGCTCTTTTGCTCTATTGCTCTATTGCCCTATTGCTCTCATGCTTTTTTGCTATTTTTCTCTCTTTCCTCTTTTGCTCTCTTTTGCTCTCGTGCTCTTTTGCTCTTTTTCTCTCTTTATCTCTTTTCTCTTTTCTCTTTTCTCTTTTGCTCTATTGCTCTATTGCTTTATTGCTCTCGTGATCTTTGGCTCTTTTTCTCTTTTTCTCTCTTTATCTCTTTTCTCATTTGCTGTATTGCTCTCTTTTGCTCTATTGCTCTCTTTATCTCTTTCTATATATCTCTCTTTATCTCTTCATCTTTTTACCACTTTCTGTCTTTTAATCTTTATATATATCTGCCTTTATCGAATTATCTCTTTTTTGTCTATCTCAATTTATCTCTTACACTGCATTTCCCGTCTTTCCATCCTTTCCCTATATTTCCGCACCTTGTCATTCTGACTTTCCTTCTCTTTCCCATTTGTTCATGTCTTCCTCTTTATCCTCTCATTATATACTGCTCCGCCTCTTAACCTCTTAATCTCTTTCTCTATTTATCTCTTTTCTACTTTTTCTCCGTATTCCATATTTTTATTCCTCTTTCTCTCTTCTTCTCCTTCTTATTTTTCACGTTCTCCTAGTCTTTCTTTCTCTTTATTCTCTTTTAGCTCTTTCTCCATTTCCCTACCTCTCTCTCCATTTACCTGTTTTTCCCTGTCGTCTCCTTCTCATTCACTCCTTTTTACTCTGTCCTATTTATTTATTTACCATTCTCTCTCTTTCTCCTTCTTTTTCACTTTCTCTTTGTTTGTATTTCTTTCTGGCTCCCTCTCTTTATATATTTATCACTTTCTCAGTATTTCATTATCTCTTCATATCATTTCATTTATTTCCATATATTTTACTCTCTTTCTCTCTCTTTCCTTCGCAGTCACCCGTTTGTTCTCTTTTCCCTCCTATTTCTCTACCTTTCCCTCTCTTTCTCCATCTCCTGCTCTATATCCTTCGGGTTCTCCTTAAATTTTCCTTCTCTTTGTTCTTCTCTTTCTCCTTCTTTTATCCTTCTCTTTTTCGTCTTCTTTTTCTTCTCTTTTTCTTCTTCTTCTCCTTCTCTTTTTCTTCTTTTTCTTCTTTTTCTTCTTCTTCTCTTTTTCTTTTTCTTCTTCTTCTCCTTCTCTTTTTATATTTTTCCTTCTCTTTTTATGTTTCTCTTTTTCTTTGTATGTATCTCCTTCTCTTTCTCTCTACCGCTCTTCCTTTATTTCTTTCTTTATTGATATCTTTCTTTCTTTATTTCTTCATTTCTTTATATCTTTTTTCTTTCTTGCTCTCTCTTCCTTCATTTTTTTCTTTATTTATGTCTTTATATCTTTATTTCTTTCTTTCTCTTTGTGCCTCGTTCGCGCTCTTTCTTTCTTTAGTTCTTTCTCTATATCTTTCTTTCTTTCTCTCTGTGCTTCGTTCACGCTCTTTATTCTATGTTTGTCTTGCATGCGAAGTCGATCATTTATTTTCATATGATTTCCATAACACTCAGCAATGGATACCGATGGAACACTGGTTTCAGACCATTCAGGGCTTTGTTCTAGAAACCCAGTAAACGGCCCGAAAGAATCAATCCATCCCCACATTAATGAATTAATTGATCGAATTATCGTCCAAAGTATCACAGGACAATAGCCATATTCATATGGTTGAATCCAAGCGGTAAATGGTGAGATGGGGTGGATTCGTGACGTGTTCATATAGTATCACATTTAGTCTTTAAGTTTGCTTGTGTGAGCCTTCATGAAGCAGGCCTAACCTACTTCTGTGAAACGTAGTCTACTTCTGAAGAGGCACGTAAATTTTCACCCGCTGCGGTTGGTGTCGCTCTTCTCTCTGTGAGAAGCTCATATGAAGTTCAAGACGGCCAGTTTGGACGTGGCATTTTAGATAGAATTGGGGTAGGCCGTAGAACCACTGTAGAATCAGGCTTCCAAGTTCCCAGGCAAATAATGTCCATTGTACTATATAGGAGATGGCTTAATACGTTTCCTAGGACGTAAGTGGCATTTATTCGGACTCATATAAACACACACTCACGCATATGCTGCCACGTCATACTTGCATATGGAAATGCCTCCCACAGCAGACAGTTCACTCTCCTTCATTTCACTCTCTTTGCATTTTGGATGCGGATGTTGGACCTACTCGAGGCACAAATACCCGCTGCACGCGTCTTGTGAAATGTCTGCCAGCAGAGTTTGTTGACTCTACGCAATGGCTTCGACTGGCTGAGTGGGTTGGTTGGTTGGTTGGTTGGTTGGCAGATTGAAGTGCACGTATGCGTAAATGCGTACAAATTAGAAACCGAATTGAAATTGAAATTGAAAGTTGAACCGAAGCAAACCAATACAAGCGAAAAGAAAACAATTCGGCCAAACGAAAGTATTACAATTTGTGCTTTATTTTTATTTATGCTTTGCCTTTAATTTCGTGCCGTGCATGTCTCTTTTCTCACATTTTTCCAATGCGCTGCTGGCTTGTTTTCATTTTCGTTTTCACTTTTTATTGTTGAACTAGAAAAGGAAACAAACAAACAAATGTGTGTGGCCGAGTGTGTGTGTGTGCGTGTGTATGTGTGTGTATGTGCGTGTGTGTGTGTGTGTGTATGTGTGTGTGTGTGTGTGGTATGTAAAATTGGCGTAAGAGCTACAAAGCTAATAACCTACATTGTTGCTGTTGTTGTTGTTATTGATATTGCCATTGTTGTTGCGACTGATATTGTTAATGTTGTTGTTGTTGTTGCTGCGGAAAATCTCTGTCATTGTTGGCGTTTTATTATTAAATTGCAAAGGGGAAGGTGTCCTGATAAAACTTGTGCTCGCCTTTGTTGCTGACAAATTTTGCCTGGGACCGCAGATAAAACATTTAATAAAGCAGTCAAACTTCATTTATTTGTTTTATATACTACGAATATCTTATCAACAAATTGTTCTCTTTAAAACTATGAGATTATTTAAGTTTTAATGAAACGACGCGTAATGAAGCATGGTCTGAAAAATGCCTCTTTGTAAATCATTTTCAAGGCGAAGGGCTTAGTTGCAATTCCCCAACCCCTTCCAGACATAGTTAATTATGGTGCAAGGTATAATAATAATAAAAGTCTTAATAATACTTAATAATAATAATCCTCTCAATGTAGGGCAAAGTTGGATTCCCTTGAACTGAGTGAAATTTTTCCAGGTGCCGCACAAATATGCATGCAGGCCAAGAAGCCAGGATTCAAATTATCTATTCCTGCACTACACGCAGGTGTGTATTATAAATAAAGAGTGTATTATATAATAAGTGTATTGTATAATAAGGATTTTTTTTTATTTTTTATTTTTTTCCTCCGTTGGAGACTTAAAATCCTCATGAAAACCAGCAGGCTCCTGCGGCGCTGGTACTGTGGGACTCCTCCGAAGAGGCCTACGCCACTAAAATCGTCTCCTTTCTACCCACATCCCCTCGGACAATGCTCTCTAGACATTGTATTATATAATACATAAGTGTATATATAACAGATCCCAAGTAAAGAAGCATAGACCATCTCTTTCACTTTGATGTGTTTGTAAGTTAGTTGAGGACTCCTGATTAAGCCAAACCCGAGGCATATACCAATAATTCTAGGTAAAACCCTCCCTATTCCATTATCTCTACTACGGGTTTTAAAGGACTCTCATCTAATATCGCCAAGGATCTAACAGGTCAATGCGTGGCCTATTCGGTCAACCAGTCTAACCTGGCCTAACCAAGGATAACCCTTCTATGAGAATCTGTGGAGAAGCTTTGAAAAAATTATCTTCAAGCTTCAGCAGATTTTAAGCTTGTGTTTTTTTTAAATAATCGAAAAATTCATAAATGGTATAACAGTGGAATACAGTAGGATAGGACGGACCAACGGAATATTACAAAGAATTTTGACTTTTCTTTTTATTAACTTTTTTGCTGATTTACAGAGCTCGGCAATCACAATCCTTCAAAAAATCCCATATAAATACCATCTTAGCGGAGTTATATACACGACATAGAGTTGAGGTCACTACTATAATTTTCAGGGCATGCGTTGTCATTATATTTGGTATACGAGTATACCCGTGCACAGATCTAATTTCCCAGAAGATCGAAAAGCAGAAAACTATTGATTCTTCCTGAAGAAAAAAGAATGTACATGGGGATGGGGTTCCGTGCAAGAATTATTCTCTGACCATGTAAATATGTTCCCACATAGAAAATTAATAAACGTCGTGCTTTTGTGTTAAAACAGAAAAATTTCTATCTCACGCTATCTTCTCCTTTTGTAGTAGTTTCTAGTGTATCCGCTTGTGTCGTTTTCTAGCCCGTTTTTTACAGTGCACTTCAGTTGACAAGTGCAGCCATTTTCTGCATTCATGCAGTGAGTGAGCAGTTTCTTTGATGCAGTCAATTTCTAACGGTATTATCCCGTTACGGTGTAAACTATGATGCATGTAATGCTACTGTTTTACTATCTGATAGTCAAGCAGCACTCAAGAGTTTGAGCTCACCCTTGGTGAGGTCACAAATCCCTAGGCAGTATGAACAAGTTATCTCTAATGTGGGTATCAGGCTACAAAGGAGTAGAGGGAAATGAGAAGGCTGATAGCTTAACTTGAAAGGCTGCGACCTCTCCTTTCAACGGCCTTAACCCTTCTGTGGACTATCATACAATACCATTGGAGGTCTGCTGAAGCAGTGTACAGATGCAAAAAGAAGTCAAACCTGGAAAACTCTTCCAGGATTAAAACAATAAAAAGCTCTTCTGGGAGATTTTAATCCTAAAAGAGCTAAGGAGTTAATAAATATGCCTCGGAGCAAATTAAGAATCATCACAAGCATTTTAAGCGGACATTGTAGACGCAACTACCATTTGCACAAGTTGCCATCTGTCGATTCTGTGGAGAAACTGACGAAACCTCACTGCACCTGATCACAGACTGCGTGCCATTGGCACACAAAGGACTCAGGTGTTTTGGAGAATATATCTTAGATATGAGCAAGATCTTTGATCTTGATTCCTTCAAAATATATGATTTCCTGTCGAAAATTAACCTTTTTCTAGATGTAGCACAGGCATTCGACAAAGTTTGGCATAAAGGTCTGCTCCATAAACTGCAATTGATTTGTAGATGCGACTATCCTCATCTTTCAAATAAATAGGGGTATCTCAATAGATCTATCAGGTCGCAGTGTATAACACCTTTAAATAAGTCTAATCTAATCTATGCTACTATTTGTTGTGATAGTGTCTTATACTGAATTCGTGCAGTTTGTAGTGCGATCGTGTAAGTTCAAGAGTAAGGACATAACAAGTTAAAAATTGGACCGACGCACTAGTATAAAGCAACGGGAATGAGTCATTCACCATTTCTAACTTGCAAAAAGCCAGCGTTTAATAGCTGAAATAGTGAACATACCGTTATCAACGGTCCAACGCACAATAGAACGGCATTTCCAGCAGAATAGAGTGAAGGACAAAAACAGAAACGCGTCAAATAAAATACAAATGACAAGCGACGAAGGATGGAAACCCCAAGTTGTCGGCTCAAAAATTGCCTGATGAGGTGCAGAAATGTATTGGGAAGGCTTGTAGTGCATTAATTTTTCTCTCTTTTTTCTCTATATTTTTTCTCTATCTTCTCTTTCTTTTTTCTATCGCTCTTTATTTTCTCTTTATTTTATCTCTCGATCTATTATCTCTTTTTTCTCTCGCTCTTTATTTTATCTTTCTTTTATCTTTCTTTTATCTTTCTTTTATCTCTCTTTTATCTCTCTCTTATATCTCTTTTCTCACTCTTTTCTTTTTTATTTTTATTTTTCTATTTCTTTTCTCTTTCTTTTCTCTCTCTTTTCTATCTCTTTTCTTTCTGTTTTCTATCTCTTCTCTTTCTTTTCTATCTTTTTTTCCCTGTCTTTCTCCCTCTCTTTTTTCCCTGTCTTTCTCCCTTTTTATCTCTACCTCTTTCTCACTCTATTTTATTATCTTTGTGCCTCATTTTTTCTGTATATATTTTTATTTATTTCTCTCTTTTTATTTACTGTTCTCTTTTTATTTCTGTCTGTCTGCCTGTCTCTCTGTCTCTCTATCTATCTCTTTATCTATCTCTCTCTCTATTTCTATCTGTATTTATCTCTCTATTTCTCTCTATTTGTCTCTCTTTCTATCTCTCACTCTCTCTTTCTCTTTCTCCCTCTATTTCTCTTTATCTTTCACTCTCTCTTTCCCTCTCTCTCTTTCTCTTTACCTCTCTCTCTCTTTCTCTTTCTTTTTCTTTTTCTTTTTATTTTCTCTCTCTCTTTATCTTTATCTTTCTCTCTCTCTTTTTATCTTTCTCTTTTCCTCTCTCTCTTTCTTAAAGATTCCGAAAATTGGATATTGTATAAAAAATAGGTAGTTGTAAATAGGTCTGTGGAGTATGGACAAAATTGTACGAGTTCTACTCCGACTTCTCTAATAACGATTGTTTTATACTCCTCTGACTCCGACTTCTTTAATAAGGAAGGTTTTATACTACTCTGACTCCGACTCCACTAGTTGCGGCTGTTCATAATATATATAGAATTCTATTTTTCATGTAGTTTCATTGTCTTTAAATTATGAAACCATGGATTGAAAAATTTTCTTGAAGCTTAAAACATTTATTTTCGTTTATTAATATCATTATTATTATTATTTGAAGGAACATTACCACCAACTTGCCCACTTTGCAACTCCCACACACTAACAATAGTCCATCTCATCAACAGCTGCCCGACTGTGGTTCAAAAACAACTACATTTTTTTAAACAAATCATGTTACCACATGCATTACAAAATATATCCACAGAAAACATAAAAGACGTAACTTCACTGCTCCACCTCTGTCAGATTTACTTTGACATATAAATATAAAATATATATGTATATACTTTTATTAGTTTAATACTAGTTAATTTTATTAATAGTTAGGCCGAAGACCTTAGTTGTTAGTTGCCTAGGTAATAAGTTTAGCATTAAATTTATTTGTGTATAAACTTTTTAAAAAAAAAAAAAAAAAATAAAATATTATTATTATTGATTATTATTTATTATTATTATTTATTATTAATTATTATTATTATTCTTATGCCTTGCACCATAAATAGTTATGCCCGCAATGGATTGGGAGAATGAGTACTAGAAACTAAGCCCTTTGACTTGAACAAACACCGATTAAGAAGCATTTTTCAAACCATGTCCGGGGCAGGTTCCAAACACACAACCCTTATTATTATTATTATTATTATTATTATTATTATTATTATTATTATTATTATACCTTACACCATAATTAATGATGAGTGCAAAATGTTGAGGGTATGAGTACTAGCTACAGAGGCTTTCGACTCGAAGAGAAAAAGATTTTTTAGAAAGAAGCATTTTGGAGACCAAGTCCGTGGCAGGATTCGAACCTGCGACCCTCAGGGTGTGAGTCTAGCATGCTTATCATTAAACCACATTATATAATTTTTATAAAAATTCAACATATTTTTCCTCAAGATTCTTAAAAACTATAAAAAGAGTACTTAAAATTCCAGTCTCTTTGTAATAACAAATAAAGCCTTTATAAAAATATATCTTTTATTATTAAAATTAAAAAATACCACAGTTGGTGAAATTTCCTAGCAGGGTCTCCAGTTCAATTCCTATTCCCGAATCCAAGTACATAAGTATGTACATATGTATGTACATATGGATTTTTATTTGGGGTTGTACATACTACAAATGTATGTATGTAGCTACAAGCAAAAAAAGAGAAAAAAAAATTGAAAATTACCGTAAAAAGAAAGTGAAACAGTTGCAGTAGTCAAAAGTTAAACTTTTTAAAAGAAAGTGACGTTTTACTACTGCCTCCACCACCACCGCTACAACAACAAACTACGTTTGGCACTATACTCAGTGTGTTAAAGCAAATTAGCAATTTACAAACCGCTGCAACAAACAACAAAACCAACAAATAGGAACTACAACAACATAAACTGAAAATTGATCTCCAAACATAAAAGCAAACGACAAGCAAACGCACGTGAGCGAGCAAGACGAAGCGCAGCGCATTATTAAACCGAACCGTGGCAGAAACCGAACCTTCCAAAGTCGAACAGCGTTCGATCAAGCCAACGAGAGAGAAAAGACTACAGAGGGAAGTGTGCGCCGGTTGGATGATCGGATGTCATTGCACCCAATTGAGTTCAAACAAGTTTGTTGAACTTTTTTTTCACATTGTCAGAGAGCTTAACTGATTTTTTTTCTTTGCTTTGTGGAATGCACCGGCGCAACCTGGGGTTTGGGGTTCCAGTGCCCCTCAAGCAGATAACAATAGTATAATTGGTTAATCTTTCTTTAATAAAAAAATGGCTAAAATGTAATCAAATATTTATACAGTTATATATACATATACAAGGCTTTAGTATTTTATGCTTCATTAGGAATCTCAATTCAATAACACCATTTCTAGGACCCCAAACAAGTTTTACATTAAACGGCTCCACTGACTAAATATGCACATATGTACGAGTATATGGAGGTGTGCGTGTGTGCAGTTTGTCTTATAGCGTTGGCGCTTGACTTACAATCATATTTGAATAATTGTATTTTCACCAATTTGAATGATTTAAAACCGTGCAACTTGCCCACAAACGCACACAGCTGCACAAATACTGAAGAAAAGTGAGAGTTGTCGGCGAAGCAGTGTTGCCACGTCACTCGATTTTCCACTGACTGCTGTTCATAAAGATAATTGCAAAATTGTACCCAGTTGTAATGGTCTATTCAATAAATTTATTTATTTTTTAAATGCCCTGCTTTAAAGAACACACTCACAAAAAACGAGCAGGTTTTATTTGTGCTCTACAAAAAGTATCATAATAACTGCAATCAAATGTTTGCGATCACTTCAGAAGGCGATTGACAGTTGCCTATGGAGACGTTGCTGGTGAAAGTAAATTACTTAGTGATTTCCGGCCAAGGTTTGAAAAATGCTTCTTTTATCAATGGAATTCAGTGTGGAAAAATCGCTAAGTAATTTGTAGAAAAATCTCTGATTGCTTGTGGAAATATACCTTGGTTGATTTTCTAGAGCTGGCATCACTGGATGCTTGTTGCTTTTATTGATTTCGCTTCGCTCTTTTCTTCTGCCGCCGCTTGCTGCTCCACTCCTGTGTACTTTTGAATTTTCAATGAGCGTAAATGTAGGCATACGCACGCCTATGTAAAACAGTTATCAGGTCGGTCACAAGCGCCGCTGGAGGTTGAAGTTGACTGCCTGCAGAGCTCAAAAGCTGAAGTCAAACCATGTGATTTTGTGTAGAGAGCAGTGTAGGAGAGTTGCGGAAGGAGAGTTCACCCAAAGATGCTGAAAAGTTATTTGAAAATGACATTTACTACGATCAAACGAAACAACTTCACAATTCAAAGGAAAATAAGTTTTATTTAATTCCGAACGGAAAGTGATGTAAAATAGGCTTCTAAGTTATGTTGGAGGTGAAAACGGGAAGAGGATCAGTGAAATCGAACAAATCCTTCAAACCAGATTTTGGCGCAACTAGCAATATTTATACTCATAATACTACGTGGAATATGTACATACATACATACATATATGTATATACGAGTATATGTATGTATATACTATGTAGCTTTATATATCTACATGGAATATGTCTACATGAAGAGATCCTCAACATCTTATGATCTTCCCAGCAGGAAAGGGGATAATCCTCGGAGTACTCCCAAGGGGAGATTTCAGTGCTCCCTGGAGTACTCCCTTTGGCCTCTTTTTTAAAAAGGTGTGTGATTAGAAGGGAGGCGAGAGAGAAAAGCTAAAAAGCTGTTTTCTCAGAGAGAAATCTCTTTAACATCCTTTGGGACCACAAAGGGAGTACTCCCTTTGGCATCCCTCTAACATACGCAGGGGAGTACAGAGCGAAAGCTAAAAAGCTGTGAACTTTTGAGAGAACTCCCTTTAACATCATTTGGGAGCCCAAAAGGAGTACTCCCTTTTATACTCCCTTTGGCCACCTTTTTACATTGGCATGTCATTGGTGGGGAGTATTCCCTTTAACATCTTTTGTGAGCATTAGGGGAGTGCTGCTTCTCAACTGACATAAGTGTACAAATAGATCACTTCAATGAAAACTCAATATTCAGGTCCCTTCCAGTATCCAGATTATACAAAAATTATAACAAAATAAAACAATTTAATATATTTAACATTTTATTGAATATTTAAAGAAAAAATTGGTATTGCAGTCAATACCAAGGCAAATAATGAAATTAGCTGATTCATTCAATAAAAAATCGCTACCCGAAAAAATGGGACTTTCAAATTAAATGGGAGACACTGAAAGAGAGACTTTGAAAAATAAATGGGACCTCGAAGAAGAAATCGGACTCTAAAAAATTGGAGGGTAAATGGAACTTTGAAAAATTAAAGAGACCCTGTTAAAAAACAATGAGACTTTGAAAAATAAATGGGACCACAGAAAATAAATGGGACTCTGAACAATTTATGGTTTTCTGAAAAATAAATATGACTCTAAACGTAAAATTGAACCTTGAAAAGAAATAAGACTGAAATATTAAAAGCACTCTGAAAAATTAAAGGGACTTTGAGATATAAATGGGACTCTAAAATAGAAGTGATTTTGAAAATAAAAATGAAATTTGGAAACATAAATGGGCCTTGGAGAATTAAAATGGGACCTTGCAAAATAGATGGGACCCTAAAAATAAATGGAAATCTGAAATGTGAAAGATACTTTCAAAAATAAATGAGACTTTGAAAATTAAATGGGACTTTGAAAAATAACTGGCTCTCTGGAAAATAAATGGGACTTTGGAAAAGAATATATTCTTTTATTTCAAGGTTGACAATTATCAACCTACGAAACAAGCTAAGAAATAATATACATACATACATCCATATGTAAACGTGTACATATGTGATGGATGTGATGTATGTACTTGTTCAGCAATACTTGGAGAGAAGCACAAAGACTGGACTCACAACTGATTGGGTACACATTTGGATAACTGGAAGAAAAACTGCTTCTGTGATGATGATGAAGTTTTCGATTTGCATAAATAACTAAAAAACAAAATAAAAATAGTAGTATACAGTAATATAATAAAATAGTATACAGTAATAAAATATAATATATAATAATAAAAATAATATTAGATACAATATACAATAAAAATAAAAGTATATATGTTATGTAGTAATAATAAAATAAACAAAAAAAACTAAAAATAATACAAAATATCACAAACAAAATAATCTCAAATTTCAAAAAAATGCACGCCCATAATAAGCGCAGCCTTCAAAAAAAAATTGTACGCTGATATAAACATGTTTCTCAAGACTCTGGACAAAGAGGATTAATCTATAGATTAATCCTCTTTGCTCTGGAACATGTCGGCGCATTGCTCTCACGCCTCACACCCTCTAAATTTTTAACTGCACCACCTGTGGCATTGTTAAATGACTGATCTATATACCAACGTGTGTATCTCTTTATCACTCTCTCTCTCTCTCTCTCATTGTGGTATTATTCCTCGTGGCACAGTTATAATCAATGTATGCATTAGAACTTAGCATAAAGCGGCCTTTAGACGGTCAATCGATTGAAGGGTGTAAGGGCAAACGTGAAATACACACACACGAAATTTCCTTTTAATCGATTGACCGTCTAATGGCCACTTAAAGATCGAACAAATAAATGCCGCCTGCCGCCACGTAAATAATGATATGCATACGAACTATATATGTGTGTGTGTGTGTGTGTGTGTGTGTGCATACAAATTAATGTATATACATACATATGTGCATATGTAGAACCGTGGCAGAGGAAGAAAGAAGGCTACCATGTCAGCTTGCAAGTTCACGCGCACAATTTATTTGGACTCTTCGCAGAAATGTTCGCACAGCCCCAACGCGCGCCGCCTGCGCTGCGAACAGGATGTCTTCATTTATTATATTTTGCCACTGTTGTGCCCCTGCGATCTGGCGGTCGCATGGAACGTCGGTCTTGCAACAGTTGCATTTCTTTTCATAATGTATTTAGCTGATGTTGTTGTGCTTGCTTTTGTTTTTGGCTGTTTTTGCTAAAAGTGAAAGTTGACAAGGTGCAAAATTTGCCAAGTTGTGTTTTTCGTCGCTTTGTTTGTTCATATAAAAATTGACATAAATTCAAAATTTTATGCACTTTGTTGGAATAGCGCTAATTCGTAAACAGGCACAAAAATACTATTAATTAAAAGCAGAATTTGATATCTTTGGAATCAGCAAATGCAGACGATTGACCCATTTAACCCACGAAGATATACATACTACATATGTATGTGTGCATATGTACATACATGCATATGTACATACATATATACAACAATATGTAAGAATTTGTATGTAGTCAATAATCCTTTTTTTTGTGATACAAAGATTTCCTGTCGTTGTCGGTTGGTACTAAAATATCCTGTGGGAAATTTACATATCCAGCAAATACGTAAAAAATCGTAAGATAGGCTATTTTTTCAGATTTACTTTGAAATATAAATATTAAATCATAGATCAGACTCCCATATTTGCGACCCATATAATCTACTAGGTAGGTAGGAGTGGCCGCCTAGTTTGCCAAAAGCACACTTGAGCACTCGTAATGGCCCATTGTGATACCACGGTGTGGCGCCGTTCAAGCACTGAATAAAAAGTTCTCTTATTTGGGATGGTGATAGTCAGCGCAAGGACAGCGCCGGGATTGGCACGAATCCCCCATTATCTAATCTAGTACTTTCGAAGATATTTGGTGGTGCGGAGGAGTTTTATTCGTTGAATTCGAGGACCCTTGAAGAGGGGACGCTGGAACAACAGTTGACAAATGGAGACATAAGAGCCCTTGCAGACGTTTAGTATCGCTTCGGGTGTTGGCAGCTGATATGGTTATAAGGAAGTATAATTTTGTCGCGGACGTACTTAGTTTAACCAATAGTTAGGCAGAGGATCTCAGTTGTTAGTAGCCTAGTCAATAAGCGTATCATTAAATTGATGTGTGTACAAACTTTTTCAATGAATAAAAAAAGAAAATTTTATTATTGAAAGCTTATTGCATATTAATATAAATTTCCGTGCGTATGATTTTAAATATTTTATTTGTTTTATTTGATGCTCTTCTTTCCTGATTGTGGTACACATTTAATTTTTTTCCAAGATCCTGCCAAGGGCTTTTTACCATGTGGTTGGGAGAATAGCAGAGCTTGATGATGATATTCGAATAGACGTGAACAAGGCATCGATGAGTAAGGATCAAGAATTGCCCTTAAATGGTATACTAGGGAACTCAATTTATCTGAATGTTCATGTTACAGTCACTGAATTCCCTCTGGGACTGAATTTCCACTGCGACTGAATTCTTCCTGTGAACAACCAAGGACTTCATCCTGTATAAATTCAAGTTGTAATTATAAATTTATTAATTATAATCAAGAATTTTTGGTGCTGTCTTCGACGAGTTCATGACGAAGCTTGGCATCCTGGAGCAATAAGTGCACAAAGTGGGCACTTCTAACAATGGTTGCATGGAATTGTTGACAGAATGCGTTTCAGTGATTGTTCCACTCAAACTGAGCTTCTGCTTTTCAAAGAGTTTTGTTGTCAGATCCGTGCTATATTCGGTATCATCTTATTATCCCTTGAGTGCCATTGGTAGATTGAAGACATACCCAGTCATATGAAAAGTTTATTCATAACATAGTTCTGTATACACTCCCGAGTTTAATCAAGCTCTTTTGACCAGAGTTCCAAGAGTTCCATTTTTATTGTAGAATAGTTATTTTAGAGACCTTTGCAGAAATTAAAAGAAACTTCATTAAACTATATTGTATATGTCGATAAACAGTTCTTATGGTGCTGTTGTACATTGATAGAAAGTAGGGAATAGAAACTACTCGGATATTTGTTGATGTTTGCGACTGTTTCCCATATTTATTTGCTACGAAAGGGACTCTTACTTTTACAAACTCATAATCATTCAAATAGTGTGCTAGTTTTATGAGCCCTATTAAGTCTCCCTAGCGGAGGTATTCATACATAGAAACTACCTCGATAAATAGAAACTTCCATATCAAAAATCTTTCAATGATCATAGCTGAGATAAATAGAAACTACCTCCATAAATCGTCCATTTCCATATCACAAATCTTTCAATGGTCATAGCAGAGATTTTGCATGGAAGAAATTAGCTATACTAAAATTTAATGCTCCATGGAGCCGTGAGATCATCCTGTGTACAATATTTACGTAACTACTTACATGAACGCAAATAAACCATGGCATCGAGGACGGAGTTAGTGTCACCGGTAGAAGATGTCTGTTTGGACTGCTTGCTGGAGAGTATTTCTATCAGGGTTCAATGTGTCAGATGCATAGCTAGGTTAGGTTAGGTTGGGAGGGCGTATCCGCACTTCCACTCGGAGACATCTATGTCCATTGTGACTGCCTTCAAAAATGCCAGGAGGAGGCATACTCGTCTTTACCCTTGATGTTCTTGATGCATAGCTAAGCTGGAATGGTTTGTTAAATACCCTGTGAAATCGCCCAAATAAGAGAAGGAGCGATAGGTCCTAGGAAAGTTGCATGACTTCCAAAGGTCCTGAACCCAAATATCTGGCGAAACTTCACAAAAACCAATTGCAGTTTGTTTTTTTTTATAGCTACGGAATTTTAACTTTAATAGCCGTAAAATTAACTATTTTGATTTAGAAAATCATAAAATCCATTCGAATAATTTCAAGCCGGGATCGAAGCCAGTTGCCTTTAGATTTTGCAATGTAATTATTTATAATTATGCATAAATGAACAAAATATTTCTAAAGTTCCTCAAGTGAACTTAAATTTGAAGCAGCAATTTTACAGCAACTGAATTTCCTGCGATTCCATAAACTCAAAGAAAATTGAAGAAGCAAATTTTCCCTTCTTTTAAATATCCTGTTCGTAGGTTATTAAAATTTGTTTTACAAACTTTTTATGAATATTAACTTACCTTCCATTATTTGTGCCATTACTTGCTTGAATCTTCTCCTTGGTTCGCTTCAGGCACCGTTCGAAGATGTATTTTCTTCCTTCAAAATATTCTCCGTGCCTCTGAGTGCATTTGCTTACCTTCTGGATTATGGGCTGTTGGTAGTGGCCACTTTTGCAACATTACTTAAACAGCAACTTTCTGGACTTACCCACACGCAATCCACACGCACCCAATTAGAGACCATCAGGAGCTTTCGCAACTCGCACACGCTGTAATCGAATATTATTGGCGAAGAATAGTGCACTTTAATGAGGAGCGGAGTGCATGGGACCCCAGGCAAAACAGCAACTTCTGCTGGATAAGTAGCACTTTAAATAAATAAGGGAAAACAGGAAATCAATATCCTGAGTTGCCGAGCAGAATGAGGCACTGGTTAACGCTTGCAGCAGGCGAAGGAGCCAATGTGCTTTATTATAACGATGAGGGAGGGAGTCCAACGGCTGATGACGATGATGCTGGGGAGCCTGGTCTATGCGCTTGAATACCAAGAAACATATTTTAAATATATATACAAAAATATACAAACCACCGCTCCCCGGGCACAGCCGAGTAAAGCGCACTTCATCCAATTGAAGCACAAAGCATTTTAAAAAGGGAAAACACACTTTTGCCTGCTTACTCCAAACTTTCTTTTCTGTGTTATTTCAAAAGATACAAACAACAAAATTTCTACCATTGAACTGAAATTATTTCAAATGATTGACAAATAAAAGCCACACACACACACACACACACATTGGCAAATAGCAGTTTACCCACACCGCTCGACTGTGGAGTTTCAGAAAGCGAACCGCCTGCAGCCGAGGGCCGCCGAACTAAGCCAACAAAATGTCAAAAAGCCAATTGAGAGCGCCGGCAAGAGTCGCGCAAATCACGGCAATTATGACGCTGGTTGTGCACCGGTCACCGCAGTACTTGCGGCACACAGCTGCGAGGGGGTGGCGATTGCGAAACATTCCCATCTCAACTTCTGTTGTCTGTTTGCTTCGGTTTTGGTTCGCACTTTGAAATTTCTTCGAAAAATTCGGTCTGTGTGTTTCACCGCTTTCGTGGAGGTCAACGAACCCAATCATGCTCTGTGCGTGCGAACGTGCGTGAGCGAGTCTCAAATGGGATTATATAAATAGATATATAATAATCAAACAGATTTATGCATTTTTCAACTTAAGTGTGCTAATTTGTCTGAATTATGTGCAAAACAAAAAAAAAAAAGGAAGTCTTCTGACTCGGTACTGAAGACGCGGTACCAGAGAGCCCTCTAAAGCGCACGTACGTGATGCCGAAGACAAAATTAAATATATGGCAGTGGTCCGGGAGTTTGAGACGACCGGGACACTAAAGAAACTACAGCCATTACTACAACCGGCCTGAGCGGCAAAACGAAATCGGACGCAAGAAGTGATCGATCCCGCCGCAAAACGAGGGCGGTATGCCTCTAAACGGGAGGAGGACCCTTCCACAAGTACTGCTACAGCCGCGAGGATGGCTTACAGTGAGGTGGCTAGGGACCACCTCCAAGTTGCCCTTGTGGATGCAAGTAGCAACAGAGGAAGACGGGAGCTGGCCGAGTGACGATTGTCTGAGATGGTTGTCAAGCACCTCTTGGAGAACCAGGATCGGCCCCCGGCCTTCAACTGCGAAGAGGTGTGCCGAGGATGCAGGGTGATCAGGTGTGCGAATGGGTTCTCGAAGGAGTTTCTGGAGAGGTGGGTTGCTGAGATCAGCAAAGCATGGGACGGTTTCACGTTGATACTTATCCCCGCCTCGGAGATTCCAGGAAAACTCTGGTTGCCAAAAATAAAGCTGGTGAGCACGAAGCTCATCCACTGCCAACGACTGCAAAATCCTGGGGACCCGATGCCAGTGCTAAAAGTAGAGGAAATCCAGAAAAATAGTCAACCTGTGCTGCTGTTGATCAGTGAGGAGTCCCTGGGGGAACTCGAGAAGCAGCAACATAGGTTGCGGTTTGGCATCAGCGAGGCCAAATTAAAAATCTTTCCCGCCTCTATGGCTCCGGACGACAATCTGCAGGTGGTGGCGGTGTCAAATAGGCTGCTGGAAGGCCTGAAGCTATCTGAGATGGCTGTAGTAGGCGAATCGGCACCAAAAACGAAGCTTACTGAGGGTAAGCTACCCCCAGGCGGCAAGAAGGATGCTGAGGGTAGCTCAGATTAACCTCCAACACTCCAAATCAGCCACTTATAACCTTCTTGTCCTTCTCAGAGAGGAGGACATCGACATCTGCCTGATTCAAGAACCATGGGTCAGGCAGTCTCAAGGTATGGGTCTGAGGGACGGACTGTATAACTTTGTATAACTTGTTCTATCGTCATGGTATTTTGGCCAAAAATACGTTCAATCTTTTCTTCTTGCCTAATTACAGCTCCACAGATATCACAGTGGTCAAGGTAGAACCGATGGGCGGCCAATGCCTTCTGGTCGCCTCGTCATATATGGCCCATGATCGCCCGGCACCCCATGATGAAGCGCAACGACTCATTGCCATTGACCTTAAGAAAGGAAGCTGCTCTGGTAGGCTGCGACGACAACGCGAGAGACACGTTGTTGGGTAGCGGTGAGCGAAATGAACGAGGTGAGTTTCTTTTCTATTTCATTATAAACAACAACCTGAGTGTATGTGACAAGGGCTGCTCTTCCGACTTTTAGCTTCCCCGGCTCGGAAACTTCAAGTGGGTGGGAAGAAGTTCTTGATATCACTCTAGCAACAAATACTCTCGATCTTCGGGTGGATAACTGGGCGATGTCTCGGAGGAAATCTCTGTCAGACCACCGAGTTATTTTGTTCAATGTTGAATTTGGTCGGGAAATGCTTTTACCCCGCAGAAATCCAAAAAGAATGGACTGGGGTCTACTCAACAGTGTGGTCAAAAACAGACTCGATAAGAACATATCATCCATTTCTTCTGCAGCGATGCTGAACAAGCGAGTAGAGACCTTGGAGAAACCCTATCAGGTTGCTTTCAGGGTCTCCTGTCCTGTCTCACGTAGCAAAAAGACCTTACCTCCCATCAGGGAGTCTTTTTGCTACGTGAGACATCAAGTGTCTGTCAAGCAGAGGTCTTTGCAATTTGGCAGGTATGCAGGGCGTTGCAGGGGCACAAGCTGACCAAAAACATATCCATTTACTCCAAATGCGGTTGTTTTAGCTTCAAATCGCTGTCGAGTCGGTCCAACAGGTCTGCATAATATGCGCCAGTGAACTATTTTCAAGGCAATCAATGTGAATGACACCGCGCTCATCCCAGAAAACTGTCCCCATGACCTCGTTGGCCAACAGACCCACCTTGGTACTCTTCGGATTCGGTTCACCAGGACAAATCCACTATTTCGGCCGCTCCTTGGTCTCTGGTGTGTTTTGATAAATCCACGTTTCGTCCTCAGTTACGAAACAGTGATTGAACATCGCCAAACACTCCTTTGAAGTTCCCAAACGATTGCGTTTGTTGTCCACTGTGAAGAAACACGGCACCCATCTTGCGAACAGCTTTTCCGTATCCAAATATTATATTATGGAAATTTGAAATCACTGATCCATGTGATAAGCCTGCAGTCTCTTCAAGTTCGCTCACCTACTCTCACAGATCGTCCAATAACAAACCGTGGATTTTACCGACCATTTCTGGTGTGGTGACCTCAGTTGGGAGACCAGAATGTTCGGGGTCACTTGTGCTGGTACGACCTCACCGAAACTGAGTAAACCAGTGGTGGATAGTTCCAATCGCTGTTGAAGCGTCCCTATAATACTTTTCAAGCTTTATTAAGTTCTGTTTTGAACTTGGTAGCACTTTTACCGAAAAGATTCAATTGATGAACCAAGTTTATGGTGAAGATTCTTCATCCCGTGGCAGAGTTCATGACTGGTAGACACGGTTTAAAAACGGCCGAGGACATAAATGATGGGCAACATGTTGGCCAGCCGATATCCGTGGTCACCGCAGATTCCATAAACTAGAGAACACAGAGAAAGGAAACTTAAACGTCAAACGGCAAAGCAGCGAAATAAAGCAGACGGACGTTGTACACGAATCCACTGAAAATCTTGGTGAATCCACTCAGAATCGTGGTGAATCCACTCAAAATCGTGGTGTGTCCGCTTCGGCCGCTGGCAGCGAAAAAGACTTTCCTTTCTCTGTGCTCTCTGCCACAAACACCGTGCTTGAAGTCGTCAAAGATCAGTCTGTGTGTGCGACTTTCGTTCGCTTCTTTGGTGTTTGGTTGTTCTTGTTGTCGTTGTTCTGGGGATGGTCAAGACGGGACTTTTTATATCATATTTTGACTATTATTTCTGATGAGGCCGTCAATTGGCAATTTAACTGTCAATCAGTCTCAGTATTCACGTGATTTGACACAGTCCGACTGTTGCTTTTCGGGAAATGCACTTGCTGATGTAGATGACGTAGAAGCCATTCAAAAGGCTTGTACCGGCATCCTGAAGATATTCTTCAACCGACGATTTAAAATACTCATTAGACCGTGCAAATCGCTGTATTGATTCCTAAGGGAATTATTTTGACTCAATTAAATCGGTTTTGACCACAAAACTTTTTGTTGTTCTTATTTTTAAGGAGTTGAAACTCACCTTGTAAGTTTTGGAAGTGTTTAACCTTACGTCGCATCAGCGCCTGAGCCTAGCTGGGTACTTTTGAAAATGTTTGGAAACATGAAATGAAATCCCTTCAATGTTCTGTCCAGAACGGCGCAAATTGCAGATAAGCGCTCCGACATTGAAAATGCAAATTGCGTAATAAGCGAAGAAGCCTGCGCTAGGATCACGTTACTGCGTTCTCCTTCGGAAGATAAAAATAAAATATGAGTAAGCGAGTTGAATAAATGTTATCTCTGGCTGATTATCCGCTCCTTCCCGCAGTTTTCTATTTTATTTTTGCAACTACACAAATAGCATCGCATTGCAGCGTTCCCAGCAACGTTTCACCGACTCTTTTTTATGTCAGCCACAGCGACAGGCCACAAGCAGCGCGGTATTTCGAGCTCATACGCAAGCTTGCGATGGGAGGGGGTGCGGGTGGGCTGAATTGCAAATATACACAATAATAGTGAGCAATGGAGAAAAAATAAAATTTCCTCGAAAATTGTCTACGTCCACATTTGTCACGCGTGAACGTTAGTATTCAAGTTCAGCAGAGTTCCGGGCTTACGGCAACGGCTCTTGCACCACATGAAGGAATCTAGAACAACACACACAGACACATTCTACATAATGCTCGTGTGTTTATTTTCGGTTTTCCAGGTACGTACGGACTGGGAGTTTGAGGGGATTTGAGGGGTTTGTGGTGGTTTTAGGGGATTTGAAGTGGTTTGAGGTTTATTTGGGAGGTTTGAGGGGGATTGTGGTGGTTTGAGGGGATTTGAGGGGTTTGTGAAGGATTTGGGAGGTTTGAGAGGTTTGAGGGGGATTGTGGTGGTTTCAGGAGTGTTTGAGGAGGTTTGTGGTGGCTTGTGGGGCTTGAAAGGGCTTGAAGGGGATTTGAGGGATTTGTGGAGGATTTGAGAGGGTTTGTTGTGGTCTGAGGTTGTGTTGAAACGAATTTGTAAGGGACTTGAGACTGTTTCTGGTAGTTTGGGGCGATTGGAGGTGGATGTGATGGTGGTTTGAGGAAGATTTGAGAGGGATTGTGGAGGTACGACGGTAGCTGAGGTAGATTTCAGGGGATTTGAGGTGGATTTGAGAGTGTTTGAGGGGATTGAGGAGTTTGAGAGGGTTCTGATGGTTTGAAGTGGATTTGAGGGTGTTGAGGCGTATTTGAGAGGGATTTGAGAGGTTTTTGATGGTTTGAGGTGGATTTCAGTGTGTTTGAGAGGATTGAGGAGTATTTGAGGGGATTGAGGAGTATTTGAGAGGGATTTCAGAGGTTTTTGGTGGTTTGAGGTGGATTTGAGGGTGTTTGAGGGGATTGAGACGTATTTGAGAGAGATTTGAGGGGTTTTTGAGGGGATTGAGACGTATTTGAGAGAGATTTGAGTATGTTTGAGAGGATTGAGGAGTATTTGAGGGGATTGAGGAGTATTTGAGAGGGAATTGAGAGGTTTCTGGTGGTTTGTGAGGTGGTTTGTTGCGGTTGGTTGTGGTTGAGGAGGGTTTTGAAGAGGACTTGAGAAGGATTTCAGAGAGTCTGTGGAGGTTTGAGAGGCTTGGAGGTGTTTAATGTGGGTTGAAGGGATTTGAGAGACTTTTGAGGGTGTTTAATGGGGTATGAACAGGTTTGAGATGTTTAAAGTTTTTGAGGGGTAATTTGAGCGCTCGAACCCTGAACAAGTTAAAACAATATGAAAATGCAAGGAATGATCTGCAACAGTATTTAAAAAACAAACAGATCACTGACTTTTAGTGAATAAATGGGTCGGGGGAGGAAATCGTGATTATTTTCCCGAAGTATGTGATATTCGATCTAACTACCTCCACCCATGCCAGAGAACACGGAGAAAATAAACTTTTTTTCACTGCCAGCGTCCGTAGCGGACACACCACGATTTTGAGTATATTCACCACGATTTTGAGTGGATTCACCAAGATTTTCAGTGGATTCGTGTACAACGTCCGTCTGCTTTATTTCGCTGCTTTTCCTTTGACGTTTAAATTTCTTGACTCTGTATACTCTGACCCATGCATATCTCTTCTTTGCCTCTTTGCTCTATCTCTCTTATCTGTCTCTTTGTGTATCTCTCTGCTCTGTCCTTCTGCTCTGTCTCTCTCTGCTCTATCGCTCTACACTCTTTTTCTGTTCTGTCCTTCTGCTCTGTCTCTCTGCTCTGCCAAGTCTCACTGATCTGTCCCTCTGATCTATCTCTGTACTCTGCCTCTCTGCTCTGCCCAGTCTCACTGATCTGTCCCTCTGATCTGTCTCTGTACTCTGCCTCTCTGCTCTGCCCAGTCTCACTGATCTATCCCTCTGATCTGTCCCTCTGATCTGTCTCTGTATTCTGCCTCTCTGGTATGCTCTGTTTTTCGGACCCGCTTTCGTTAGTTTAGGCGAATTTCTGTTATACTTCTTCGTAGATTAGAAACTTCTCTGGCGACACCATCTGGAGGAACTTAGGAAACTTTTGCAGCGTTGATAAATCAACACAAAAAGGCGGGAATATGGGATAATCAAAATGATGTGTTTTGGAAAGTTGAATATAAAAAGCGTAAAAATTCGTTGACTCCATTCTAAGTGGATCGAAGTTAAACAATTTGTTTTAGCCCCCAATAAGCGTTTTTCGCCGGCACCTCTGGCACCCATACAGACACTTACGTACTTGTACTCATATGACATGACCATGCACTGGAGCCATGAAAGCGAACTATGCGCTGAGGTTGGACCGTGCATGTCATGGAATTGTGCTGCCTCAACAGCGGCGGTCAGGCAAACCAGGCGTGCAATATTGTCAAACAGGTAAGCCCGTTGGCGACGAGAAGGCAGGGGGGGGTTCAATTATGAAAGCGCACAATAATTGAAGTTCAATTTTGAAATTGATATCGAATTGCGCCGCTAGTGGTGATGCTAAATACTCCTGCAATCAGTGAGTGCACTGGAAATAAATTCGCTATCAAATTGTCGGGAGCTAAGCACAGTTTGGCGACGTTGGCGAGGGGGTGGAGATACAATTCTGGTAACAATTGTGGATGTGTCGTAACAAGTTATTATTATTAGTCGGTCTGTATTCCTCAAAAGTTTGTTTTGGAATCTTTGGCTTGTGTTTATGTGGCTTTTGCTGGCACAACCCCATGCGCATCAGGCATCAATATCGGTTTGAGTACTTGGTTGTAGACTGTACTTTTGCTACGTATGGATAGCTCAGATTTTCTACCCATTAGCTATCTTACGGTACCTCCAGCTTTGATCTCCTTGAGCATCGAATACTCATTTGTTTGCCTTACTCTAAAGTAGCGTTCTGATAGATATGAAGTGAGGATATCAAAGAATTGTTTGGTAGAGTAGCTTGGATTTTGGTGAGTAGACCAGTATACGAGGGGTACTAATTATACTTCGGGAATAGTAAATAATAGGAAACATTTTTAAATGAAAATGGCTCTATTGTTTTCAAAATATTCCCCTTGATGATCAATACACTTTTCGCATTCGTTCAAACCATTTGTCATAGCAGTTTTCCCATTCCTCTTGAGACACCTCCGAAACATGGTTTTTGAACGCTTCAACTGCTTCTTCGGCGCTCGTCAATCGTTGACCACGCAGTTTACCTTTGATGTTCGGGAAAAAGGTGTAGTCATTGGGTGCCAACTCAGAACTGTACGGAGGATGAGTCATCAATTCGATGTTCGACTGCTCAAAAATTCAAATGTTTGACGAGATGAGTGAGAGCTCGCATTGTCATGATGGAGAATGATTCGTCTTTGGGGGTTGGTTTAACGAATTTCTCCGAAGAGTTCCGGCAAACAAATGGTCGTGTACCACTCAGAATTGACCGTCCTACGTTGCTCAAGTGGAACAGTGGCACCATGACCCATTCGGCCGAAGAAACAGGCGACCATTTGCTTCGCTGTGCTTCTTCCACGAACAACTTTTGTTGGATTTAGCTCGTCTTGGAATACCCACTCGGTGGATTGCTGTTTTGTTTCTGGCTCATACACATATGTCCATGATTCGCCACCTGTCGCGATTCTATACACGTCTTTTGAAGCACCACAATCGAACTTTTTAATCATATCCTTACACCAATTGACTCGAACCTTTTGAGCGATTGTCAAATTATGTGGGATCCAACGCGAACAAATCTTTTTTACAGCCAAATGTTCATGCAATATGGAATGTATGGAAGTGGAAGTAATGCCCAAGATGTCCTCTATCTCACGGTATGTCACATGACGATCTTGCATTATCAGTTCACGCACTGCATCGATGTTTTGTGGCACAACAACCGATTTTGGACGACCTTCACGGCGTTCGTCGGCGACCGAACTACGACCACGCTTGAATTCACTATACCAGCAATATACTGTGGTTTTTGATGTTGCTTTATCGCCATACAAAGAACTGAGTTCATCGACACATTCCTGCTGAGATAATCCACGTCGAAAGTTGTGAAAAATAATCCAACGAAAACCTTCTCTTGAAATTTCCATTTTTTGGCCAAATTGATTTTCTTAACTCACTCTAAACAAAACAAATAGCACTTGTACATCAACACGTTGTGAGTACGTTTATGCTAAAAAATGTCAAACTTTATTATGGCGTTGCTAGATTTTAGCTATTGACATTAGTGTTGCCAGTTCCCTAAATATAAATAGTACCCCTCGTACCATACTTTGCCGAATGCTTTGGCTACATCGAGAAAGATGATTGAGCATACCTTGCTCTCTTCTAAAGCTTTTGCGATTGTGTGTCTGAATATATGGACTTGGTCTAGTGTCGAGTCCTTGTTGCGAAAACCAAATTGATGTGTTGGTATCAGTTTTCTGCTATCTATGATAGGCGGTATTCTTTTCATGAATAGCTTTACAAATAGTTTGGATAGCATTGGTAATAGAGAGATTGGCCTGTATGACGTTACATCATGTAAGGATTTTCCTGGTTTGTGGATCTTGATTACCTCTGATACCTTCCAGTATATACGGGCAAGTTTCAATCTGCAGCTAGTTTTGTTAATTTTGTTAGCATGGCAATCATTCTGGTTGGTGGTTGTTTTAAGATTTCGGCTGTGATTAGGTCGTAGCCTGGAGATTTTTTTTTCCGTCAAACTCTGCCTGATTTCTCCTAACATTTCAGTAGCAGTTCATCAATTTCGTGACTATCTTCTTGTTGTCCATGCTCGACATCAACATTTTAACCGCTGGAATCATTAGGAGTGAAAGTATCAGCAAGGTATGCTGCAAATGCTTCTGCTTTTGGCCCATTTGTCATTTCCAACTTTGCAGGCGCAGAATGCATTGTGGGTTGTTTTAAATTCCGTGTTTTTTTTCAGTTGTTACCGTTGGGTATGATATACAAGAGTGCTGTAATAATTGTAGAATGTATTCTGGCCTTACAATATCATGGAACTCATGCAGAAATTCCACTGACGTCGGTGGAAAGGATGTGATATTTGTGAGCTAGTGTCAGGAGTGGGTTAGCTCTAGCACCGATTGACGGTGGTCACCCCATAAAGGAAAGAACAATATTAGTTGTAAAGCTGCAGTTTGTGGTTTTTCTTTTAAATGAGCACCAATTTTGTCTTCCCAAATATATTGAAATTGGATTTGTGCATCCGTCTGCGTCTCTTTGCAGTTGGACGCAAACGCACATCAAATGTGTGAATGAGGAGAACTTTGCTTTGAAGGACATTAAAATTCCAGAGTGAGGACGCCAGTTCAAATGCTTCTAACTAAATGCCTCTTAGGGAAAGTGAAACCCCTGTGAGAGAAAGGCAAATTTGACGAGGATGAGTACTACGTGGGCTACTTCAAGAGAGGCAGGGAGCAACGAGTGCGAAAAGTGTGCAAAGCGTTTAGTAACAATGTGAAAATGGAGACATCAGTAGGCGAGCAGGGCGTGCTAACAAGGCCGTACAACTTTTCCATATGCGAAGGCGCAACCTTCACCACTGCGCCGGTCATTAACCACGTGAGCGACAGCACTCCAAACAAACGAACCACATGTTTAAATATGAACTGGTTTCTGCTCACTTTGGCCTTGCGGCTGCCCTGCGGAGTCACTGATCTTTGCCGACGATTCTGGCTAACACGCCAGAGAGTTCTTTGAAATCCCATGAGCAAACGTTTTTGTTCTGTCCACTTCGCTTCTTCTCACACAATCGTCTCACCTAGGTGTGCTCTAATTTTCAATTTGTTTCTCACGCTTGCTTTTCGGTGCAGTTGGTCGGGGTGTGTTTGGTCGGGAGTGCAGAGAACTGTGTGGAATTGTGCCATAATAAATCGCCGCTTGTAATGAAATTTTGCCGAAATTTGTCTCCACTGGGCACACCTTGACCAGGTGATTGCTTGGTGTTGTATATTGAGCAATGAGCGAGCTTGTTGGACTGGCGCCTCATCTAGCATTGTTGTTGCATTATTCCCTGGCTTTGTTGTTGCATTATTCCCTGGCATTGTTGTTGCATTATTCCCTGGCCTTGTTGTTGCATTATTCCCTGGCCTTGTTGTTGCATTATTCCCTGACCCTCATTGCGAATTTATGCATTGTTTGTTGAACCCTTTTCCATAAATTATATACTGAAGTTATGTGGAAATGTTTGTTGTGTTGTTCCAAAAGAGACAAGATTTGTGTGCACAACAACAAGAAATTCACAATAAGAGCAGCCAATCCTCTGGGTGGAACCCTATCTCTTAGAGTGTCCTGGGCGACAACTTCTTTGTTTTACTTAAGGACTCGAAACCTTACTACGCTATCCTTTTGTGGCACAGCAGATCCTTGAAGCAGCAGATTTGATTACTAGTGAATTGGAATGGACAGATTGGAATAAGCAGGTTATCCAATTATCACGAATACACGGCTCAGTGGCTGAAGGTATTGCAAGTGCAATGAAGTGCAGATAGAGAGGGTCTTCTACTAGATAATGAAGTATTATTGGCAGGAATTTAAGTTAAAAAGGGGGTAAATGGGAAGGTGGTAAATGATGGGGGTTGGGGTTAAATGGGGCTAAATGAGTGGTAAATGAGGGGGTAAATGAGGGGGTAAATGAGGGGGTAAATGAGGGGGTAAATGAGGGGTTAAATGAGGGTGTAAATTAGGGGGTAAATGAGGGTGTAAATGAGGGGGTAAACGAGGTGGTAAATGAGGGGGTAAATGAGGGGGTAAATGAGGGGGTAAATGAGGGTGTAAATTAGGGGGTAAGTGAGGGGGTAAATGGGGGTAAATGAGGGGGTAAATGAGGGGGTAAGTGAGGGAGTAAGTGAGGGGGTAAGTGAGGGGGTAAATGAGGGGGTAAATGAGGGGGTAAATGAGGGGTAAATGAGGGGGTAAACGAGGGGGTTAAATGAGGTGGTTAATGAGGGGAGTAAATGGGGGGTAAATGAGGGGTAAATGGGGGTAAACGTGGGGGTAAAAGAGGGGGTAAATGAGGGGGTAAATGGGGGTAAATGAGGGGGTAAATGAGGGGGTAAGTGAGGGGGTAAGTGAGGGGGTGAGTGAGGGGGTAAATGAGGGGGTAAATGAGGGGGTAAATGAGGGTGTAAATTAGGGGGTAAATGAGGGTGTAAATGAGGGGGTAAACGAGGTGGTAAATGAGGGGGTAAATGAGGGGTAAATGGGGGTAAACGAGGGGGTAAAAGAGGGGGTAAGTGAGGGGGTAAGTGAGGGGGTAAGTGCGGGGGTAAATGAGGGGGTAAATGAGGGGGTAAATGAGGGGTAAATGAGGGAGTAAACGAGGGGGTTAAATGAGGTGGTTAATGAGGGGAGTAAATGGGGGGTGGTAAATGAGGATCAAGTTCCCGAAAGCTAAAAATGTTTTATGCCAGTTAGTAATCCGTACCAACGGTTTAGGTTTAGGTTTGGGAGAAGATTCATCATCATCACATTCAAAGTTCAGAATCATCACATGGAATCCGGCTCACAGTCTTCATTAGTTTCTTCAAATTCAGCACAGGACATCGTAGATGTGGAATTTCCTCTTGATACCTATTTAGATGAGCAGGAGCTTAGGGTTGGCATTTAGAGATTGTAGGGGCCAATCCATTGTGAAGACGCCATTTTGATCCTTCGAATAATCGTCGTCTCTCGTCTTCAGAACAGACTGTCATTTTTGGTAGAGTATGTTTAAATAAATAAATATTTAATTAATTAATTTCGTTTGTTTTTTCCTCCATTAGCACAGCCATGAAATTACTTTCTTGTGCAGCCATGAGAGAAATGAACACTCTTATAGTAAAGCCTCTTTGAGTTGAGCACATGTCTGCGTGCTCTCCCCTCTTACAAAGAGCAGAGGCCCAGAATCAACAAAGATATTCTAATGAGATTTTCTTCGTAGACAAGTTGATTTTTATTTGAACCATTCTGTTTGGATTAAATTTGGAAACAAAATACGAAACCGAAGCAGATATTGAAAATAAGTGTTCTCTAGCGCCCAGATTGGAGAAATGCCTCCACTGTGTCAGTATAAAGAAACGGTAAAATGAATGCTTACATTGAGAGAAATGATCAAAAAGCAACGAGTAAAACTGTTCAGTGGTCAGGTCAGTACATGGACCTAACCGGGATATTCTGTGTCACCATAGCCATGATAAATTGGTGGAACAACTGAAGCGACCAACTATTCGAAGCACTATCGAGAAAAACGGAAAACGGACAAAGGCAACCCAGCTCCCAAGATGTGCGGAAGCATGAGCGGTGGGACTATAGATTCATCGTGTTCACACATTGGTGCAGAGCATGTGTAGAGGTCGACTTCACAGACCAGCATTTTTTTTTAACTAGTTCAAATTGCACTTTTTTCTAGGAACTCTGCACGAAAACTTCGATTATTCACGTATGGAAAAGGTTGATGGGCGAACATTGTACTTGGCACGTTTAAGAGGTCTACCGATGAGAAGTGAGCCAACATTACTACCTAAATTCTTGTACCCGCCGGATGCTCACTTAATTAATCGTATTGGGCTCTCTCCACTAACAAGGAAACCATAATTTGCAAGGACCTTTACCGTTTTTTGGTTACCACCGGATATTGCCTAAAGCGCTTATTTCTCTGTGGTGCTGCTGAGTTCTCGACTCATAATTAACTGAGCAGGCACAACTTTTTAATTCCCGACCTCTCGCGCACTGAAGCCTCCAAATTAACCGACCTGGCCGAGTGCGTATGAGGAAACTTTTGTGGTCAATTAATAATGGATCCATTAGAAGACATTAATTTAATAACCGGTGCGGGCGGCCAAAAGACGAGCAAAACTTTTCAATGCCGCAAAAATCACCCCCCCCCCCCTCTACCCTCTACCAGCGCGCACGAACAATGACCTAAGCTGGCAGAAAAAGGAAGTGTGGATATGCGGGTACAATGACCCAGTGAAAGGACGCGTTAGATGGTAAAACTCATAAAGAAACCAACACTAAGCAAAGACTTTCTAGCTAACCGTGTGGGAAGCACGCCAGGCAGAACGGAAGTGCTAGCATAGAGAATAATGAGCCAGCAAAGGACATGGACGTGTGTGTGTGTGCCCTGTGGCTGCTCGAAGTGCTGGGCAGACTTTTCAAATTCATTTTGCGACACGCCTGCTTTCAGCGCCTGCTCTTGTTCTTGTTGTGCTTATTGCTGCCTATCTGCGGGGAGGCCCATCGCCGTAGTTATGCGGCAAGGATAATGACCTTCTTCAAATTTAGAGTGAGTCATTGAGCAAAAAGAAATTAGGAAAAACTAATTAAGACGCATATGCGAATAAGGAAGAAAAGTGACAGAAAATAAGCGGAAAAAACCCAACCGAACCGCACATGAAAAACACAGCTACACGCATGAAAGGAGCCGCACTTTTCCCCGTACAACTGCGGCTTATTTCACCATATTCTGCTCTAACCTCTCGCATGCCACACGTGTCCCCTGCTTTGAATGAGGACCCCACTCACTCTCTCTCCTATCTGTGCCTCTCTCTCTCCCACACACAAACGCACAAACACTCAAACACGCAAGCATCGAGCACTACGCGTGTTCATTACATAAGCAGCCGGAACATTTGGCAGTCCAACCTTACGCAAGCGTGAGGGGTGGGGGGAGTGTGGCGAATTGAATAGCAACAACTGCAACGCATGTACGGGTAGGAACGTGCGGCGTCAGTTGGCTGAAAGCTTCCGCTTCAGGTCTCCAAACAATGTTAACAGCAGCAACGCCAACGCTAACGCATGTCATTGCCTCCTTGTTGACAGTGAGGCAGTGGGGTGGCTGGGCTGATGGGTGGCCGGGCGTTGTACTCTCCTTGGGAATATGTCGTGAGCCGTGAGCGAAATGCAAAGGCGGCGTGAGTGGCATCTCGGCAACAAGGAAGCAGCACAAGTGCAGATGAACTGCGTGTGTGTGTGTGTGTATGTGCGTGGGACGGAGGGCGGAGGATGGTTGCTGGTGTGTTCGAGTTGGCGCATGGTAGCAAAAAGCAAATGACGCAGCAGGAAATACAAACAAATTTAACCTTGAAGTTAGCCGCTTTTAAAGAGGGTAAAACCAAGCGGCATCAAGAGCAGCAGCGGCGGCAGAGGCAGCAACAGCGGCAGCAGCAGCAGCGAACAACAACAACTACTAAAGTGATGAAAACAAAAAACAAGGAACAGGAAAATGGCAAAAGACAATAAACTTAAGAAAATCTTCAGCAAACCGCCAACACACAAAAACAAAACGCACCCACACACACTTCACCGTCAGCATCGTCGTCCCGGTCCCAGTGAGCAGAAATCAAACATAAATGGCACGTGTTGGAAATGAGCTTCAGTATCTTTGTTCACTGCTATTAATGTTAACATTTTATTTTTATTTCCATTTTCATCCTCATTTGGTGGCGGTGACAGTGGCGTTGGCGGTGTCACTGCCATTGGCGGTTTTAGTGGCAATGACGTTGGCGTTGCCGTTGCCGTTGCCGTTGGCGTTGGCGTTGTCGGCAAAGATATCGCTTACTCCTTTGCAATAATAACGTTAGGTTAACCTTTGAATGACAAATTAGGGTGAACATTTGGTTTGAGTTCCATTGAAACGAGCACAAAGTTCACGGTGACCAGTTGACATTGCGTAACATGCCACATGGAGTGCCACTTGAATTAACCCACCAGCTTAGAGGTAAGTGCGTTAGTAAGCCGAGTTCTGAGCAGGGAACCTTGGATGGATCGGATTATAGCAACAACAACAATGACAAGCCACACTCTTAGATGCTCGCTGAAGTGGCATATCAAAGGGATTTAGCTGCAGTGGGTAAATGCCAAGTGCATCAGGTATAAAATTGGCTGAAAATCAACATTTCAGCAAAGATTTAAAGCCCAAAAGTAGTCATAAAAGTAGCCAGCGCTATCTTGGTCATGCGATTGGATGGAAGATGAAAAAGAGGTGTTTATATATACATAAACAAGTATATTATATATTGGTATATATTTTATAAAAACATTGTCATATTTCCATGACTAAAACTATCCAAACGAAATAGCGACAGTGAATCTGAGTGCAATCCGTTGAATCTGGAACTACCGGGAGCTGGTCAATTTATGTGTGGCATTCTGTATTGCATGCTCCCGACACATGCTCGTGGAAGAAAAATAGCAAGTAATGAAAGCTGATACAGGGATACAGTAAGACAGTCAGATATCAGGATATATGAAACATTGACCGCTTCTTAATACGAAGCCGATGAGCACTTCTTGATTGATCCGAAACCGAAGAGCACTTCTTGATTGACCCGAAACCAATGAGCACTTCTTGATTGATCGGAAACCAAAGAGCACTTCTTGATTGATCCGAAACCGAAGAGCACTTCTTGATTGACCCGAAACCGAAGAGCACTTCTTGATTGATCCGAAACCGAAGAGCACTTCTTGATTCACCCGAAACCAATGAGCACTTCTTGATTGATCCGAAACCGAAGAGCACTTCTTGATCGACTACTTCTTCACACAATTCAAAACACCGCTCAATAGAGCGACAAACAAACGTTCTTGATATTCCGAGGGAGTTCAACGACTCCCAAATATCAAATTACTACTCCAGGCAGTTTATTACAGCAGTGAGAGCTGAAAGTACTACCCTCCACGCCTCCTCTTGGGTATTACCAGTGTTAATCTGGTGCTCAATAGGTTTGTACATAAAAATATAAATACAATCTCCTCCGCTCACACCGCAATCTTTCCTCATCACTAGTCAAATTTTGCCTCATCAACCCTCTGCCCTCACGCTGGTGGCCACAAAAAATGTCGCCATCAGTATTTTAATCACGGTACGCGTACTCCTTCCGCGCTACTGCAATTAGGGGCTATAATAATAACGCCAACAACAACAACAAAAACAAAAACAATTATGATAATAAAAAGAGCAGAGCGGTGTACAGTTTGCATATAAGTGTTCATGGTTATTGTAATACTTAAGCTAAATAGGCTTCGCTTCAAGGTTAAATGCGGGGTCAAGGTTACATTCAACCTGCGTGACAGCACAAATAATTCGTCGTTGACATTTCTTAGTATAATTTTGTTATGCATACGCTTATGAATATGGGTGTGTATGTGTATGTGTATGTGGACGTGTGTGTGTGCATGGGTGAGAGTGTGTAACTAAGTGTATTTCATCACCGTCATCAACCAAATGGCATTGGTAGTGGAGAATGATGGTCGATTAAAGTGTCGGAAGTGCGTCAACAGTTCTATTAGAGTCCACAATTCACGACTAAAAGGATGTGTTAATATAACAGCATAAACCCAGGGCGTGGCAACACATTGTGCTAGGTGTGAATTAGAAATAAACAAATGTGGAACTAGCACCGACATTGTTGGATTCAACCAAATGTTGCCTATAATCTCCCAAGTAAATTACTGCGAAATAAAACCAAATTGTTAGAGAAGGACATTTTTGTATATTACTTGGCATAATCCAGCAAAATAGCATATGTCGAATTTCTTTCAGGCTCACTGAATGTGGAAACACTTCTTTCTTTGAAGAGATTATTTTGGAATCGGAATTGCTTCCCCCTTGTTTTGGAATCGGAATTACTTCCCCCTTGTTTTGGAATCGGGATTACTTCCCCCTTTCAAATTAAAAAGACTGAAGCAATATTAAGGAAATTAATTCATCGTTGTAGAGCTCTAATGAACACCACTTTACTCTACTTCACTCCACTCTAGTCTACTTTACTGCAATTTGCTCGACGTTTCTCTACTTTATTCTACTCTACTACATTTTATTCTACTATACTCTACTCTACTATACTTTACTCTACTTTTCTCTACAGTACTCTAATATTATTTATTCTGCTTTACTCTACTATAGTCTACTCTACTCTACTCCACAATACTCTACTCCACAATACTCTACTCCACTGTACTCTAATATTCTCTATTCTACTCCACTCTATTGGAGATGTAAAAACTGCCGGCAGCGCACGAGAACAGCAAGCTCATCTTCGCAAAATGCACCGAAGCAACAACAAAGCCAGCAAGCTCAGAAGCAAAGTCGTGAAGAAGACGATGAGGATCTAGATGATCTTCAAGCAAAGAGGCGCCAGCCCAACTACGCTCTTCCATTAGAGAGCGGAGCAGCGGACATGCGAGAACTTAAGTCCGACATGAAAGCGCTGAAACAGATGATAGCAGATATGAGCGACCGCTTAATTTGCTCCTACGCAGAAGTTAAGAGCGAAATTGCTGCTTCATCTGCAAAAATAAACGAAACTGTCGCCCAGCTTGCCTCTCAAGTCAAAGAATTAACTGCTAAAAACGAAGAAAAGGATGTGCGTATAGCAGTCATGGAGCGCAAAATCAGCACGCTAGAACAAAAGGCGCTCGAACGAAACATTGAGGTAACAAACGTTCCACTGAGAGACAATGAGAGTGCTAAGCAAGCTTTGAAACATATTGTCAGCAAGTACAACATAGAGCTGGCGGAGAGCGACATTGTGGATGCGTTCCGCATCAAAAACAAAAACAATTCGATCATCGTCAAACTCTCTTCGCTGAGCTCTAAGCAGACAGTAATGCAGCAAACAAAAGGAAAACGCTTTGATACACTGCAAGAAAAAACGGCGGGCAAATTACAAATTCTAAACGAATATTTTTCAATGACCAGCTGACACCATCGAATCGCCGACTGCTCTGGCTTGCAAAAACCAAAGCAAAATCGGCAAACTGGAAATTTGTATGGATACGCGAAGGGCGCATTCTGGCAAAAAAAATCGAATCCTCATCTATAATTCAAATTTCTGCAGAATGCGATGTAGATTTGATAAATTAACTTTTTCCCAATTTAGCTAAACTTTTTTATGAAATACTTCACATTAAAAAACAAATAATCAAAAACTCAAAATGAATACAATTTCCACAAACACATATTTAAACTACCAACATATAAAAAAACAAACAATTACAAGTTATCACCTGTCATGCATTTTTTTAAATATTCGGTCACTACGGACAAATTTTACTGCTTTTCTCGCTGCGGTTAACAATTTACTTTCATCAGTTGATTTTATTATATTAGTTGAGACTAATATAACAGATGATGAAAATAACCTTTTTCAAATCAATGGCTACAATGCAGAATTTTTTAACCGTGTAAACCGTAGAGGAGGCGGCATAGCGGTCTACATTAAAAACAGCATCTTATACACACACACAATACACCCTACAATCGTCTCGTTTGAAACAATGACTATTAATATGTGCGCCAATAATCAACATTTCCTCATACAAGCAGTGTACAGACCTCCGTCGCAAAATATTCACATCTTCATCAACGAGTTAGAGCAAATGATTATGCAAGTAAATGCTAGAAAAAATATGATCATAATTGGCGACATGAATATTGATTTGCACAAAACCGACTGTAGGTCAACTGCGCGTTATTTAGAGATGCTGTCGGCGAACGGTATTGAGAGCGTAAACAATGCGAGCACGCGAGTGGATGTAGGCAGAGGAATTAGCAGTAACATCGATCATATGCTGGTGCGTTCTAAAAGTACCCAAGTTAGCGCAAGTATAATAACAACAACAATCTCGGACCACTACTCTTTGTTGTGTGGTGTTACATTCAACAACAATAGCAGCGAGAAAGAACAAATTGCGGGCGTATATAAAAGAATATGCGACAGTAGGGTACATGTGCAAATAAATGACACAAATTGGGAGCAAGTTTTTGCGCTTGAAAATGTAGACGACTTTTACAATGAACTACAAGACAAGTTTAAAAACATGTACAATGACTGCCAGACAGATGCAAAAAAAATTAAAAAAAGAAAAAATAACCCGTGGCTAAGTGAAGACCTTCTAAAATGCTGTGATAAAAGGGATAAACTTTATAAAAAATGGTTATCGAAACCAAAAGATAGGATAAGTGAAAGAGAATATAAAACTTTCAGAAATATATTAAACAAAAAATTAGAACGCGCGAAAAACGATTATTATAAAAATCAATTTTACAAAAACAAGTACGATTTAAAAAAAACATGGCAAATCGTTAATGAAATTATTGGCAAAAAAAGCAATCAATTAGACGATATATTGATTAAAAATTTCAAAAACGATGATTTACAGACATTAACAAATAAATTTGCTGTCAGCATTGATCAAAATATCCAAAACACCATACATGAATGCGATATTAAAACCTTTCACACCACAAACTTAAACATAAGAAACTCAATTTACATGGAAAACGCGAGTGAAGTCGAAGTCCTGAACATACTCTACGGTCTGAATTCTCAAAAAAGTCCAGGAAACGATGCGATCCGACCAGCAGACCTGAAAAATAATGCTGTAGTGATGGCTCCGGTAATAACAAAACTTATCAACATGAGCCTCGAACAGAATAAGATGCCACAAGCTCTTAAACTCTCAACTATTCGGCCTATTTATAAAAGCGGGGATAAGTCAGATGTTGGTAACTATCGACCAATAGCGATATTGCCGGTGCTAGAAAAAATAATTGAGGAAATCGTGCTGCGCAGGCTCAACGTTTTTATTGAAAAATATCAAATAATTGCAAGTAACCAGTATGGCTTCCAAAAAGGGAAAAATATTAACAAGCTTCTTGGTAACTTTGCAAGCGATTTGAATGAAAATCTGAGCAAGAATTGTCACAGCCTGGTACTTTTCGTCGATTTTAGTAAAGCTTTCGACACGCTGTCTCATAAAAAACTCTTGGAAGCAATCGAACGCGCCGGTCTTCGAGGTGAGTGCCTTAAATGGCTTGAAAATTACCTGACATTACGCTCTTACCAAGTAAAAATTAAAGACAATCTAAGCGCGCCAGTATACACTAAACACGGCGTACCACAAGGATCCAAACTGGGACCACTTCTATATATAATTTACGCAAACGAAATGTTGAGAGCGCTCCAGAACAGCAAAGTTTATGCCTACGCCGATGACACTGCCATAGTGGTTGCACATAAGGATCTTAACACTGCAACAAAAATAATGCAAAGCGAGCTCGATGCTATTGCAAGATGGTCTCACGATAATGGTCTATCGATAAATGCTGCAAAAACAAAAATTATGCACATTCGCTCGATACACATGCCACGATCCCAGATACAAATAAAATTTCATTGTACGTCATGCCTGCACAATCACCAAACCAGAAGCTCCTCAGATGACGATTGCCAAACAATAATTGAAATAGTGGAAGAATATAAATACCTGGGCGTGGTCGTGGACACACACTTGAAATGGCACGCACACATCAAACAACTCCGAGCAAAACTACGCAGAACATCGTATATGATGCACCACCTAAGCTACGCATGTAACTACTCGGTACTCAGGCAGGCTTACTTCGCACTTTGCGAATCTTACATCCGCCACGGCATCACCGCATGGGGCTCGTCAACCCACTGCTCTGACGCACAAAAAAGTCAAAACGCCATTCTTAAAATACTGGCCAAGAAAAAAACCTACCACCGTCACGACAGCAGTATCCCAGTCTGGAAGCACCTCCAAGTCTTGACGGTTGATGACCTATTTAAGAGCAGTCTACTAAGCGAGTTCTTCGACGACAAGCGCTTCAGGATTCCAATTCAACACGAGTATAGCACGCGACACCGAACAGGCGGGAGAGTTAAAGTTGCCCATTTCTACAACAATTATGGAAAACGCACTCTCGATGTTGTTATACCCAAAATTCTGAATCAGCTGCCATCAAACATAGCGAACGATCACCAAGCTCCGAAACATCAGCGAAATAGAAACATCAAACTCCATTATATTCAGAACTAATGTTTATTTTCACTTCTAAATAATGTTTATTTTCGCTTCTAAATAATGGTCACCCATGTACCAATAATAATGTTTTAAATTGTACTCTTTTTCCTTCTTCTTATTCAATTACATTGCTCCTTGATAAGTTTCTAAATTTTATATTTGTACTTTATAATTATACTTTAAATTTATAACTTATAATCGTCCTTTAAATTTGTATTCTAATTGAACTATTGTAATTTATTATTTGAATATCTATTGTTATTATTAATTAATTAATTTATTATTATTTCAAATTTTCTCGCAGACAAGCCTTAAAGGCTTCGCGAGATACCATGAAATTGTAACAAAAATTGTAAAAAGAATAATTGAAATAAACCTCACTCACTCACTCACTATTATAGTCTACTCTACTCCACTCTATTCTACTCTACTCTACTCTACTATAGTCTACTCTAGTCTACTCCACACTACTCTACTCCACTGTACTCTAATATTCTCTATTCTACTCTACTCTACTATAGTCTACTCTACTCTACTCTACTCCACACTACTCTACTCCACTGTACTCTAATATTCTCTATTCTACTCTACTCTATTATAGTCTACTCTACTCCACTCTATTCTACTCTACTCTACTCTACTATAGTCTACTCTAGTCTACTCGACACTACTCTACTCCACAATACTCTACTCCACAATACTCTACTCCACTGTACTCTAATATTCTCTATTCTACTCTACTCTATTATAGTCTACTCTACTCCACTCTATTCTACTCTACTCTACTCTACTATAGTCTACTCTAGTCTACTCGACACTACTCTACTCCACTGTACTCTAATATTCTCTATTCTACTCTACTCTACTATAGTCTACTCTACTCTACTCTACTCTACTCTACTCTACACTACTCTACACAACTCTACTCCACACTACTCTACTCCACAGTACCGTACTGTACTTTATTACATTCATTTCCGCAGTATACTACGAAGTCTTCTGCTTTACTGACAACCGAAGCAAACAATTCCGAGGAATTCTAGAAATATTCCAATGCAATTTCATATAAGTACTCATTAAGCAAATTGCGTCAAATTGAAGGTCAAAGGCAACGAGCGTGTCGGTACACACTTTTCGTGTTTCCATTTGTAGCGCTGCATGTTTCATTAGCCACTCCACTTGAACATTTTCTATTCCATTGATGAGCGTAATGAAGGAAATTTGCCCAAAGACAGCGTACTGCGAATCTGTTGAATAAGTAATATCAAAGACGCAATTAAATGCCAATAATTCCCGTAGGCGACCGCCTACGCGCACACACACACACACACACACACACACATACAAACGCACAAACCTACGGATTCTTACGTATCCTCGCGTATCCTTACACACAAAAACATGTACATAGATTATTTATGATATAAAAACCTAATGAATCACATGCGATTTGATATGTGACGCATTTAGTTTATGGCTCCAACTGGGTACAGGCCCGAAGCTAGAGGATTAGGAGCGTTGTTATGCACTGGCGAGGCGCAGTGAGCCGAGGCGGGACGCTGGTGTGGGTCCTGTCCTGTTGTATCGTATCGTTCCTTAAACCAATACGCCATTGCAGCCAAGCTCGACACACAGAAACACACACACACACGCACGCACACACAATCGAAGCTGTTCACCAGCACAATAACATTTTTTTAATAATAATTTGCTTAAATGAGGCGCTTGTTCATCTTCATGTGCTCGTCCAGCGGTAGCGGTGTCAAAGTGGGTTGAGTTGGGTGGCTGGCAAGCGACCTCATGCAATGACAACAGTCAACAAACTTTTGTGTAGCCAAGGTATTTTGAGTTGAAGGATGCTGGGAAGGACTTTTCGGAGAGCAACCAAGTTCAGAACAGAACAGAACAGAACAAGCGGTGTCGAGGGAGGTAGCGGCGAGGCAGAGCTTTTCCATGAGAGAGAGAGAGAGCGGAGAAATGCCGGCACTTTATAATCTAAATTATAATAAATCATTTTTAAGAGAACGCAATTGAATTTGGACTATACTCTCATATAAGGACATGGCTGTAGAGTCGACGGTAAAAGGTCCAGGCTATGCTGGCATCCAGAGTAAAAAAGAGGTTGATTTCCCAGTATTCAGTTATAGCGGTATTTTTAAGTAAGCTTCTTCGGTGATAGCAAGGACGAAACCCGAATTTGTAAAGTTGCGAAAGCCTTTTGCGGAATTCGTGATCCTACCTAAACCAACTTTCGAATGGAATTACTAAGAAAAACTTTGAATTCATGAGCTCGGAATCGACTGTTACTGAATACATCTATTCATCGGTAGCAGATCAATTCCTGACCGATCGAAAATCTTAACCAAAACTGATCTGAATTATTAGAATAGAAAAGAATTGGGGGGTAGATCGGAGAACTGCCATAGAGGGCGGTACCCAAGCACTCAGTTAAGTGTACTACAAGCCTGGAGTTAGAAAGGACATGGAAGATTTGTGAAAGGGAAGTGTGTTTGAAATTTTACTCCTTGATGGCCTATGTGAAGACTTTTGCAGACTCATGTAAGAATTCGCTGTGTATTTTTTTTACGCTGACTACTATATAGGGTCCCGCAGGGAGCGATATGAGGACACCTTTTAGATCCTTTGACTATGAAAAATTAACATGTTTCCTGTTTAATGTCCTCGCCTATAAGCGCTCATCTTAAGCAGAAAATAAAGTAATATCCTTCTGAGTTTTCCGCAAATCAATTGAACTCATGGAACACCATTAAAGGACGATTAGTTTAAGTGGGAGCCTCGACAGAGTCACAGTCTTCCACCAGTAAGAACCATTGTATTATCAGCTGGTCTCAGAATCAGTGATTCTTGGCAAATTACTTTGTCCTTCAGTGTAAGGCGAGAAGACAGCATAGCCAAATCGAATTGGCTGTCTCAAAGACAGCCTCCCAGACGATTGCAATAATATGGTTACTTCTCCTCCGCACTCCCTCTGCAGCTATAATGTGCAATAATAAGAATTCACATGCCTCTTCCTAGAGTACTCAGTTACAATCCCAACCTGTACTGGTAATCTAAACGCGGACTCCATGAAATCACGTAAAAATTAAACAAAAAATACAATTGATGGGGTAAAAAGTTCGTTCGGGAATTTGTGAAATGAGGAACTTATTCACCCAACCCCTTCGGACACGCCAGTAAAGAATGCGCAAGCTTTCGCAATTTCCATTCACAGTATTCACTTTTTATTGGGCATTCTCTCTTTCATCTTAAGTGTGCATATGTATCCACCACTCTCTTCTGCTCTCCTTGCTTCGCTCTCTCTCTTAATGTACTCACATATATATGTACATGGCTCTTTATTTGGAAAGCGCAGAGCCCCTCGTGAGCATTCACAGCGCTCTTTGCCAGAAAACCCTCCTCAAGCATTTTCGCGCAAGCAACAAATATGCGTTCTAGTATAAACCCACGCTCTCTCTGAGGCTCCTCGCGTCTGCCTCTCCTTGTCCATATTCTTGCTTTAATCCCTGACTACCCCACAGCGCGCCCACCCCATGCCTGCAACATGAGGCTGCTACGACGCAAATGTTTCTCTTCTGTACTCTGTATGTGGGCGTAGGTGAGCTGTTAGGTGTTGATGTAGGTGTTCCAAGGAGCAGAGCCGTGCATGTGTACACAAACCCGACAAGGTTATTTAGCTGCTTCTGCTGCTGCTCTTCGTCAGCAGCGACAGCGCGTGTTTAGTGGCAAACGCCGGGCAACTGAATGCCATCTCTTTCTGTGCCCCACAATCGACTTGGGTGTGTATGACCCTCTCTTTTGCGCCAGTTGAAGTTCAAGGTTAGATTTGAAGGATTTTTCTTGTGACTGCCACCATCGCCTTGCCTTGCTATTCTGCAGCATGCTCACGGCATTTCACTGTTGCACGTTGTGGCCCCGCGAGCGCGGGAGAGTGGCGAACTCAGGCTGAATAAAGGGTAGGTTAGTTGTGCGCCGCATCGTTGCATACTCGCTGGGAATTTTTATTGTCATTCTGGACCTTTCTTACACACCTGCTACTTGTGGAAGGGACTGCCAATTGTCGTTGTTGTTGTTGTTGTTGTTGTTGTTGTTGTTGTTGTTAGTTACGCAGAACTCGTACCTTATTCATATTTCCACATTGATGGTAGCTTGTTTTAACCTTGAGCTTCAAACTCCCCACCAAGCTTGCGTACCTCAGCTGCCATCTCTAGCCCCCCTCCCCATTCCAATCGCCGCCTTTGCGTAACACGTGTGGCAGATTATTGTAAAGTGGGGTGTGAACTTGATTTGATTGTGAAATGATTTTGCCCGGCGGCCAAGGGGTGCGTAGAAAATCTGTGCGGCAAAACTGTTAAGGCAAAAGATGTTAAAGGTCAAAGTAGGGCACTCGCAAGCAAGTACCGTCAACCTCCATTTCAAAGATTTATAAGCTTCACGGGATATTTACTGCGTTTTAGATGCGCACATCGGATGCCTCTGCTCTGCAGATGAAACGAAAGACATCAAAGACCAAAGCAGAAGACATTGTATGAATCGAATGAATACGTTGTATTTCAAGCTATAAAATGGTGCGAAGGGTGGGCGTGGTAGAATTTATTTTCTGTTATATATATAATATCACTCTAAGACCATATACATGGAATTTACTGGATCTTCTTCTGAATAGGACTCATCTACCTCCTATCTAAATCCCCCAGAAGAAGATTAAGATGCAGCAGACAATCGGTTACACAGCTCCATGGAACACTAATATTGACTAGAGAATGCCCAGTGACTAAGCGCTGAAAGCCACTTCCCCAAGGAATGCTCTTGAATGGTAATGATCTGATGATGCCAATGAAAAATCTAGTGGAGTTGCGTTGGTGAAACTCAGGAACACTCAATGCTTGACATCCAGCAGAACAACTGAACTGCCGATTCTCGTGGAGATATACGGGAGACTGGGAGTGCATCAACTGGCGGAGAGAGACACAATTTGGAACCTTCAGGGAAGCATCAGGACTGTCACCAAGAAAACATTTCCACAAGCTGATAATCCTTCAAATTTGCGAATGCCCTAAACATACCGCTTAGCATTATGGAATATCCTTTCCAATTTATGTTGCGGTTGTTTAATTCCTCAGAATATGTTATTATAGGGAGGAGGATGAGCTGAACAACTCGGGGTATATCGGGTGACAATGGGAGTGAATCTTATCCACCTACATTCTTAGATTCCGGAGTGTATAATAAGATTTACTCAGAACATTGGTAACGTGATCACCACATATTAAGCTAGAATTTACATCAAAAGCCAAGCTGTAAATATGTGATACGAGTGCCAACTGGATACCATCAATTCACACTGGATGGATGTCATCAAAATTTATAGTCACATAAGACTTCGCAGGATTCAAAGGCAGTCATCAAAATGCATAGTTTGTTTGGGCATCACACAAGACTTCAAGGGCTTCAAAGACCCATTGGCCAATCTTGACAAGGTATTCAGTGACTCTACAACAGGGGTCAACAATGTGTCTAGAAGTCTAAATTTGGATGTCGCCTACATATTCAGGAACTGTGGTGTTGTGACAAACTGTTTAAATATCATTACTGAACATTGAGAACAGATGAGGCCAACGAGCCTCTGCGGTACACCCACATCAAATATAATATAACCATAAAATCTGGTTATAATACACATTTGCGTATTATTTCAACTGTCGCGCCCAGCTTATGCAGAGTATTCAGTAATGCGAAAAGCATCCCTACTTTATTTCCATGGACTCAGTTGAAGTTGTAGAGTAAACTACACAAACTTGACGACCCGTTTTTGTGCCCTACTGCCCAGGCTTGAATCGAAGAACATTTGGCTGGATACGAATTAACGCAAAGCACTATTCAAACCACCATCTAAGCAATCAGGTAGGAGTACTTTACATTGCCAAGCAAACGAGAACCATCTGCAAATCCAAAAAGCAGTGATTTGCCACCAACACCGTTACCTGTGTCCCTGTTGGACCCAATGAATTCGTAGGTTTCACAGAGTCAACCGATCTGAGAGAAAGCATATAAAACATATGCACTGCATTGCACATTTCTATGCAGTATTGACGGCCTTGGGACGACTTTTAATTAGTATACCATAAACCCATATAATGTCCGTCCCTACGAGATGGCATATACTTGAGACTATAATTAATGGATGATCAATTTCCGCAAAAATGCAACTATCAGACTCATCAACTTTGCATACATATGTTAATAATTATATGTATTGATGCACTTATGTATATATTTATATACATATGTATGTATATATATGCCTACATGAAACACACACCAATCCACTCTATGTTGACTACAAGGGACAGGAGTAGAAGCGCTGAAATGTAACTGCTTTATAAAGTTTCCAGTGTAGGCGTAGAATATAAAACTTAATAAAAGTACAGCAATCTCCCAGAGCCACAGCAGCAGCAAACTCCCAGAGCAACAGCAGCCAAATCACTACCTCCCCCACCAGTCCACAACGAACAAGTGGCCGCCAAGGCATCCATCCTAAAAATAATACCAAGAACGCAATTGACGAGGTCAATTTGAATGCACACCAGTGCCAGCGACCAGGCAGGGGGCATTGGCAACCCTTGCACTTGAACTGCGCGACATTGCCGGCGAAGATTGGCTTCTGTGAGTTGTTAACCCTCGCGCAGAGCTTTTCCTTCATAGAGCACTTAGCGAAGCTTGCGTATGTTTGATATACAATAATAAGAGAGCGCGGCCGGCAACCAGGAGTGAGAGTGACAGTGAGAGTAAGGGAGAGGGACACACAGATGCAGATAGATAGAGAGAGAAAGAGAAGGAGACCGAAAGTGCGCAGAGAGTGTGGGCGAATTTGAACTTGCTTGGGCATGTGTGTATGTGTGTGGTGCAGTCAAATGTCAACTACATTCAAAGGTAAAAGACGCACGACTGGAGCCGGGTCTGGGGTTGAGAATGGTGCTGTGACTGGTGATGTGGCGGGGGCTGTGAATGGTGCTGCAAATGGTGATGGTGTTGGTGCTTGTGCTGTGGCTGTGACTGTGGCTGTTGCCGGGGCTGAGGCAGATATTGTGAGCTTGCTGCGTAGTCTTTAAGGGTAGGTTCTTTAATGCCAACTTTTAAAATGTAAAGCTGGCCGGCTTATGTGCAATATCGCCAACAACAACAACAACAACAACAACAACAACAACTGTACGGGTACCCACAGTCGAGAGTTGAAAATTATTAAATTTGCGTGGCCCTGACTGCTACCGCGTTGTCGCTGTCGGCACCATTGTCATTGACACTGACACAGTCACTGACGCAGGCAAATGTGTTTTCTTCTCCTTAAATTACATTTTAGTGCAGAAAATGCAAACTTTTTAAGCAGCAAAACAAAGAAAGAAAAAAACGTGAAAAATAAATTTCATCACATCATGGAAATTCAATACGCGTAGGTATGTTTCTAAGAATAGGCGGCATGAAATAACCACCACACGAAATTAGGGTAGGGTTCAGGCCCCTCAATGACTCAATGACTATCGAACATGAGCCAAAAAATACAAAAACACAGTACAGAATTTGGATAGTCGGTCGTAACGGATACTATAGATGCACTACACCGAATTTGCTTTCTATTAATTTTACAAATAATTGGTTGAGAAATAAAATTGCATACAAATTTCGCTATATAGAGCTAGAAATGCTCGTTACTTTCAAATGGACGTGAAACTACGTTCTTTGACTGCCGTTATATCCTATTTTTAAGAGAATAGGCCCATGGGGAGTGAGTTTGATGCCCCAATATCTCTTAGGGCTCCTTGGCTATGCTGCTTATAGTCGGTGAGGTTTGACAAACGCCCGGACGGACATGGCTGACTTAGTTACTGAAACCAGTTATCTAACTATCCTCTTCTATCTTCTCGCATCGCATATATACATACAATATGTATATGTATAGTATAGTATAAAGAAAATGTGGTCCCAGAGACGCATTCTCTGATACAAGGAAACATTTATTTTTTTTATATTTTTATTGTAAAGAAATTTGTGCAATATTGGTATCAAACTAAACAGGTCCTTATGAAAATAATATTTGGAAAAGATCTCCCAAGTCTAAAGACTCATTGATGGATAGCACCGGAGCCACAATTGCTGCGAGGAAAATGAACAGAAATGAAATGACTCTCGAATAATTAAAGGACGAAATATGCGGATAAGAGTAGGTTAGGTTAGAGTGGAAGCCTTTTTCATGAAGATCACTTAAGTACACTTAAAACTCATTGTGATACAATAACATATCCGCGCCACTCCCCCATCTACCACGTGGGGATCCATTGTGAGTCCAATATTAACCTGGTTAAGTTCCTGATACTTATGTATAGGAAATCGATCAAACCATCACGGAAGGGTGAGGCCAGGATGTATTATGTACTCTCGTAGCTAGCGAGAGGCCTTGCATATAAGATGAACAGCCGACTCTTACTCTTCTCCAGCGCACTCTTGCTGAGTTTGAGTAGCTGGCCAGTTCGCCCCTTGTCGTTCTGTAGTTCTCCAAGTCCGTCTGGCAACACCACTGGTGTATTCTTTTAACCAGAATCGTTTTGCTTATGCGAAATAGTGCATTGTTTGATAGACCAAGTACGGTATACTCGGAGTAGCACCGGAGCAAATAGATGCAGAAGCATAGTTGGGCTTTTGTTCAACATTGTTGTTGGGCATGTCTGAACAACAACGTGTCGTGAATTAGTGACAGGAAGTAGTTAGACAGTTCAGGTTTAGGACTGGGAATTTCAGCAGCTTCTTCATGTCTTTTGTGTTCATGTTGGGGATTGTCAACACGGGCCCTGGCAATGCACCTCTAACTACCTTTATCCGTGTATTCATTTCTAGTTAGCGATGATTCGAACATGACCAGGAATCCATAACGGGCGATTGTTATTGTGCTGGCATGTAAAGAAGACCTGAGGTCAGAGAGCATCTTCCCACATATCTTTTTTATACTAGATATTGATATTAATTCAACAGAGAAACAGTTCTTTAAAAACGAGTCAAGAAGTTTGAAGTCGGGTTAGACCGACTTCGAAATATCCTTCACTTTTCCATGTGCGTGCGAGTTAAACAATGGGGATGTTTTCTTCATAGATCATCATTAGGAGAATATCTACGGCAGTTTTCGGTTGGCTACCTTGAATTGATTATATTAGTGGGAGGCGTGGCCTTTATCTGATCGACCCCATTTCTTGTATATGCCTTTGTAGAATCAATATATGTATGAACTAATATAAAATATCGTCCAAGAATATTGTATTGGTCGTAAGTTACAATAATATGTCAATAGTAGGCGTGGCTCTAAAAATAAACCGCCCATTTTTCGTGTGATGTTTAATGTTAGTACCCGCAACCTTCCTGTGATTCGTTGATGAATCTTTAATAGGAACCAAATACTGATTTTTGGCTAATTGTGGGCGTGGCAGTTGTATTATGATTCTGCACACACACTATTATGGACCCCATGTATATTTTTGACAATTTTTATTCCGCTGGCATCAATACGAGCATAGGCAGGCTAATTTTAACTTTAGACCCGAAACTTCCTTATATAAAAAGTGGGCGTGATCAACCCCATTTGTTGCAGATAGCTTTATAATGTCCACATGTTCCTTCCCTTTCCACATGTTCGTCCGTAAATCTCTACCAGATCTTAAGTTATTAATATTTGTTAATAGTGGGCGTGGCAGTTAATATATACCGCCCACTTTGTGCATAGTATTTAGTAGGACCCACATCTCCATAACTGCTAAATTGCGTCACGATTCCATCAATTGGACCGAAGTTATAGTCATTTTAAAAAAGATGAAAAAAGTTCCTTATATGGGAGTTACGCGCGGTCTTCGTCTAAATCGGCCCATATAGCAATCTAGTTCTCTATCTTTGTTCAGACCATGCTTTAGCAAAATTTCATTAAGATAGCTCTAACGGAGTAGAAAAAAAGTGGCCACAGACGGACGGACAAAATAAAAATTACTTAGAAAGTGATTCTGATCATATCGGTACATATATGTCCATACCTACCACGCCTCCTTCTTGAAATTGCAACCCCTCTCAAAAGCACAAAATTAGCATACCCTATTTACCTTTTTTAAAGGTAAAGGGTATAAAAATGTAATCGCGTGGATGCCAAGTTTTATCAAAAAGTTCTGGATACTGCGGAAGAATCCGAATTGATGTCCTTGTATTCCATATTCGTTTATCGGTGGAAGTTCTATACTGCGAAATATTCAATCGACAAACTTGGTAAATAACGGCAAGAAATAATTTCAATATGGTCCACATCCCGCTGAGAAAATTAAAACCTCGTCAATGAGAAGTTTCGTTTGTTTGCTGTGGTTCTCTTTCTCAAGTCGAAATGGAAACCGAAAAAATCTCATTTCCTGCGCACTTTCGTAAGATTCAGCACAGAAATTAGCGAATCCCTCGAAGTATACAATTGCGCCAGCCCTCGAAACCACCACAAAAGTCAGACAAAAGCGCTACAAAATCCGATGACGTTGCAACAATGCAAGCGAGCTCATTCTTTTGTGGTCATTGCTCTTCGCGCTGGCGGGAACGACGTCGGCGAAATTCATGAAGTGGAGCAACGATACCAACACAAAGCTAGCTGGGGAGCCTCAAACCAACGCAATGCAACCCACATGAGCAATCGGAGAGATAAGAAATGCTGACGCACACAGTCTCATTCATACCACATCTTCCGAACATCTTCTTTAATTCATTGTAAGTCCACTCGGTCCGTCCGTCCAGTGTTTGGAAATTGGAAACTTGCATAATGTTCGGTGATGTCAGTCTTACTCACGGATACATATGAGACCTGCCGATCGTTTATCCAACCGTAAGATGTGCCGAGATTGCAGAATGATATAAAAATAGAAATTGGAGACATTTTCGATGGCTCTTTACGGTCTTTTGCCAAGACAATTCATATTGAGTGTCTGCCCATGGCAATTCCTATAAATTCACCAGCTCACATTTTCGATCAATGAAAATTCCGTTTAAAACAAATGAAAGATAAAGAAGTATAGAACTTCAATATATCCAGTGTAGACTTGAACTGGACTAGGCACAAATATTCTTACTATATTTCAAAACGATATCCTTGTAGATCCCTGAGCCTTGAACCTCCCTGAGTAAACTTTAATACCTTCCTTAACAAACTGATTTTCAACTAACAATGCACCCTACGATTTAGCTGAGTAATACAGTAAAACCACATTCGATTTGGGCAGATCGAGTACTTATAGACCCATATTTTCCGCTATCCCACATTCCAGGAATAAGAAGAATAGCAGAGTTACGAAGTATCGCGATTTGAAATGAAATCACCATGAGATTAGCTCATGAATCAAGGCGAGCTGGCAACAGTGTTGATGACCGAGACTATGCTGGGCTGCGTTCAGAGTCAACACTGAGTTTGAGTCCGTTCAGAGATGTTGGGTGCATGCTCTACGATATAAAGCCGAGAATTGTGTTCAAAATTATGCCGAAAATAGGCGTTAGTGCCTTAATCTTAAGTTTATTCTATAATTGAATCATTGAAGTAGGAGCAGGGTCTCCACACAGCAAATGTTGGTGGGTAAGCTTTGTGGGCCCCAATCGGAGACGGAAGAAGACTTTTGTTTACTGGATGCGGTTGGCGGGATGTGGGGGCTGGGTAGATGACTTTCTGGCAGTTGGAGTTCAAGTTTTTGTAGCCATGGCTATAGTTATATACCACTCAACGGATCTAAGTGAAGTTAGATGATTGTGGATGAGTCCTTCTCTTCTGAGGTGTGAAACAAACAGCAAGGTGAACGGATGGCTTCATTTGCAGCATCAAAGAGCAAACTCATTTCAAGGTATGCCCACTTGACAAGGGACCCACATTAGTCTAATCTTATTTGGATGTTTGATGCAGATCTTTCTAATGTCACCAATTAGAGCATTATAGCGCCAATATTTTTAAGTCCTGTAATAAAGAGGATGCTTCTGAGTCTTAGAGGTTACAAGGAATATTTTTTAGATGTGGGCAAAGATCTAATATATAAATGCTGGATTTGGGCATATATGAATAATGGAGGATGTTTGGGAGTTGCATAACGGGCAATGATGAGCTGATACCATTAAGCGGATGTCCAGGGGTAATAAAGTTGTGGCTAAAACGAAGGCGCACGGAGAAGGATATACTAGTTTGCCACAAAGTGGGCTGAGCTGGACGTAATGGCTAACCACCTGCCCTTCTTGTACTATTGCTATTTATGTGAGACAAGATCAAGCGATAAAAGTTGGTGCCTTGGACGTTTCCAAACGTAACAAGTGGCTCCATTAAGGTCAGCTGCGGAAACACAGAGGAAAAGGAAACCATAGAACACTTCCTCTGTGCCTGCCCGGCTCTATCCAGAAGAAGATGGAAAACACTGGGCAAACCGAAATTCCACAACATTAGGGAGATCGCGAATTGCAAGATAGGGGAAATTCTTCCGTTCATAAACCTCTTAAACTGACTTTAAGTTTTAGTCGACCGAGATTTTTAACAGGACACCTCTATAACAAACCAAAAGAGTGGTACCAAAACGGCGCTATTGCGCTAATTGGATGTGGGTACATCACCACTTAAACCAACCAACCAAGGTCAGCTTGGCTCTTTCATCGGTCATTGCTGCGGATATCTGCATGTCACAAAGTCTTAAATTTGTTCTGGTGCTGAATGAGTTTGTCCCGTTAAACGATATAAGAAGACATTTTAGTGGTGTTTAATAAAGCAGGAATTGTGGATTTGGTGTCCATGTAGATAATAGATGTACCACTGTTGACTGAAGTGTTATACATTGCCATTGCTTCGGCGGTAAATACAGAGCAGAGGTGTTTCAGAGGACCCTTACTGATCGCGTGACCGTTGCATTGAACTACAACAAAACATACACCGTCCTCAGACTCAGACCCATATGTGAACATGAACCAGTGAACATGTGCTTTAAGTGACAGGATATGCTTCTGAAAAAGTTGTTGAAAAATGTGGCTGCACAACGCATGTTTATGACAGTCCCGCAGTTGCAGAAGAAACCATGATTTAGCACACTCCCAGGAGGGAATTGACCCAGTACAAAACACTTAAATGATGGTATAAACTCGATAATATCAGCATAGTCAAAGCATATTATTATTGTGGATGGGTATTTGACGTAACCCTTGAGTAGTGATGCGTTAGTGACTATTTTGAATGGACGTTATTGGTCCTACCCACAAATCATACACAAAAAATTGATTTTAATACCCGCAATCGTTTGAAAAAAACCTCTAAATTATTCTATGACGCCTTTGAATGCTCTTCGATGCTCATTTATGCCTGCACTTGTGATGTTTTAAACCTATGAATCCAAGAAACCCAATACCAACCGACTCACCGCCCACTTCACAGCTAACTTCACTGTGTACTCAGCTCCAGAGTACATCATTGAAATGGTGCACCGACGATGAGACACTGAGAGTAGCGACGCAGAAAGACATTATCGCCGGAAGCAGGGGAACGGAAAAAGAAGAAGACTGGGGAGCAGGAACCAGCCCTACGCTTCTGCGGTCGTCCGATCAGGCCGACGGCCGACGGCCGCAGGCAGCAAGCAGTTCAAGTGTGTACATTGTGATAAAGCAATTCTGTGTTTGTTTGTCTCTGTTTTGCTGATACTTAATAAATTCTGAGATTGTTGACTCCGCTGAGAATTGTAAGTGTGGTCCTTGAGGGTTATTCATCATTTAACAGCAGAATAAAAGGGGGGCGTGAAATAAAGGAAAGGTCAATGATTATTAATTGTTGCGGGAACATTTTTAGTACTACATAAATCAGATTTTTATGTTATTGTGCTGCAAGACTGAGCAGTTATCAGTGTGGAAGGCGACGAAAGACGACGAGACTCGACGTTGAGGGCCTCAAGCGAGCAGGCTACTGCGGCTGTCAACGGGAGTCAAGTTCAAGGCAACAAGCGATATTTGTCAAATGCCAATTATAAATTCTGATATGGGGAATGTCATATTCGCTGTGACAATCGGTTGAAGCCCGTCTGCCGTGTATATTGGGGCGAGAGTAGTATTATAGGAAACCTGATGATAAGTAGTTTTATGCTTATCACAAGTATTCGCAGCTGCTCAAGGATTAAGGTGTTTATGGTTAATTTAGCGTATAATCATCGTTTCTATTTGATAAGGCATGGCATCCTTACAGCATCGATGGCTAAATCGAAACAACTTCTTTGGGAAACAGAAAGATCAGTAGAAAATTCCCTCAGTCTTTCTGGAAATACTCTTTTCTACAACTAATTTTGAGTCGATCGAGAGCTCCAACTTGTCCCCGACTTCTCCTCAACTAGGCAGCCACTCAGCGCAGTCTGACATGACTTGAAGTTTTGTTCATCAACCCATTCGCTGGATTGGCAAGGAATCATTCCATATCTTTGTAATATGTTTATTCGTCATAACCCAAAATGCTGGTGTCAATTCGTCCACATTTATTGCGGTTGATTGTCGATTGCAATTCGAGAATTAATTCATAATGAGCCACAATTGGCATCAGCGCAAAAACGCCAGCAGTGTCGTTGTGCATACCAAGTGATCTTCTCTGGAGGAGACCACACACAATTCAGCAGGAATATAAAGCGCAGTAAGGCGCAGAGGCAGGAAATGGAGTAGCAGCACATGAAAAAGGAGAACAAAGCAATCGGATCCAAAATTTGGACAAAAAAGCACCTAAAGCGGCTGCCTTCTTGGTGTACGTGCTCAATGCGAAATTTCAGAAGTCTGGCGCTCACTTTTATTAACTTCAGAATACTCACAAAAGAAAGAAGGGAAAATGAATTGGCGCATATTTGCTAAATTGTGCAGGAGTCAAGGTTACTTTCCGCAGTCGCGCAATCACTGATCTCACGCACTGCCGAAATGATGAGCTTATTGAGTCTTACGTTCGTATATGAAAAGATCTGAACTCTGAGAACAATTGATACAAATCTGCGCACAACAGGATGATATTGAGCCATGATCCAATGATTCCGAGTACCCAAATTTGTGTGGCGTTCATTCATCTTTAGCTCTCGTGTCCGATTGCATATAAAAGTCTTCCATGACGCAATCAGACATGCTGACGTCACTCCGAAGCTAATGCCAGTATCAATGTAAAGGGTGTTTTTTTTAGACGTGTGGTTTTCAATCTGGCAAAACTTTTTTCGGAGTTGGTCTTTTGACAGCTGTCACTTGATTTATGCTCAGTTTGGTTTGCCATTTCATAGAAAACGGCACACTTATGCAATAATAGCTGACTTGGATAGTATCGTTGACCAGCAGCAGAAAATACCACTTGGAACGAACTTTTCGGCATTATTAGCTCATGATGTCGACAGCGGAGTCTCTTGCAATAAATTATCTCGGAATCTTTTCAAGGAAATAGGAGACTCTTCCCACGCAATCTCTCACAGTCATTTAAGTCCCTAAATCATAATTAAGTCTCTATCATGGGCGCATTTTTTTCGGAAGAGGTGGTTAGCTAAGAACAATTCTTCAAACCAAATGTCTTCAAACCAAATATTTTGATGGTGATTTTAATGATGTCCTTCCAGATAAGCGGTCTAGAAAGCAATATCTATATTCCTGCGTATTTGTACATAAACAAACGTCTGGATGTGTGTCCCAGCTGTGAGCTTGGAACTTTCAAACTTCTGTCACCAGAAGCCACCCAAAAATTATAATGTAGAGTACCGAGTATTATGGAATAATGATAGCTCATATATGAAAGAAGGTGAACACTGAGAACGATTTATACAGAACAGGACTCCAATGATTCATAGTACCCAAATTTCTTCGGTCTTCTACGGCTGTGTGTGCCTTCCATTCTTCCGAAATATGTTATCGAATTCTCCAGCTCATATACAAAATGTTGTCTAGTTATTCCAACACCATTCCACCATTCCAACACCATTCCAGCACCCAATGACACGTTGGTCGACACCTGACGTGATTACCAATTTCCTCCATATTCCGGCGGCCATTTTCATCTCTATTCACTTACTATGTTAGAGCAGATTCTGTGAAATTCTTTGAGAGTGGATATGATCAATAAAATCTTGTCCAGTGGGGATGCGGCATCATTTGATTGTGTGTGAGAGACTATCGTAGACTGTTATGCATTCAAGGACATGATAAGAGACGGTCATAGACAGTCATGCATTCAAGGACATGACGGTCATATACTGTCATGCATTCAAGGACATGATAAGAGGCGGTCATAGACAGTCATGCATTCAAGGACATGACGGTCATAGACTGTCATGCATTCAAAGACATGATAAGAGGCAGTCATAGACAGTCATGCATTCAAGGACATGACGGTCATATACTGTCATGCATTCAAGGACATGATAAGAGGCGGTCATAGACAGTCATGCATTCAAGGACATGACGGTCATAGACTGTCATGCATTCAAGGACATGATAAGAGACGGTCATAGACTTTCATACATTCAAGGACATGACGGTCATAGACTGTCATGCATTCAAGGACATGATAAGAGGCGGTCATAGACAGTCATGCATTCAAGGACATGACGGTCATAGACTGTCATGCATTCAAGGACATGATAAGAGACGGTCATAGACTTTCATACATTCAAGGACATGACGGTCATAGACTGTCATGCATTCAAGGACATGATAAGAGGCGGTCATAGACAGTCATGCATTCAAGGACATGACGGTCATAGACTGTCATGCATTCAAGGACATGATAAGAGACGGTCATAGACTTTCATACATTCAAGGACATGACGGTCATAGACTGTCATGCATTCAAGGACATGATAAGAGACGGTCATAGACTTTCATACATTCAAGGACATGACGGTCATAGACTGTCATGCATTCAAGGACATGATAAGAGACGGTCATAGACTTTCATGCATTCAAGGATATGAAGAGAGACGGTTATAGACATGAAAGTGATGTTTTCTAAGATTGCAGATTTTTCAAATAAACCAATATCACCACGAATCAATTGTGAGTGTTAAGGAGAGTACTGGACCTATTCGGAGAGAAAGTATCCCGACTTTGGTCGTAAGCACGTTGAAAATTTCGTTTCCTTTAATGGCCCATAATTTGTTTTAAGAGAACCTATTTTTTTTTTTGTGATTGATGTTAAAGTTTCTGAGAGCAAACTCTTCAGAGAGGAATTCTCGTGTGTCTCTTGGTGTGTATGAATTATTCTCCGATTTCGTTGATTCGTTCATATGCAAAAATGTCCAATTGTCATTTAAACTCAGTCATGGAACCCAAGTCCCATTCCATATTTTTGTACGTTTGTCTGTATTAAATTAAAACCCTCTGATTCTTGAATGCCATTGACATATCCGTTTGTCTTTTTTGTGATTTTAGCGTGCTTTATTTCGTGATTTTTTCATGATTTTTTCCGGATTTTTACTCCTTTTTTAACCCTTTTTCTTCTCTATATTCTATGATCACTGACAACCTGATCTAGTGTTCATTTGTCTCTAAGTTTTATGGCTCGGTGCTGATATCGATGGATCGGTACCCAGTTCACCAAGGTCTAAGTCGTTGCTCAGCCTTTTGGGGGAGCAGCAAATTCAAAGTTTCATTAATAAAGCTGAAAGGACATTCTCAGTTCTTCTTTGGATATGCACATTTGAGATGATGGCGCAACATAACTTAAAACAATTCACTCTTTAATGTATACTTCATGTATATGGTTGAGTTTGTTCAAACAAACGATCGGACCAGGCAACTCACCGTGGGTACTACCTATCTATCAACGGCCGAGCAATCGCCGAAAAGGCACACTTAGGCAATGATTGACCGTTTGTGATACCGCTTGAGACACAGTTCCAATTCCCTTTCAGAAGTCCAGCCATTTTGAGCAGTTGATGGAGTTTATTTTCCTATTTGGCATATCTTCCAGAGTCCAGAAAGTAGTCACCCTGGAAAGCGTGACTCCTTCTGGACAGCGCTGAACACGCACATATCAGATGTTCGATGCACTCTTGCTCTTTCTCATCCATGCAATCACTGAAAAAGTCAAATGAAGCAGAAGGCCAGCGTAGTTGCCTTCCAAACTCACCGTTAGAAGTCTCAGAGTTCTCAATAAAATTCCCATGAACCTTTCAATTGCGTTTCCAGTATTATCAATGTGAGATTAGGGGTATATGTAACACAGGATGTTCACATTGAGAGCACCGGAAACGTAATTGACAAAAGAGACAGACGAAAATGCTATCAAAGAAGGTTTGAAGGTAGAAAGCAATGAGCGTATTGTGACTCCCGAACTATTTAAAAGTATGTCAATTCCTTGATTCTTAGATGTCTTCCTTCCCGACGGACGAATCCTGTTCAGACACTGTAGATCAGGTGATAATAATTTAGTCTACGCCATAAGATCTTCAATGTATTCATTTCAAACAAGCTTCCGTAAGGAATCTTATTAATAATCATCAAAAACATCTTCCGAAAATTGAATTTCACTTCAACTTCCTTAACCACAAAATGAAACCGACACAGCGATCCAAGGAACTATGTGGACTGAGCTCATCGATTGAACGAAGTGAATTTGTGAGGTACGCCTGAGTGAGCTGATCATATTGCAGCAAACACGCGTAACACTGACCCAGCCGGAAAATACGTCGCACATTGAGGTAGGAGACAATGTCCGTCAGGATATCTTACCAGAGAAAGTAGAGTGCGAGTAAGGAGAAAAATAAGAATTCGCCAGAAAAACTTGTTCAATATTTCACATTTTGCATTGAGATGGAAGAATGAAGAATTGACCGTTTATGGTCCCGTTCATAGACACCACAGAAAACATGTAGAAGAGAGGCCAAAAGTCCAAATTGCTTCACTATGCGCTCATCTCCAATTGCCCCACAAAGAGATATTGAGTCAGAAAGAATCGTTTCATCAGAAAGATGACGACTGATGACCCAATCAGTGGTAGGAACTGGAGTGTCTGAGGTGTCTTTACATGTCTTTACATTTCTTCTCGCAGACAGATCGCACCTAATTCCGCCTGGGGAACACATACACAGCAGTACTGAAAATTCCCAAAGAACTACACACACCCATGCACCCAGTCGGCAGCTGAGGAGGATCATGACTTCTGATACACCGACGAAGAAGCAGAAGAAAAAGGTCACAAAAGCTAAACACAATTTCGTTTCCCTAAAAATAACACTGAAACTGGGTCAAGTATGCATCCGAATGAAGTGAAAAGCGCGCCCGAGCACCCGAGCACCCGAGCAGCCGAGCAACCGCCCAAGGCAGAGACCACGCCAAATGTGGCGCGGTGTGAGCACTGCGAAGCTGCGCAGGTACGTTAACCAGCCATGTTCAGAGCGGGGCGCTGAAAGATGCTTTTTTGCATGCTGGACAGATACTCTTCTTGTATATTTGTTGGTTTCTGGTTTTGTTGTTTTCTTGTTTGTTTTTTGTTTTGTTGCTTTTTTGTGTTTGTTTTGTTGTTTTCTCTGTGGCTTTGTGGCATGACCGCGTGCGGTGGCATGGTGATGTTTGCTCTATTTCCAAAATCAAGGTAAATGGCGGCGGCAATGGCAGCAGCAACAAAAACCACAACAACAACCCACACAGCAGCAACAACAACAGTAGCTACAACAACAACAACAGCAACAACAGCAACAACACCAGCAGCAGCAGCAACAGCAACAACAACAACACCAGCAGCAGCAGCATCAACAATGCCAAAAATAAGCATTGTATTTGAAGGTTTTCGGTCAGCTCTGTCTTTGTGAGGGTCTGTGCCTCTTCAGTGCTACCAGAGTCATTGACTGAGTGAGTCAGTGAATTGTAGAATGCCCACCATCTGTGGCTGACTCCATGCGAACGACAAGAAATCAAATAAAATTATATTTAGTGTCAATATAATTGGTATGTTTGATTGGTGGTGGCGGTGGCGTGGTCGCAGTTTTGGGCGTGTTTCTATACTCTACTAACTAAACTAACTGAGTAGTCAATGGAGACACGCTGAAGCTCCACTGACCTCAGATAACGTATTTCTTAGTCTTTTTCTCTGCTTTTTCTGCAGTCAATTTGTTTGCTTTTGAAGTTCGTTTGAGGTGTGCGCGAGAGAACGCGTCGAAATGAGGAAATTTATTTTGATAAGTTCCCTTGGCAAAACTGAGACACACACACACAAAACGCTATAAACCAAGTAAAGAAGGTTAGAGTCGGGTAGGTCAGACAACGCGATACCCTACAGCCGGGCGGAATGAAGAATAGCCGCACGTAAGCAAAGTAAATGGCCGCGACCTCATTTAGATCCATATTGGAAGCATGCCATGCCGAGCAATCAGTTGAATCCTATAAGCATGGCATAAGGTGCTACATTAATGGTTGGTGACTATAAAGCCGCACTGTAAGGTGTTAGAGCAGACAAACACTGCTGCTTGGACCAGTGTTGGACTATATATAAACACTATTGGGGGCAATTCTACTAGCACAGTATTAGATCATAGTTTTATAGTGTTAAAGTTGTCAGAATGCTTTGCTGTGTGTTTTATGGATCCCCCGGAGTGGGCAAATTTGTGCTTACAGTAGTTGAATAACGTTTCCGGCCATTGAAGGACGTTTCCGGTAATTGAAGGACGTTTCCGGTAATTGAAAGACGTTTCCGGTAATTGAAGGACGCGTATCTATTATTAACCCCATGCCAACAATCTCATTTTTGCTCTATTTTCATTCTTCTTTTTAGTGATATCTCCCATGGAGCTGTTTTATGCCACACCTTCCCGCCTGTTTTCTTCGCCACATTTTCTTGATCGTGTCAATTTTCCCGCGATTTCATTCGAAATGGTTTCTGTTTACCGCACATGCTTTCAATGATACTCTTCGCTCGTACTTCCCTATCAGAATTAGTTCATTCATATTTATGCACGTGACACTGTTCGACTTTAATCTCAACAACCACTCAGGAAATGAAATGCCGTACAGAGCTGCCAGACCATCGCGAATATAAAGCGAGATTTTGTAGTTTATTAATTATTATTATTATGAATATTGTTATTAACATGGAATTGGACATTCTCAGCGGTCAGAACAATACCCCAGGTATTGGTACACCAAAGGGTTGAGGCTCGTGCTATTTATTATTATTATTAATAGCATTCATAGACAGTGCAGCTAACTCTGGGATATAATCAGGCACTAGTCAGGCAACTCTGGCAAGTCTGGCAACTCAGGCAACTCTGGCAACTCAGGTAACTCTGGCAACACTGGCAAATCAGGCAACTCTGGCAACTCTGGCAACTCAGGCAACTCTGGCAACTCGAGCATATGAGGAAACGCTGGCAACTCAGGCAACTCTGGCAACTATGGCAACTCAGGCAACTCTGGCAACTCGAGCATATGAGGAAACGCTGGCAACTCAGGCAACTCTGGCAACTCAGGCAACTCAGGCAACTCTGGCAACTCTGGCAACTCAGGCAACTCAGGCAACTCAGGCAACTCAGGCAACTCTGGCAAGTCAGGCAAGTCTGGCAAGTCAGGCAAGTCTGGCAGCTCAGGCAACTCTGGCAACTCAGGCAGCTCTGGCAACTCAGGCAACTCTGGCAACACTGACAAATCAGACAACTCAGGCAACTCAGGCAACTCTGGCAGGTAACTCTGGCAACTCGAGCATATGAGGAAACGCTGGCAACTCGGGCAACTCCCACTTTTCACCTGCGTCGGCAGAGTAGCTAGGGAAACTATGCCCTGAGCACCCATCGAAGCCGTACCAGCACCGCATCGGTTTTCTTGAAATGGCACCGGGTGCATCTGCGGGCAAAAATCGTGTATCATTTTCAGTTCAATCTTCATTGAAACATTGCTCTCGATATGTTTGCCCAATTTATCTTAAATATTGCCTAATCCCATCAACGATCTGGCAGCACTGCCAACGCATTCTGACATGATCTGTCTTAGCGGTAACCCCGCTATCAAAACGCCGAGAGACTTCCTGAAACAATAGATCAAAAACACGTACACAAGATAACATTTAACATAACGCTTCAAAATTCATGAAAAACGTTTGCCAATAAACACGCCAGAAGCAAAAGAAGCAAACGGAACAAATGAAACGAAACTTATACTAATGAATAAATGAATAACACAATGCAGACACATTGTAAAGAGTATGAAACAACAAAAGCGTCGAAAAAACACCTTTTCCCAAATAGCAACTTGGAGCAGCCAAATTCAAATCGTATGCAAAATGATCGTGATTCAAAGCGTAGCATGTGGTTGAAACGCCAGCGTCGCGGAGACTGCGTCATCGAACAGCTGACGGACGGCACCGACTGAATTTCGGATACATGTGTAGTGCCGGTTGCCAAGTGGCGCAGCCTCTTAAATTGTTAATTAGAATGTTCGCTTTAATCAGGGTCAAGCAGGCAAGTATGCGATGTGTGAATGATCATGAAAGTATCTGGATCTGCATACCTAACCGAGTGCCGTCCTCGCACAACCTTCGAAGTAAACTAAATCGTTTAATGAGTTTTGGGAAACATGGCATTTCATCATGACATCCTGTTCCAAATTACCATATACGAGTATATCTGGAGATTTTATGATTCAGTATTTTCGCTTCTGGATTAATATGAGTTGATTTTTGACGGTTATCGTTCCATGTGACTACGATGCAGCACTTTGTGTCCGATGTCTTAACTATGCTTGAAAACATGTTTTCAGCACATTAGGAAGTCCCTTTACATCGATTAGCGCTCGAAATGTGTCCGATCACCATGGATTTGATTTCCAGCATTCATTCCTCAAAATCTTACACACTCTTATATGCAACTATTGACTCAGTTGTTGTGAATGTATGGGTATTTACGAGACAGACTGTTTTTTGGATCTCTATCTCTCTCTCTCTCTCTCTCGTGGCATATCTCTGTATCTGTCTCCGTACGCTTATCTCTATTATCCTCTCTATCTTTCTCTATCTCTCTTTACATATCTCTGTTTGCATAACCCTCTGCACATATATCTGTTTACATTTCTCTCTATCTCTCGTTACATAACTCTCTTTAAATATCTCTCTTCATATAACTCTCTCTTTATACATCTTTCTTTACATATCTCAGTTTAAATTTCTCTCTGTCACTCTATTTATATATCTCTCTTTACATACATATTTCTCTTCATATAACTCTCTCTATATACCTCTATCTTTACATATCTCAGTTTAAATTTCTCTCTATCACTCTCATTGCATATCTCTCTTTACATATCTCTCTTTGCATATCTCTCTCTTTAAATATCTCTCTTCATATAACTCTCTCTATATACCTCTATCTTTACATATCTCAGTTTAAATTTCTCTCTATCACTCTCATTGCATATCTCTCTTTACATATTTCTCTTTGCATATCTCTCTCTCTCTCTCTACATATCTCTCTTTACATATCTCTCTTCATATAACTCTCTCTATATACCTCTATCTTTACATATCCCAGTTTAAATTTCTCTCTATCACTCTATTTACATATCTCTCTCTACATATTTCTCTATGCATATCTCTCTTTACATATCTCTCTCTACATATCTCTATTTACATAACTCTCTGTACATATCTCTATCTTTACATATTTCAGTTTAAATTTCTCTCTATCACTCTCTTTACATATCTCTCTTTACATATCTTTCTCATTATATATCTCAGATTGCATTTCTCTCTCCCTCTCTCTACCTCTATCTCTATATCTCTTTACATATCTCTCTTTACATACTTCTCTTTGCACATCTCTGTTTACATATCTCTCTTTACATATCTCCATTTACATAACTCTCCCTACATATCTCTCTGTTTATATATCTCAGTTCACAATTCTCTCTATCTCTTTCTGTCCCTACATTTGTTTCAATCTATCTCCGCATTTTCCGCTATTTCTATCTCTTTATCACTGACTCTAGATTCAAACCTATCTCTTGAGGTTTTTCACTATCTCTTTTTAACTATATTTATTTCCTTTTCTGTCTGCATTGCTCTCTATTTCCCTGTTCCCTTTTACATATATCTACCCATTTGTCTCTATTTGCCTTTATGCCTATCTATCTCCCTCTCTCTACATCTACTAGCTAATCCAAACTCTATACAAATATTTATAAAAATCCTAAACAGGTGGGCCAAAAAGAAGCTCAGTAGATCAGAACAATCGAGGGAAATTAGAGATGTGTATACACCAGACCAATAACCGGAACGCGAGGGATCCCAAATATACAACGTAACTACAAAATAGCTGGCGAAGCTTTCCGCTCAAATAGGATACAGAAGGTTTCAAGATTTCGTACTAAGCACAGGTTGTGCCATATTCCTTATATATCATATATTCCTTATATGCCGCATTTCATTCCACTCGATCGTTCTGTTTCTCGCTTTCTTAGTGTGTACTCAGCTTAAAGCAGGAAATAAAAGTAGAGATAATATGCAAAAGGACTGATGTGATATGAGTAGATCGATCTCACATTTCTATACACTGATCAAATCATTTCTATATACTGAACCTATCGATCTACTGCAGTGTATTGAAAGAGCAAAACCTCTAAATGAAAGATCCGGAAGTAAACACACTCGTACCACTGAGTGATGAGTGATATGTCACACCACCTTTTACCCAGTCGCTACCAAGCTCATCACCAATGTTTCCGCCTACGACAACGACAGAAAACCGGTCTGCTCAAATTACTCATACGACTCACGGGTGGAAACAGAATGTAAGGCACCATTCAAGGTACTTGATTGATCATTCTCATTGACTTTTGTCAGTCAGTGGAATAACTACTTGCATTCAAATTTTAGCAGGGGATTAAAGAACGCGGAAGAATGCGCTCATGCTGGATAATGTGGTGTCCATGTATGCCTCTTTGAAATATATAAGGATTAATGGGGCAATTTCATTTGTGAGGCAATTATTAAATATTTGTATGCATTATTTGCTGAAGCAATAAACGCATAATTGATTTAATTAATAATTAAAATTCAATGTTGATAAATATTTTTGCAAATAAATAATTTCATTTAAACAATTTTATTCGTACAGAATTTTTGTGAGCCGAAAATGAATCACAAGGGACGAGTTGGAGTTTTTAGTACTATGAATACATATTTTCTTATTGTTGTTGTTGTTGTTGTTTTTAGTGTGGTTGTTGGCGTTATGGTGGAAGTGGCTGTGGTTAGTATTGTTGTGATTGCTGCTGCTGTGGTAGTTGTTGTTCTTGTCTTTGTTGTTGTTTCTGCTGCTGCTGCTGCTACTTTTCATTCACACGATTTTCAATGCCAATTCACACACATTTGCGCCAGCGCCATAGTCTGAGGAGTTGTTAACATTCGCCGTTTGGCAGGTTATGGTCAAGGTTTATTCTAGGGAGCCTACCTCCAGCTGGTGCGGCAGCTACAGCGTCAAACATACATACATACATACATATAACATGTAAACTTTATGGGAAAAGTTGCATTACCAAAATGTATGATTGGATGTGTTCGCTTATATTGATTAGATTAAGTATAAGCACAGGTGCTAAACTATGAAGGCAGAGTTACTTCTTTTATAGGAAACATCCCCATTAAGTGCGATATTGTTGCTCACTTATCTATGTACATATGTATGTACATACATATGTACATATATTGATCTGCGAAATATATTGGGGATGTCAGTTAACCTCATTCCTCAAGCGTCGAAATATAATTTCTAGATCCAACCGGCGCAGTGTAATGTTAAACTTACATGAAATGAACTTGAACAGAATAGGAAGAACTTTTATAAGATCTTTCGAATTGTTTTCTGTTAATGAACTTTGGTCCTATGAGCAATTATTTCACTTCTTAATGCAATTAAAGAATGACGTCATTTTGGGTATCGAAATTGTCTGTGTGGTTATCAGACCAGTTGGTGTTACATAAATGTGAAGAGTGATTGTGTGTGTGTGTGCCGGGTCGCGGTCGTGTTCTTTGTTGGGTTCGTGGTCACTTCCGAACTGTGAAAACTTACGAACGTGCGCAATCTTTCAGTCAATACGAGCAAAACACGATACGATTTTATTCCGCTTTGCTCAAGTGAACTACCTTCAAAAGTTAACTTGACATTATAAACGAAAAAGCCTACGCGCGGCTTTGTCAGTGACATTTGTAGTGTTGTTGTGCTATGTCGTGTGTTGTTGTAGTTTTTGTAGCAGTGTAGTTGTTGTAGTTGTTGTTGCTGTTTTTGCTTAGCTATTCGCTGAAGGGTCATTTGTCAAATTAAAATAATTTTGAATATAAATTATATTTGGGGGCTCGTGCGTATCATTGCGAGCTGATTATTGTTTCTGCTTTCAGCGTGTTTCGTCTTCTCTTTTTTTCTGGGCTATAAAAAACAAAACTAATCGCCATGTGGGCTTGTGGAAATTGCAAATTAAGCGATTAGATTATGAGCACTTTGAACTTGGTAATTTCAGCTGCTTCATGATGGGCTGAGGCGTATGAGCAATTAAACATTCCAGTCCATTGCACTGCGAGCCAGACTCACAGCAACCTTGTACGAATTTTATATACGACCACTGTAATTACCGTTAATGGGATTTATAGGAAAGTTCTGGTAGTGTCTGGCATGGACATGGAAACACACTGCAATATTCTAGGCATACATGTACATACAGTATGAGTATAGATGAGGGAAGAAAACTTGGGAGACAGATTGAAAGTACTGTGGTAAAAGCACAGAATTTTTAACACAAAAATCCGCCGATGCAGTCATTATACGGTTTTTTTATTGTGCCGATTGTGAGTGTCAAATGTCATTTTCCAATACTCGATTTTTGGCAATCTTATAAATAAAATATGACTGAAGAAGTAGTAATTGGACATATTCAAGTAATCAAACAAGGAATATTTTCTCAGGAGGGACATAGTGGGCCACCAAAACTCTCCTACAGAGATGCAGTTCATGCATGTAAGGTAGCCATCATCCATACAAAGTTCCCGGAGGATGGAGCATATAAAAAAGAGCCAACTGGAAGAGGTCGACAAGTCCGAGAATCTCAGCAGCTACCTCGGATTTTTAAGGTGTGTAACTAGGGACACAAGGCTGTCTCTGGCTTGTTACAACAATGGGACGAAGGTCTGGCTTGAAGGGACTTTGAAGAACCCCTCAAACCATTTCCCGGTGGGAGCATTAAAATGCCTGAGGTTTCTAATATGCCACGAACATGCATATGCGTGACGCACCTGCCACCGGAAGTTGTGGAAATTAGTTCAGGACTGCATAGTACTTCTCAAAAACTTGATCTTATATGGGTGCCAGGTGGATACATAGGGAACGAAGAGGCAGATGAATTTGCTATGAAAGGACCTCCCAGTAGTTTTACTGGACCGGAACCATTCTGTGGGTTGCCTTGCAGTTCCACCAAACTTTAAATCAAACAATGGCTTAAGGGAGAATCGCACCAATATTGGGCGAAAACTAAAGATATTAGTGTGGCTAAAACCTTCATGACCGAACATTCTCGCAAGAGCACCACAGAGATACTTAGTCTCAGCCGTGTAGGCATTCGCATAGTGAGAAGATGTTTGACTGGTCATTGCAGAGTATTGGAACACTTACATAAAATTCGAATCAGTCATACTGCATATTGTAGATGGTGTAACGAGGATGAGGAAACAGAAGAGCATTTGCTATGCCACTGTAACGGTCCAATATGGACCCGACTACGATACTTAGGTTCTCACCACCTAGAACCGCCAGAAATCGCGGACACATCTTTCAAGAAGATCTTTGAATTCTTAATGAATACTACTCTCAGAGGATTTGTAACTTATTGGCCCATTTGAGGCCCCAGTGACTAGGTGACTAGATATCGCTCTTCTTTTAATCTTAATCTTAATAAAACTATAGACTTATAGAAAATACTATACAACTAATATTCCGCAGAAACTTCCACTGTTATAGTTCTGGGTCTCACTCATTGTGAAACTCTTTGTTTTCAAATGAGGTAAAAATTTTGAGGTTTTTTTGATAGGAGTGGTTTGTTCTGTGAGCCACTGTAGTTGATGTAGTTGTTGTAGCGATTGTAGTTATGGTAGTGTTTCTAGTTGGTGTAGTGGCTGTAGTTGTTGAAGTTGTTGACCGAATGACGCATTCGTTTTTGTGGTTATTTCTTAATCAATGGAAAACGGTCAATCGGGAATTCTTCAAGATCTCTTATTTATCCTGTAAAGCAATCTATTAGAATAAGCCAACAAGTGAACGGGAGTTTAGTGTGTCTGGCACTCCAGCAGATTGCGTGATTTCATTCGCTTAATAAGGTTTTGGATAATAAGATGTTGAGGACGATATTTGTTATTCAAGAACGATTGGCGTGAAATTTGACCTGTTGATATTGGATGACTGCAAATCCATGAAAGCTTAAATTTGAGGATTCTGTTCAAAATTACCGAGGCAAAGTAATCTTCCTCACTCATTTGACTCCACGTTAATTTTCATGTTTTCTATGAAACTGAACATTTTGCATTATTTTTTGCGGAAAGATTTCGAAAAGGATGGAGTCCCTTTTATCTCGAAGTTCGATATAGCGAGATTACCAACATATGTATGTATGTACGTATTTATATCCGTTGATAGTGGATCATTGTTTCTCGCACCAGGAGTCATTCTCTTAGGCAATTTCAACCAATTGGCCGCCGATTGTTTTGACTTCTGTTATAATTTTCATACATATTTGTTCCTTTAGCTGAGTTCCTGCTCGCAGAATAGGACGTTTCACATATGTATGTACATATATTTGTATGTACATACATATGTATGTACATATCGAGGGATAATTTCATTGGAGCACCGAACGATTATTTCAGTGAAATATTCGCAATTTTGTTCATTTTGCATATTTCGAATTTATAATGCGGTATTTTTGTTCGGTTGCATCTGCATCTGCATCTGCTTTGGCTGTTCTGTTATTCACTTATCAACTTCCCTAATACATTTTAAATTAATTCCACAGACGAATTTCTAAAGAATTTTTTTCAAATGTTTTTCTAAATATAAGCAAAAATTACACACACACACACGCATCCATACATGCATGGCTTTGTGCACTCGAATATATAGTAATGTATAAAGACGAAAAAAAGTGGCAGCCAATAAAACACAGAAACGTTTAGTAAAGCAAAATACCCCAGCAACAACAAACAGAACAACACCAACAACAACAAACACAGCGACGATGACAGCACAAGCAAAAATGAGACATGCCAAAAAATTAATTTGAAAAAAAGCAACAAAAAAAGCACAAACCGCATACACAAACACTCGAAACGCTAGCCGAAAAAACAAATTTCCAAGGTTAGGGTTATCATGTTTTCAAGATCAAGGCGAACTGCGAGCCGCTGCGCAGCGCTACGCTACGCTAAAGAGCGGCAGCGCGACCAGAAGGATGGATGGATGGATGAATGGGCGGATGCGCAGGCCAGCAAAGGGCGGAAGTACTGCGCGCTCACGCACCGCTACGCCACTCATCTCTCACCTGATACGCAAACTGCGCCAGAGCCGAGTCAGACTGACGTGTTCGATCAGCCGTCAGCTGTGAGCTGGTGAAAAGCTTTGGCAATCGCAATAGAGATCAGCACGCGCTTATGGCTGGGAAACCCCTCCGTCGTTCGATGTTGCCAGATGTAGAGGGCGAAGTGCTTGTATCAAATGCGGCAAAAATGATTGTATTGCCAATGAGATTGTTGTTGTTCTGTATTCACGAAAACCGCACCAAGCTCGAGAAGAATGGTTCTTACCATTTTATGCGAGTATTTTCCCCTCTCTGGCTAATTGCCAGTTTCAGTATTCTATGTGTGTGTTCTCTTACCTTAGTGCGGCTGACACACGGTGTTCAGTGTTCGTGTTGCTAAGTAATGTGCACCAGGAAGCCGGAGAGAAGTGAAAGAATGAAAACGGCGACATAATGGCTTCTGAGGAACCCTGCGATTTTGCACTAACCTCCTCACCAATTAATCAAATATTTAAGATTTGGAGGTTTTGTCAATTGTGTGGCATTATGCGAAATGTGCCAAAAATGTCTATAATTAAAATGAAGTTTGACCGGCATTAAATGATTTTAAGGTCTTTATATTACACCTGGAAGGACAGCGATGAACACCTGGATTATTACATGGATGCTATCAGACAATTCCTATGCATATTAATAAACACATTAGCGACTAGCACGGAAAAGAAGAGCTGCTTTTTAGCATATGTACATATTTCAACAAATCAGTTATGAATGAATCGATAGTCTATCTTCCAAGGTATCCGATTTTTACTACTTCTATGGTTACATAACACAACTGCAGGCTTTATTTTTAATCACCAACGATAAAACGGCACTCAACTTCTGGTGTTGCGAATTGCCAGAATTTATGGTAAATAGGAGGTGATAATGTACAAGGCCACCACAGGCCAAAGTAGGACAGCAAATGGATCGTCCAGTAAAACTGTCTTGGAAGCTCATTGGGAAATTATCATAAATCCAATTCAACTTATTGTCTGTACCTTCAAAATATATGGCAAGGTTCTTAAAAGTCCTTCCTTGAATGCATCAGATCATTTAGACATAAAGAACTTATCAACCAGACCAGGCAATGTATTTAAATATTTCAATTAATATTATTTTCAAGTCAGGTCGAGAAGTGCTTGAACTGTTGCCTCTCCATACCGGATGCCTTCAACCATACTAGATTGAACTTGTAGTCGAAATATTTTTATATTCCCATTACCTGATGAAAATTTTTACAGAATTAGGAATGTCCCACAGAACAAGCAAGTTGGGTAGAAGAAATGGCAACTTCAATACGATATATGTATGTATTTATGTATCTTTAAATATCATGCAGATATTTTCCTACTATATCATATACTATATTTTTCGAAAATTTTCTTTGATAAAAATAATTTTATTTAATAAGAATTGTTACTATTAACACAATAATTGTAACACATCCTCTCCACAATACTTATAACTATCATTCACTTTATGCTAACTCCCAATATTTCCGATCAACATTTTAATATCCAATCCCCGTCACACATCTTCATACACTCGCTCCCTACCATTGGGAAATTTTTTATAGACTAGAAATCAGTCTCACAATTGTCTACTTTCTTTGTCATTCGGCAATGGATGAACTCATTCATGCGTTCCATTTGTCTATGAAATGAGCTCACCAGATCAAACCGACAGATTCAAAACAAAGAAAGTTATAATATGGCCTCAACCATAATGAAGCCAATTTACGTTTTTCGGTTCATCTTCCACGTGCGAGTGTTCTGTAGATAAACATTTTTTAATAAATAAATAAATATGTACACATATAAATAAAACTTTTATCATAGAACTTTATTACGTGCGGAAATTGGATTAATTTAATATTAATTTGTTGCCGATATCTGAACCTCAACGGGCAATATATGCAAGTAGCATATGGAATAAAGTTCTTTTTGCGGAACAATTGAATGGGCAGTACCAAACCCCACGAACTATATAACCTTTAATTGTGCGGACGCCAAATGGGTTTAAAAAGTACTACTAGTAAACCTTTTGCACGCTGGTTTAATTAGTTATGGGTTATTTAGAGTACTCACAAGACTATTCAGATCCTTCAACCAAAAATTTATGTGGTTGGCTTGCACGAGTTCATTTTGTTCATTGAAAATTGATTAACTCCGGTAGTGTCATCAAATTTGGAAACATCTGTTTAACTCTCTCTCTCTCTTCTATTGAAGTGCTCTCTCACTTCTTCTGTTTGAGTAAAGACGTGTAATAAATATTTTATACACTTGCACATTAAATGCTTATTAATTGAACATGTGAACTCCTAACTTGATCCACTTCAATGAACCAGAATACAGTTTATCGAATACCCCGCCGTCCAGTCAAAATAGAGTTCGAAGCTTTTTATAGATTATTATTTACTATGTTAGTATTGACTATCAATGCTTTACTTACTTTTGTAGGAAAATGGCAGCACTCCAACACGTGTTTCAAACACTTTTTCACACTCCATTTGCGCGAACAGTTCAACGACCTTATCGTCTCTACCCCTTCTCCTATAGTGTAGCGAGTGCAAGAGCATGAAATATGTAACGGCGCTGCTTCCCCTGCTATAAGCAGCGTAACATGCCGACAACGCATGCAGAACGAGTAAAAAAAACCAACAATTTAAAAAAAAGAATACAATAAAAAGAAAGAGGCATGGGAACAGATATAAAGGTAGACCTAATAAAATTAAACCATCTACTCCACTTTCCTAGAAATACTACATATTTATTTATGCATTCAACCACATACACACACACACACACAAACGCAGGTAAACACGACAAGCACACACACACACACACAAATGGCAAGCGAAAGCGAAATTGGAATGCAGTTTTTGCATGCCCAATTGCAATTATTTATTTGCATTGTTGTTGTTTTATTGTTGCTTTTGACTTTGCGGTGCTGTTGTTTTGGTCGTTACTGTTGTTGTTTATTTGTGTAGTTTTAGCTTTTGTGCGGCGAATCAAGTTCAGGATTTTGCGCGCTTAAATGCAAATGGAAAACAATAACAAAAATGATGAGAGCGCAACCGCGTGAGCGCATAAATTCAGCCACTGCCTGGCTATTAGTGCTATTAGTTAAAGTAGAAAATTTCGGCTCTCAATCCACCTCCCCAAGGGGGGTAATATGTTATACATACATACATACATATGTATAACAAATTTACATTTTTTTTTAGGAAAATTCGTTTCGGTGGCTCTGCTTTTTATAAGAAGTGATGTAAATCCACACAGGGAGATATCGTAATCAATACTATAATATGTACATACATATATGTACATACATATATACATATGTACATACATAATGTCCAATATGATCTGTGTATATTTAGTCTAGTGCTTGGACAACTGTAACTTGCTGAAGGGGTATTTTTGGCCCATCTCACGGACACATTTTATGTACAATCACTGATACCACACTCGCAACGAGTTCGTTTAAGCAAAATGGCCATGCGCCACGGCCAGAGAAAGTGAAGATTTTAATTTATTGTTTTTTTTCTACAAGCATCGTTAAATGCAGTTTGAAAGAGAAAAAGCGAAAAATGCAAGCACACAAATCACACAACAAACAAACAAACACGCACACACAGCATTTGTGCAAAGTGGCAAAGTGTGTTGACACAATTTTCATACTGAAATTTGTTGTAATTAGTTGCTTTTCTTTCCAGATTCTGTACGATATTTCAGCTGGGTGCATATGAGCGGCGGTGAAGAAAAGCATTGGCCTCCTTTACAAATAAATGCGCATGCTGTGAGCGGCTTAGGCCAGAGTGAAATACAGTAGCTGGAAGCTTTTGTTGGTACCCTATTTGCTTTTTAGAAACAGTACTCTACATGGTACTCTATTACGGTAGTCTACGAGGGTACTCTACTAGGGTAGTCTGTCTACACGGCGCTCTCCTACGATAGTAAACATGGTACTCTACTGCGGTGGTCTCCACAGCACTCTACTATGGTAGTGTACACTGTACTACACTACGGCAATTTGTTTACACGGTACTATACTACGGTACTCTGTTTACACGTAGCCTACACGGTACTCTACTACAATAATATACATGGTAGTCTACGCGACAATCTAAAGAGTTTTCCAATAGGGATGGGTAGATTTTTACAGTCCATGGCAATCATGTTTTTTTATCTGTTGTTGATTTTTTTATTTTGTACATTTTTTCAGTCACTAAAAGCAGCCGCTGACTGGGCTCTGGAGCAGTTGGAAGTGGACCCCGATTTCAGCAAAATGTCATCTTCAGCGTCGAGGCTCATTTTTGGATGAACGGGCACGTCAACAAGCAAAATTGCCGGATTTGGGACGGTGCCAATCCACACGAGGCCCACTAAGTGGCAATTCATCCACAGAAAGTCCCTGTTTGGTGTAGATTGTAGACCGGCGGAATCATCCGCAGTTCTTCGAAAACGATGATGGCATTGGCATCACCTTCAATGGAGAGCACTACCGATCGATGATAACAAATTTATATGGCTCCAATTGGATGATATGGATGTGAATGACAACAGGACGGCGCTACGTGCCACAATGCTGATGTCATAATAAAAGTTCTGCATGAGGGATTTGAGGACATGGTTTTCTCACCCAGAGGCGACTTCAACTGGCCAACGAAATCGAGTGATTTGACCCCGTTAGCCTTTTTCTTCTGAGGTTTTTTTAAGTAGCAGATCTATGCCAATTAGCCGCAAACGACCATTGACCTCAAAATCAACATAACCCGTGTCATCACTCAAATTTAGCCTGATCTATGCGCTAGAGTCATCGAAAATTGGACTTCTCGGATGCACGCCACCTATACTACGGTACTCTACACGATGCTCTACAGACACTCTGACGCTGTTTAAGTTTCTCTAGTTTACACGTATGTACATATCTTCATTTGCTTTTAATAGATTACGACAACATTGATTACAGTTTTGGAACAGTGAAGACAAAATCATTCGTAATTAACTTTAAATGTTCTTTAACTTACTCTCCAAATGGCATTATCTCCAAAAGGCAATCTCTTCAATCGACATTCTGTATATTTTCCATTGTATGTGCATTGCCGGAATAAACGCATGGCAACAGGCATCAGACTGCTTCATTCTCCCTTGTAGCCTGAGAAAAGTGAATCAAGTTCGCTAGAAAACACATCTTTCTTGCTTTTGCTGTGCACTCAGCCTAATAAAAGCAAAAAAAAGACAATTGTAGAGATAGACGATTTGAATTGGTTTTTCAGCTGGAAAATACTGCCTTGGCCCGATGGGGAATATTTCTTGCACGGGGATGGCACTAATTTTATGGAAAATTGAACACCAGGTCGAAGTTAGTTAATTAGTAGTGGCTGTGCTAGAGGTACACCTATGTTAGCCAAGATCGGTTATTGCGAGACCACGACAAAGGAGAGAATGGATATCACAATAGGTTTGCTCAAGTTAGTGAAGATCGGACTCATCTAATAGCAGAACACCGCTACTCTACAGTACAAGAGGATGTCTTTAGAAGTGTGTGCCGTCGAAATCGTTTTTATATGTATAAATGTATATAGTATGTATGTGAAGATTCGAAGAAGAACGCAAATGAGCTATCAAATCAAGGCTTCTCAGAAAACGCCTACAAACCTCACATGAGCAGTAAATGCGAAACTATTGCGTATGAGAAGATGAAAGTTCCGGTTGTAAAGCGAAACTGTGATATTCTTCTACAGCTCTGGATTGTCTCCAACGCCATGCGGTCTTACAATTTGGAACGTGTCAACGTTGCTATTCCGAATTATGTACATACATATCTGACCTTGATTAATACACACTTCTTTTGTTTGGTTCGCTTGGCTACTGCTGGCCGCAGAGGGAAAAAATTCTAATAAATAAATAAATTTGCTCATTTTAATTATTCAAAAAATTCACAAAACGGCCTTGGATTTTTTCTAATAAACAAATATGATAAATAAACCCATATAAAAAAGCAAAAACGAAAAGAGCAAAAAAGTGAAAAAATTCTTGTGCTAAGAGAGCGAAGCTGCTGCTGCTTCGGTTGCGAAACTGTTTTACATTAGAAACTGAGATTGGAATTGAACGCACCTGGATGGCGCTACACTTGCGTATGTACATACCACGCCCATTAACACAGTGTGCGAATTTCATATCGATGAGGAAATAGTCCTTACTGGCTCTTGTGAGGAATATTAAACTGTCAGAGCGTTCTTCAAGCAATTAATGACTAAGAACCTTGCTAACAAGTACACGGATCATTGGCCTCGCCTGAATTTATTGTCTGTCTTAAGAGCATATTCTAAATCAGCTCCTTGCTGCTTCGTTATTATTCTGAATTTGAAGATTAACTCGAAGATGGTGAGCAAATACAGGCTGTGGACCTGGTATAAAAGGAATGCACGTCCCTGTTCTCGGCGGCGTTCAATATTTTTAGCGACCTGAAGATGGTCAGAAAAACCAGGATATGGACTTGATATAAAAGGAATGCAAACGAAGAGTAAAGAAAAAACTAAGCAAATCATGTTTATGCGGTGTTCAATTTTCCGAAAACTTAGTGCCATGCCCATTCCAGAAGTGTTCGGCATCGGCCCAAAATAGTATTTTCCAAATTTAGAAACTATTCAAATCATCGATCTCAACATTTATTTAAAAAGTTTATACAAAAAAATAATAATAATATAATTCATATGAAAATACGTTGATCTGCGATTTTATTATATATTTTTTTAATTTGAAGGTTTTAATTAATCTTTGATGATTTAATCCCACTACAATGTAATTAGATGAAATAAAAATTTTAATAATCCCCTAAAATTCTTTAAAATCTGAGAATTTCGTTACCGATATAGACAAAATTTACAAATTTTTATCATTTGATTAATATAAGAGAGATGAAGGTCCTGACCAGGGCACCAGTGCTCCTTTCTCGATATAAAATTATAATTAAGTTATTATAAAATTATAATTAAGTTGATATAAAAATAATAATTAAGTTATTATAAACATAATAATTAAGTTATTAGTAAAATAAGTTCTTATCAAAATAATAAAGTTATTTTTAAAATAATAATTAAGTTATTATTAAAATAATAATTAAGCTATTTTTAAAATAATAATGAAGTTATTATTTCCCAGTAATAATAAATAATAATAAATATAATTTATAATATTGATGTACTTTAAAAGACGCTGTCAATTGCACAATTATTGAATAATAAACCTAAACTAAAAACGTAAAAAATAATTAATAATAATGAAACAATCAAAAAACAATAATGAGGATAAAATACAATGGAAATTATTTGAATAACGACGACAAGAATGCTATAAAATAATATTCCTGCTTATTGGGCATTGCCGATTTATGGACTCTTCAGCAAATCTTCCCAGCCTTGGCTTGTAGGGTAGAAACAGTGACATCATCAGCCGAAAAAAGCAGCAAAAAAACAAAATGTAAAAAACAATATAAACATAAGCAACAGAAAATTGAAAAATTTCGAGCCAATCGGTACTAAAATTTGGCATAGAGTAGTAAACATAAAAAAAGAAATAAGAGGAAAGTAAAATAGTAATCGTAGTAGTTCAAAACAATTTACTGTTGACCTTGAAAATGATTATTATTTTAATTGTGTTGTTGTTGTTGTTGTTGTTGTTGTTGTTGTTGTTGTTGTTGTTGTTGTTGTTGTTGTCGCTGTTAAGTTAATACGTATGTATATGGACGGGGCTCTGTTAGTACACGCGCTTAGAACTCGCTCTTAGTAACAGAACCGCGCAAAACCAATGCGGAAAAAGACGCAGAAGTGGAGCTAGATTCGTTTATCCATAGACAGCAAATCGCACGCGTCTCAGCGGCACGAGTTACAACAAAAAGCCACAGCAGCGACAGAGACTCGCAAAAAACGTGTGCTTGCGTACTTTTGCTTTTAGCTGCCTGAAACAAGTGCACGCCAGTGCTGCCAGACGGGATTTCAGCGGCCACTTCGATCACTAACATACATACTACGTATTATCGAGTGAGTCAAGAATGATAGAATAGAAGCAAAGAGTATACATACATACATATATAGAGCTCGCATGACGAACAAAGTTATTGTTGCAAAAATACGCGCATTGAATATCGCTTCCCCTTGCCGCTCACCGATTTTTCGGAAACCGCCATCACTTCCATTTCGCAAAATTTTTAGTGATTCAATCTCTATGTTTGTATACTATTTGATAGAAGATTACGCCATGCGCAGGTCCGCTATTCCTCTCTCGACAAAGACACAGCACAGCTGATTGGCTGTGACGTCGCGTGGTGCCTCAAAATATTTTGTGAATTGAAAAATGCATGCGCAAAGGCAATAATTTGTATACTAAAAAGTTTTTAATTATATTGAATTATTAAAGGTTAACACAAATACACTTGCAGGTGAACGAGTACAAATTATATTTGTATTATATATTATATGATATAATATATAATTATATTTGTAAGCAAAAGAAAGCATTTAAGCTGGGTCTGTGAATCATCCTTTTAAAAAATAAAAAATAGATAATAATAATACATAGTAATTTAATTTGTAATTTAATTTGTTGCCAATTAAAATAATTATAATTTCATAAACAAACTTTATTAGAAAATTGGTCTCAAATTTCAGATTCCTATTCGAGCAAATTTTGTTCATAAATCTTCGACAGATTTGGAATTCTTCATAAACATAGGTATATAGCTAGTGGGAACTGGAGTTATCTCGGTCATTTCAGGTTATTTCTGTCTCGGTCTTTTCTGTTTCATATTTAATGGTAGCCTATTATAAACTTATAATCAAGTAATAAAGCACTATAAAGCATTGCAGACTACAAAGCAATGAACACTATGAAAGTCTTCTGATAGCATGTTCGTGCCCTTGACAGCCACTTAAAACAGTGTTTAAATTCTAACTTCATAATTGAAGCACTATAAGCGCTTATAAAGCAAGTATAATAATGATTGACGGTTTATAATTTCACAGGGCTCAATGCAATAGAAAGAAGGCTCTATAAAAGGAGTTTTTTTTAAGGTACAATGAACCAAGCATTATAGGTTGACAACTATAAAGGGCTTACAAGGCTTCTTTACAGTGCTTGAAACGCCACAAAAATGTATTCACTCCGAAAAATCAAAATATACGCGTAAAACATTTGTAAATGTGAATGTAGAGACGTAATTCAGTGACGTAATCATATTTGCACTGATATTACAGTAACAGCGTTTTCTCGCAATTACAGTAACACAATATTGCTCGTCATGCAAGCACTGCGCTCACGTGGATCAACTTTATATATTGGGTTTACAAGAACTTAATTGTATATTTAAGAGGACTGTAGGAGTTTCTGAGAATCTTCCAGATGGTGTAAGGTCCTTCCAGAGCTCTTTTCGTCACTCGTCCTGTGAACTGTTGTGTAAGGTTTCGTTGATAAGTCTTAAATAGGAGTGCAGTTGGGAAAATGTTGGAATGGTGGACGTGGCAGTTGTAGAAGCCCAACTCTCCCACTTGAAGCTGTGCTGCCGTCTCTTGCCAAACTTCAGTTTGACCAGAAATTAAAAGAAGATTCCTCCGATTTAAGTACAAATACATACAAAAATGTGCTCAGAAAGAAGTGAGCTGCGAAACTTTATTGGGAAAACCAACCAATTACAGAGAAGGCAGATGGCAGCTGTGGAATCGCAGTCGTAACCAGGAGTCATGATTTTTCCAGTAGACTAAAATATGGATTCAGTACAAAACAACTATTTCCAACACAAAGGCAGAAGGAACGGCATGCGTAGTCTCAAGAATCTCTGGAAACACTATTATCTTTTAGTTCACCATCCGTTTAAGTGTATAATTTAATAATGTTTTTACTTTTTAGTTAAAAGTTTGCAGGCACCCCCACAGCTCTTTGTCACACAATGGGCATGAATAACTTGCCAAATTTCACTAATTATTTGAGGGAATCATGAAAATTAAACGAGAAAAAGGCAGATAAAGATAAAGCGTCAAGTAGGCACATCACACAGAAATATTCTTGGAAATTTTTTTTAGCAGCAGGCGAAAAAAACCAAACGAAAAGAAATGTGTTTCTTTGCAAAATATGTTGGTGTTTTTGTTCAATTAAATATTTTTATTCAGTGGAAAAAGTTTTATTTTTTCAGCATAATTCCAACACCGAAGCAACAAAAAACTGAACATGTTGTAAAAAAGAGTCATTTTTTACCGGGAGAAGGGAATGGGACTTGTGTCTCATGTGGTCTCACAAAGGGTCTATACTGGCCTAAGTGTGCCTTATGGGCGGCCACTCTACTTACCTACCGACCATTATTAGCAGCCCTGCGAACGTTGCTTTGCGTCCCCATACAAATTGTGGACCGCTTATGGAAGAAACAGTTAATCAAATACTATCCCAGCTGATACGATCCGCGAAGTAATTGCAAAATGCATGAAAGTCAATTGCTATGTTTGCAGGCATCAATGCCACTCTTTAACGTCAATCCTGGGAAGATTGTTTCAGAGGTGGAACCATTGAGGTACAAATATCACACTAGCCACACATTCTCATAACATAGCATTGCTGATAAAAGTCAAAAACCACGAAATAGTTAAGTAAGCAACAGTTCGGCATCAAATCCACACATTTTGTCCCTGCTCGTCACCCCCTCCAACAAATCAATATGTTTCAGCCAAAATATTTAATACATGCATATTTCTACCAAATAAGGAAAAGTAATTTCCGGGAAAGACCTGAAGACCACAAGAGTCGTAAGTCCAAGAAAATTGTTTATGTATTCGAGTTCTTACTCATATTCTAAGAAATGCAACAACAAAAGCAGTGTACAGAGGGTGAGAAAAGTGCATGAAAATATTTGTTGAAGAAATCAAAAGAGAAAATATATGTGAAAAAAGTTAAATTAGAAGAGCGCAAATAAGAGCATTTGAGCGAAAAGCTCGCCAAAAGCTCGCACTAGCGAAGTGTGGTGAATATCTATAGTTGGCCAGCAAACTTGAACTTTCACACAGCTTTCGTGTGGGCTTGCACAGTTGCGAAAAGCTTTGTGGGTTTGCATACACAATTATAGAAACTTTGAAAAGCTCATTTGTATTACGAATAGAGTGAGCAAACCCCCTCCCTCGTAACACAAGAAACAATTTAGATTTTCTGTCAACTAAAATCAATCCGCTTTTGTTATTCTCCTGGCTGAATTAACAATTAGCACTGGTCTAAATGGCACATTAAAGAAACACACTTTTGTCTTTTACTGCTTTCTCCTATGCATTCCCTACTTTCTCTCCTGCATTTTCCGGTCTCTCATATTTGCAAGATGCTAGGGAATTTAGAGCCCTAACTATAATCCAGCTCCATTTTTGGACATTTTCAGTTTTGACCTGACGGTGTATCACATATAAAACAGAGTGATTTGTTGTGTGAACAAACAAGAAACTAAATGACGTTGCGTTGGATACATACCATAAAGAGCCATTTAGAAAGGTACTCAGTATTTTCATGACACTGTATGACACGTTCTATTCTTAGAGTATAGCTTCATAGTTTCAGTGAGGATTCCAAGCTAAGATACTAAGCATACCAAGTGCAGTCACCACATCGCCTGGGGTAGACTTCAATGCAGTATTCAGTGGTGTATGAAGCGAAACCGACTCTCTAAGCCCAACATATTAGGACCCCTCCCAAATTTAACTTCTATATTCATACAACATACATAATTGCATTTCATATATCTGACCCACACTTCTTCTTCTAATTTGTATAGATTTGTGTATTAAGATATATGGTACAGATAGCAGCCAGGATTACAGCAAGTATTGAAAGGACTCCACTGAAACCTCGGTCTCTGACTCCCAAGATATGCATATTCGATTTGGAATACATACAACCTGACTTTTATACAGTTGTTAGTAGGGTGTAGCGTCAAGCTTTGGACCAATTTAACCTTTTACTTAGTTCCTACAATAGTTAAGATATTTATTAAATAATAACAATAAGTAAAATAGTAGAGAACACATTACAAGCACTTCTATATTTCTGTTTTTTAAGGTTTAAGTGACTGTCAAGGGCACGGACACTCGCCCAGACGATTCACCTGCAGGCTCATTGTGATACCACAAATTAGGGGATGAATGCGTACTTCCCGATGATTTCCGTGGAGCCTTACTCCAGCTATTTTGATAGTAGAACGAATCTCAGTCAGTCTTTTATATTGATTGATTTGAAATCGTTCAGTTCATTTGAGGTGACATAAGTCTTCTCTCCATCCCTTTCGCACTAATGGACGGTATACTCGAATGCGAATATACTGGAATGATCTCGAAAGTTCGGAAAATTAATAAAAAGGAAATTCAGACCCGCGATTCACTTCAGTTGAAAGATGGTAGTGATGAATTCGATATACCACCGCAATTTTAGGACCCTTGGATGCTTTGAATAAAATCTTCCTAAAAAAAGTGTATTTCTTTTAGATCGCAACACTAAATTATTCAAAACATAGTTTTTCATTACTTGCCACAATCCAGAGATTAGGTCTATGAGTAAAACTAGCACACAACCATATTTACTACTCTTACTCCTCCTTGGCACATCTCAGCTGGATGACAGAATTAGGTAGCGACATATTGGTCGTGCCTTCCATACTTTCAACTATTAGCGATAGGCAACTATTGTATGGAACACAAAATGTTCATATCCCTTGACTTGAACCTCCTTGCTGTGACATTTTATAATCCCGAAATCTGTGTGTAGCTTACTACTGGGCTGATATTTTGGAAAAGGTGAAACTTGACGGACAGTGCAATCCAACGAAAGTACTTGGACATGCACAGAGATACCGAAGGATGAGCACCAAGATGGTGGAGGAAAGGTACAGAATTCCGCTTGCCAATTCGACTGGTATTTAACTTATCAATTTAGCAACAAAAGAAGTATTAATCTTTCGGTGGATAATAGAATCTGCACTGTACGGTGTCCCGTATAAGGGAACTACATTGTACAATTGTCTCCAGGTGCTGAGTATCATTAAAATTACACATAAAATATTTGTGAAACACCTCGTCCAACATTATTTCAAACAAATTTCTAGAACTGCTACAAATTTCTCCTCGTGCCGCATTTCAAAATGTGACGCAAAAGCGGTTTCTTTTGTTTTGTTCTCGACCAGGGTTGCAAGAGTGCATTTTACATTTTTGTACTAACATTGAGAACACGCTCAAATATACTAAATAGAATAAAAATGGATAGAAAAATAATAAAGTACAGAACGAATTTATAATAAAAAATATTAAAAAAACTTATTTTCATATTTTTTTGTATTGTGAGCTTTCATTGTTGAGAATCACTTTCTGCATTTGCAGTTATACATACTTGCAATACATATGCTAAAACATGCAATTTCTTGCCAGTTTCACTGGATGCAGTGTGGGTGTAATTTCCGTGCTGTAATTGGAAATTTCGTTTTGTTTTGTTTTTATGGTCTGGATGCAACTCAGCGATTCCTAACGGAACGAAGTCGTAATTATTGGGAGCTCAGTGTGTCGTTCTTCATGTGGAAATTTTATTAGCATAGTTTAAAAAATTAAAAGGGGCTGTTATTGATGTCAAGGATTATCTAACAACATACCTTAAATGTCTAAAATAAAAACACGTACAGTGTATATAAGTTCAACGTAATTTGAACGGTTAAAAGTAGTTGCTATCTTTTCAAAATTTTTTTATTATTATTATTATTATTACACTTTATTCTAATAAATTAATTATTACAATAAATACAATTAATGAGTACTGGCTGCCAGGGCCTTCGACTCGATCTTAATCTATTTTATTTTAAATTTTATTTTTGAAATTTATACAACTTAAAAAGGTTTCTATTGATTTTATACTATCTAGAGTCACATTTTTAAAAAGATTACTAGGGACTTCCGTACCAAATATATTCCTTCTAATTGCACTGAAAGCTCTGCATTCGTTCAATAAATGAGTTATTGAAGCTCTTTGTCCGGTGCAATAATCACAATTTGGCGCTGGTTCTCGACGCAGTAAGTGTTCGTGCGAAAATGAGGCATGTCCCAACAGAAGTCGAACAAAAATTTTTTTTTGCTTTTCAAAATTATAAACAATAAGATGGGAATAAGAAAGAAAAAAAATATTAATTTTGATAAAATACGTAATTAAATAATATAATTACACAATTGGTTTGAATAACTTGTATTCAGTTGTATTCAGTTCTATATCGTTTTTTATAAATCTATTTATATTGTTATTGCTCCTCTGTTTAAATGTCTGTCTTATAAAAATAAATTTTCTCGTTTTAATTGAAATTCATTTGTAATCAGTATCGTGTGTATGTGCTCCACAAATTGTAAAAGTGATAAAAACTTCCAATTGGCAACCCCGAACACAAATCCACCACTTGAAGCAATCACCTGTAATAGATAAATTATATATGAAAAATTTAAATGTTCAACTATTATGTGAATATATAAGAAATATCCTATCTTTTATTATTATTCTACTACTAAACATCCATAGATTAATTGGTAATCTATGAAACATCAACCCAATTGCATGTACCATGTGCTTCAGGACCTCTCCTTAGAGGTCGATGCTGTATAAAGACCGAAAGATGGGAAACACGATTGCAAGAGAGACGCAAGTAGGACTTTTTGTCTTATTTTGAATTTAATATTTTCATTTCAATAGAATAATTTCTCGAAACTCAGATGGTTCCTTGATGTTTCATGTAAATTTTGGAACAGCCGTATGAGAGCACAACGTCTAGATCGGTTCCTGCGGCTAAGGGTTGTGCATTGTTGAGGATCTACAGAACTATAAAACTATGGAACTATGAAATCCTCTATATTCTTTTTGGAATTTGACGCCGCGTTTTTACTTCAAATGTCTGATATCGTTTGCATTCGTTCATGAACCGAAATTCTTTGCTACTGTTCGTACTACGCGCTGTTCTATAATGATGACCGTGCCAAAAATCGTTGAAAATACACAAAATTTAAGGTACCGAGTGCAATTGCAGGTCCAAATGTCTTCTTAGCAAAATAAATTAAAATTTTGAAAGCATAAAAATTAATTTTAATATAAAGATTTGGTTTCACCACGGTACATTTTGGGCAAAATATGCATTAATTTGTATTGTGAGAATTGGAAAGATCAATGTCAGTGAAATAGTATTTGATCATTGAAATAAATTCATATTTGTAGTGAGAATCACACGAATGGTTTGGTCAAAGGAGCCGCACACCCCAAGTCCCATTTTATCTGGATGCCAATCGAGGCAATGGATCGGCTGCGTTGAGATTGTTGTAGCGTAGAGCATGGTTATAGATCCCATGACATCTACGTGATGGCCGTCACCAGCATCCTGGGATATGTTATCGGGATAGTCGTATTGCCATAAACGCAACGACCCAGTGCCCCCACAGGTGGCGAACACGTCTCGATTCTGTGGCAGATGACGTACGGCCCATAGAGTGGCTTTCGGGCCGTAAATAACACCATTGGAGCCAACCGAACGACCCGCATTTTGTTCTTCCAAATATTCAAAACCTCTGGTATGGTCTTGTGTACGCATGTCGAATATCAATAGACCACCTTCAATTGTAGTCACGCCCATTTTGTTCATTGGTATATCAGGTCTATCGAATTCTATATCGCAAATACCATTTTGCAATGTGGTCTCCCAAAGTACACGCAATTGACGCAAATCGAACAGAGTCAAGTCTCCATTGTCGAATCCTGCCGCCACCATACGTTCCTGATTATTATAGCTATTCCCAAATGCCACGCTCCAGCAATCACGATTCATCCTTGCGGGATTCACGTCGCTATTTTCGGTAACAATATTTATAACAGGTTGTCCTCCTTGACGGAGGTCCCATACTTTGACAGAGCCGTCAAGACTACCTGTGACAATTTCCGGCGGCCCGCAATGTAACTGAAACCCCCCTATGCCATCCAGACTGTTAATCATATCATCATGGGCCTTCACCTTGTAAACGGCCGTAGCTGGTTGTTCCAAGTCACTAGCAAAATAAAAATAAAAATTTTGTTTTGTTTTCGATTGGATTGATGAAAAGTTGCGCTTTTCAACCAACTTACAACACTTGAAGTTGGCCACTGAAATCGCCAACGGCCAAGTGCTGGTTGTGTAAGCTTGAAGCACGAAATGTGGAGCATTTAAACCCATCATTCTTCTCCACTTCCTGAACTTTGTCCAAATTGCCATCATTCAATTCATAAATTTGTAAAATTCCACAGCCATTGGGCTTCACACCCACACACACGAATTTTGCGGAGCATGGTATCCATTTGCAGTCAAACACTGTATAATCGAGCGACTTTTGGGTGAACTCGAACATGTGAGGCTTGTCCATGCTTTCAATTTTCATAAAAACCTTTTAAAAGCGAAAAAGAACAAAAAATTTATTTGAATTTTCAGAGAGCGAACAAAGAATTTGTTTTTTCAGTTGGTTGTATAATTTAATAAACTAAAATATTCCGCTGACGGAACTCGAAACATTTTCGTTTACGCGGTTGCTATGATGCAACGTTATTTTGCTCAGTGTTTACTAATTCGTCCTTTTTACTTGGGAGGTACGTCTTTTGGGATTTTGATTGGTGGTTACAGTCGTTCTCTCAGTGGCATCTAACCGTTCAACTGCAACACTATGTGCATGCTCCAGGCAGTTGCTACAAAGGTGCAGCATGCAGGCTCTTGACCAGCGCTATCATAAATAATTGAGTTTTACTTATGATAACAGACAATTGTGACTGGGGCGCCCGTCTGCCAGGTTCAAACATAAATAATTGCTATTGTTAAGCGAATAAACAAATCAAGTTTCTTCTTACTCCACAAAATAATATTCCATCTATTGGCCGGTCAGGCTAGCGATAATATACAGGCAGGAATCGGGACACCACAATTAAAAAAAACACAAAATTCACAAAAACAATAAGGGAAGCTCTTCTTCTTCACACGAGTATTGCAGTGGGTGGATGTGTGTGTTTGTTTACAGTCACAACCCAGCGGGAACTGAACTGAGTGGATGCAAGGAAAAACCAATGTTGTTGCTTGTTTTGCACATTTGTCTGCAAATTCATTACCTTGTTTGTTGGAGTGCCCTGGTGTCCACATGATTGTTATGTTTGGATAGAGTTTTATAAGAATGTTCCTGATTTGTTTGGGATAATGGCTCTCAATTGAAATATGTTGTGTAGGGGTGAGTTTGTGCAAAGTAGAAAGCTTTTGAATGTTTCTGCTGTGTGAATGTATCCTTGTATTTCCCGTGGAGGTATGTTGGCTTCTTGCAGTAGGTTATTGATTGGAGTGAACGGTAGAGCGCTTGATCTTATTGCATTATTGATTATTGTTTTTATCTTTCTTAGGTGGCTGTTCGGGGGCGAAACCAAAAATAGGGAGGCAGAAATAGATTTTAGATATAATTAGTGAGTTAATAGTTTGATGTAAGTGTGAAGGTGTCGCAGTTGTGTTTGGGGCTGGCGAGGCATTTTATTATATCGAAAAGGGTTTCTAGTTGGGTACCACTGGCAAGTATCTGTTGTTGAATATTATTACTAATATTTTCAAATTATTTACTGATTACATATTAATGTTGCCTGTTGAAGTTGTTGGTCTGTAGCAGGCAGATGTGTAAATGGGTGATTTTAGTGGTGGATAGTTTGGCTCCCGGGGATTCACACCATTTGTTTATTTCATTCACACTTGAGTTTGGTTTATGTTGGGAGACTTTTTTTATTGAGAGGTTGAAGTCGTCTGCGTATGCTTACAATTTTATTTATTTATGTATAGTTATTATGGTACAGAGTTAGTTATAAGCGACGGCAAGTAGTGTGACTGAGAGGGGAGACCCCTGGGGGATGCCATTATACAGTGGAAGTTGATTTGAACTTTGTTTGCTGACTTTGACTATTATTTTCGTGTTTGTCATGAAATTGTTGATATAATTGACAATTTTAGGTCCTACCTGCCAATCTCTAAGCTGTTCGATTATGGTGTGGATCCCTAATTTCCCAAAGGCTTTTTCATAGTCTACGGGGATGACAAAAATGTGTCTTTTTAGTGATAGAGCATGAATTGGATGATAGTATACACAAAGTAGTGTGTGGTTGTATGCAAGGCAGTTTTTGCATTTCAATTTTGCTGCAGTTATGGGCATATGTGTGTGTTGCTTTAAGATACCTAAATACCTAAATTGGGTTAAGGTTCCATCCACTACACACAACGTACCAGGCCCTCTAGCTGCCATCGCACCCCGAACTATAAGACTGCCCTCTCCATGCTTTACTTTTATATTCATACAACATAATACCATACAGATAGCAGCCAGGATTACAGCAAATATTGAAAGGACTCCACTGAAACCTCGGTCTCTGATTCCCAAGATATGCATATTCGATTTGGAATACATACAACCTGACTTTTATACAGTTGTTAGTAGGGTGTAGCGTCAAGCTTTGGACCAATTTAACCTTTTACTTAGTTCCTACAATAGTTAAGATATTTATTAAATAATAACAATAAGTAAAATAGTAGAGAACACATTACAAGCACTTCTATATTTCTGTTTTTTAAGGTTTAAGTGACTGTCAAGGGCACGGACACTCGCCCAGACGATTCACCTGCAGGCTCATTGTGATACCACAAATTAGGGGATGAATGCGTACTTCCCGATGATTTCCGTGGAGCCTTACTCCAGCTATTTTGATAGTAGAACGAATCTCAGTCAGTCTTTTATATTGATTGATTTGAAATCGTTCAGTTCATTTGAGGTGACATAAGTCTTCTCTCTATCCCTTTCGCACTAATGGACGGTATACTCGAATGCGAATATACTGGAATGATCTCGAAAGTTCGGAAAATTAATAAAAAGGAAATTCAGACCCGCGATTCACTTCAGTTGAAAGATGGTAGTGATGAATTCGATATACCACCGCAATTTTAGGACCCTTGGATGCTTTGAATAAAATCTTCCTAAAAAAAGTGTATTTCTTTTAGATCGCAACACTAAATTATTCAAAACATAGTTTTTCATTACTTGCCACAATCCAGAGATTAGATCTATGAGTAAAACTAGCACACAACCATATTTACTACTCTTACTCCTCCTTGGCACATCTCAGCTGGATGACAGAATTAGGTAGCGACATATTGGTCGTGCCTTCCATACTTTCAACTATTAGCGATAGGCAACTATTGTATGGAACACAAAATGTTCATATCCCTTGACTTGAACCTCCTTGCTGTGACATTTTATAATCCCGAAATCTGTGTGTAGCTTACTACTGGGCTGATATTTTGGAAAAGGTGAAACTTGACGGACAGTGCAATCCAACGAAAGTACTTGGACATGCACAGAGATACCGAAGGATGAGCACCAAGATGGTGGAGGAAAGGTACAGAATTCCGCTTGCCAATTCGACTGGTATTTAACTTATAAATTTAGCGACCAACGGTGGATAGTAGTATCTTCACTGTACGGTGTCCCGTATAATGTGGGGAACTACATTGTACTATTGTCTCTAGGTGCTTTATGTATTTTAATCTGAATTTTATGTGCAACCACGAACAGCGCCTTCAGAATCCAATAGTAAATAACGTGAATTTACAATGAGTTTTTTATGGGTTCACGCTGTGCCCTTTCATGTTGCAGGTGCCTCGGTGTGATTGACAACCAGTTCAGATGAGTCGCGGTATGAACAGAACTCCTCACAAAATTCAACTAATATAAATGATGATTATGATGATGAGGATGATGAAATGATTTTAGCAATTAATAGTTTACATTTCAATCCATTTTATTAAAACATAAAAAATCCTTCTCCTCCCACTCAAGTGGCAGCAGCGCCCATGCGCTCTTTAAGTATCTGTGATACTTTCTCATGTAATTCCTTCACTTCTGCCAACAACTCCTGATTCTGTTCCCACTTTTCCACTGCTTTCTCCACAGCACTTATACAGCCCTGCGCGACTAAACGCGCAGAGTGGAGCTGCGAAGTGATCATGGCTGCGCTTTCACCATCCGCACAATTGCTGCACGCTTCCAACGAGAATTGACACAAATCGCGACAGAGTTGGAGCGTTTTTAGTGAAACAGGTTGCTTGGTAGACCAGCAATTCTCTTTGGTTGTGTGCATTCTGTAGGCCTTCACCAGTTTTTCTGCCTTTTTCAGCGTAGTTGGCGCCAACTGCGCAGCCAGTTCCCACACTTTGGGCTCCTTGCTATGCTTGACGCATTGGTGACCCAAGAGAGTAGTAAGTTTCTTAAGCAGGCGTTCATTGGTTTGACCTTTGGCATCTGGTGTCTGCTGCGCTATGGCGTTGACTAAGATGCAGAGTACTTCCAGATCGATAAACTGCTCTTTTAGCTCACTTAAACGGTTATAAGCGTTGATTGAATCCTCAAAATTGCACGTGTCGACAGAGACAACCATGAAGTTCTCCCAGACCTAGTGAAATATGCACAAATAAATTATTTTCAATCGTAATTTCCAAAACATTTCAAAGAGTTTCTCAGTCCTACCTTCCAATTGGTGTAGTTGCACTTGAGTGACTCACTAAGCAATTTATGTGCGCGTTTCTTATCACCAAGTTTGATGAGCGCCTTGGCTAAGTTATTCCACGACTCAAATCCTAAAGGCTCCAGATGAGTGTAAGTGATGTACGCATGTACCGCCAACTCCCAACGTTCCAATGTTATGGCTGCGTAACCCAACCGAAGCCATATTTTCTCTTGTAGCGGATTAATATTCACAGACTTCTCTAGATGAGGCAGCGCCTGTTCGTACTCACGCCGACGGAAATAGTAATTGCCCCAGTGAGCTTGAGCTTTACCGCTGGTCTGCTTCGAGAAGTCCCAAGCGGTGGCATAACAAGTCGGATCGTCTGTGGCATCTCCAAGCATGCAGTACAACAAAACGGTTGGCTTCTTCGCCAACTCTTGCCGTATAATTTCCTCTGCTTTTTGACGCAATTCCAGGCGTGTATAGCATTCGATTACTTGTTCCCAGGCTTGAATTTGCAAATAAATATCCAGAGCAGTTTTCGTCATACCAAGAGACACCAACAATTCACATAGCTGCAGCTGAACATGCCACATAGGTTGGAGAAAGCTGGCAAATCCATACGAAAGCCGTTCTTGCACTGAGTAATTGGTATCTTTCAGAACTTTGACTGCCTCCTCACACTGTTTCCAACTGCGTTCGACTGTGCGACGTTGTGAGGATTCTTGTGAGCAGTTCAGAAGTAACGCAGACTGGCGTACCTGCAAAGCACCGAACTCCTGGTACAGCAGCGTTTGAATGTATGGTTCAAGCTCCTCGTCAGCTAGACGATCTTTTGGCTGCGACCGTTTCAATTGTCTCCTGTACGAATGTAAAATCTCAGTCACGCATATTTACTGAAACAGTATCACAAATCTTACACTTTCGAGAGAACCAATGCTTGCAGCACTGTGGGCAGTGCCATGACTTCATTATCCTTCGGTTCAATAAAACGGATGCGTTCCAGGCGAGTATCGTCGTCCAGTAATAGCAATTTTGGTATTTTAGTTTTGCCATTTGTGTGCGCGGAGGACGGTGAAGTATTAGAATCACTGCGTTCTACTTTAAGGCAGAGTTGTGGTAGAGCCTTCTGCTGGAACTTGGTACGCAACCCAAGAAGACCTAAAATAAAACTTTTTAAACTACGCAGGAGGAAGTAAATTCCTTAGTCTACTAATATGTACTTACCCTCAACATTCAGAACAATTTTCTGATGCTGACACAACTCCGACAATATTTCGTCTGATTTTTGGCTACGGTGGAAGAGCAAATAACCATTTGCCAACTCCAAATATAAGAGAGCCTGCAAATCATTATCTTCCAGTGCCAGCACATCTTTCAGCAAGCCATCAGCAGCAATTTTGAACTGTTCATATAAGGAGCTGGTCAACTCGTCGATTATTTGTTGATGTATGCATATCACACGCAAATGCCACCATCTCAGGTACTAACAACCATAACAATTAATTAAAAAGCTCAGACCACATATACAAGGAATCACTCACCAAAGATTTTGGACACCTGGTTTTCAATTCCTCCAACATTTCTTTTCCTCGAACAAACAGTTTTGCTAATTTCACATTAGGATTCAATTCCTCGCCATTAACCATTAGCTTCTTGCAAGCATCGCAGTTTTTTCCTAGTGGCTGCTCCTCTAAAAACTCCCTCACCTCGTCCAATTGGGTAAACGGGCCAGTAAAATTGTATTGCAGGAAAAGCATTACCAAGTCTATAACGTTACAAAAGTAGTCATCAACATCCTCCTGATTTGCATCTGTTAACTGATGCTTCTCCTGCCATTTGCAGAATATATGCTCCAAACGTTGCTTTGAGGAAGTCTCGCCGCACCATAGTTCACGGAGCCTCTTATTGGGTATATCTGTGAAGCAGGGTCTTAAAGGAGTTTATTTGGATTGACATTTTTGGTAACACTTTACCTGCCGGCACCACAGCATCACTGAAATTGCACATAAAATATTTGTTAAATGGTTCGTCCAACATTTTTGCAAACAAATTTCTAGAACTGCTACAAATTTCTCCTCGTGCCGCATTTCAAAATGTGACGCAAAAGCGGTTTCTTTTGTTTTGCTCTCGACCAGGGTTGCAAGTGTGCATTTTACATATTTTTACTAACAATGGGAACATGTTCAATTATACTAAATATAATGAAATCGGAGTAGAAAAATAATAATTTAGGAAAATAATAATTAAGTACAGAACGAATTTATAATAAAAAAATAATTAAAAAATTTGTATTCATATTTTTTGTATTGTGAGCTTTTATAGCTCAGAACCACTTTCTGGATTTGCAGTTATACTTATGTTTGTATGCAATACATACTTGTATGCTAAAACATGCAATTTCTTGCTAGTTTCACTGGATGCAGTGTGGGTGTAATTTCCGTGCGGTAATTGCAAATTTCGTTTTGCTTTGTGTTTTTATGGCCTGTATGCAAGTCAGCGATTCCTAACGATACGAAGTCGTAAATATTGGGAGCTCTGTGTGTCGTTCTTCATGTGGAAATTTTATTAGAGCAGTTTAAAAAATAAAAAGGGGCTGTTATTGATGTCAGGGATTATCTAACAACATACCTTAAATGTCAAAAATAAAAACCCGAGCAGTATAGATAAGTTCATCGCAATTTGAACGGTTAATAGTAGTTGCTAGCTTTTCAAAATTGAAAACAATAAAATAGGATTAAGAAAGGAAAGACTAATTTTGATAAAATATGTAATTACATAATATAATTACACAATTTGTTTGAATATATTCGAATTTTTCTTCCTAATTTGCATAGAAAAACTTTATTTTTGATTTTATTGTATTCAGTTCTATATGGTTTTTTCTGAATCTATTTATATTGTTATTGCTCCTCTGTTTAAATGTCTGTCTTATAAAAATAAATTTTCTCGTTTTAATTGAAATTCATTTGTAATCAGTTTCGTATGTATGTGCTCCACAAATTGTAAAAGTATTAAAAACTCCCAATTTGCAACCCCGGACACAAATTCACCACTCGAAGCAATCAGCTGTAATAAATAAATTATATATGAAAAAATTATATGCTCAACAATAATGCCAAAATATAAGAAGTATCTTATCTTTTATATAATATAATTATGAAATATAAGAAGCATCTCAACCAAATTATTATTAAGAAGCATCTCAATTAAATTCTCCAATGAGACACAAACATCTATAATTAAATATATAAATACCTATTTTAATACATCCTATAAAACACAGCACACGGTCGTCAAAATCAGGTGAGCTTAAATGTGTTTGAATGGTTGATGTATGAACATATTGTAAATATCCTCCTCTTCTTAAAAATAAAAAAAATTCAATAAAAAAATAATATATTTTAAATACGAATATAAAAGTCATTCCGTGTTTTTTATCCCTGCATATTAAAATCATGGCTTAAATATATGTATATATATATATAAAACTATATATATGTATGTATTAATTTCAATAAATTTTCCATATTTTTCAAAATATTTTAAATAAAAAATTGATACATTTCAGTTGTATTTATAAGCACAATCTGCCTGCGTAAATGCACACCAACGACTAAAAAACTCCCCACTCATGTGTTTGATATATATATGACAGGTTAAGTCAAATGGCTCAAATATCGCACCTGTGTTTGGGCATGATATCATGCCCTAGTGGTCAAAAAAGCAAATTTACACTATTGAAATATTTTATGCAATTTTTGTTTGATATCCTTATTTTTCTGTATTGAGTTAATTTACATTTAATATTTTTAGTATAGTCAATAATGGTGATGATTGATTTCATGAATACATCAATTATGAAAACTATGAAATCAGTGATTATGATGGATAAGAGTTACGTTACTATGTATAATGCAATGTATTGTGAGACCAACAAATGAGTCGTGGTACAAAAACCACGGCAACCACGGTGAGGATAAACACGTAAAAAATTTAAATATAAAAGCCTTGCAATGTTAAGCTTAATGTATATTGGAAGTAGAGTCTTCAGTAAAATGTCGCATAAGGGCCCTCGTCCGCTCGTATTATGCGGGCCATCGGGATCTGGCAAAAGCACTTTGCTGACAAGACTCTTTGAGGAGTTTCCAGAAACGTTCGGCTTCAGCGTGTCCCATACGACCAGAAAGCCACGTCCTGGTGAGAAAGATGGAGTTCATTACTTTTTCGTTTCCAAAGATGAAATGGAGAAAGAAATTGATAATGACGAATTTGTGGAAACTGCAATTTTTACCGAAAACATTTACGGAACCAGTAAAAGAGCAATACGTAAAATACAAAGTGCTGGGAAAGTGTGCATTTTAGATATTGAACCTCAAGGTGTGGAACAAATTAAAAAGACGGACCTAAACCCAATATTGATATTCAATAATCCACCTTCACTTTCGGAACTGGAAGTTCGACTGCGGAAACGTAACACCGAAACCGAAGAATCACTCCGCAAACGTCTTCAGTCTGCAGAGAAGGAAATGGCGTACGGTCAAGTCCCAGGAAACTTTCATAAAATCATAAATAACGTTGACATCGATGAAGCCTATGAAGAGTTTCGAGGATTTGTATTACGTGAGCTGAAACTTCAGGAAGCTTCTGGCGTTCGCATCCGTTGGGAATAGAATCAATTATAAATATTTTATACTCTTAAGTATTTATGTTTTAATGTTAATGATCAATGTGGTTTTTTTTTTTTTTAAATGTGAGATAATTGTCTACGAAATAATGCTACTACTAAATACACCCAGAAGCTTACTAACAAATGGCTGAATTATTGCCCGAAATGCATATTGATCGAGCAGAAAGGAATAACAAATATCAGCCTAATTGCATGTATCATGTGCTTCAGGGCCTCTTCTTGGAGGTCGACGCTGTATTAAGACAGAAAGATGGGAAACACGATTGCAAGTAGGAATTTTTGTCTTATTTTGAATTTAATATTTTAATTTCAATAGAATAATTTCTCGAAACTCAGATGGTTCCTTGATGCTTCATGTAAATTTTGGAACAGCCGTATGAGAGCACAACGTCTAGATTGGTTCCTGCGGCTAAGGGTTGTGCATTGTTGAGGATCTACAGAACTATAAAACTATGGAACTATGAAATCCTCTATATTCTTTTTGGAATTTGACGCCGCGTTTTTACTTCAAATGTCTGATATCGTTTGCATTCGTTCATGAACCGAAATTCTTTGCTACTGTTCGTACTACGCGCTGTTCTATAATGATGACCGCTCTTATATTGGTGCCAAAAATCGTTGAAAATACACAAAATTTAAGGTACCGAGTGCAATTGCAGGTCCAAATGTCTTCTTAGCAAAATAAATTAAAATTTTGAAAGCATAAAAATTAATTTTAATAGAAAGATTTGGTTTCACCACGGTACATTTTGGGCAAAATATGCATTAATTTGTATTGTGAGAATTGGAAAGATCAATGTCAGTGAAATAGTATTTGATCATTGAAATAAATTCATATTTGTAGTGAGAAACACACGAATGGTTTGGTCAAAGGAGCCGCACACCCCAAGTCCCATTTTATCTGGATGCCAATCGAGGCAATGGATCGGCTGTGTTGAGATTGTTGTAGCGTAGAGCATGGTTATAGATCCCATGACACCTACGTGATGGCCGTCACCAGCATCCAGAGATCTGTTATCGGGATAGTCGTATTGCCATAAACGCAGCGACCCAGTGCCCCCACAGGTGGCGAAAATATCCCGATTCTGTGGCAGATGACGTACGGCCCATAGAGTGGCTTTCGGGCCGTTAATAACACCATTGGAGCCAACGGAACGACCCGCATTTCGTTCCTCCAAATGGCCAAAGCCTTTGGTATGGTGTTGTGTACGCATGTCGAATATCAACAGACCACCTTCCAATGTAGTCACGCCCATTTTGTTCATTGGTATATCGCGTCTATCAAATTCTATATCGCAAATACCATTTTTCAATGTGGTCTCCCAAAGCACACGCAATTGTCGCAAATCGAACAGTCTCAAGTCTCCATTGTCGAATCCTGCCGCCACCATACGTTCCTGATTATTATAGCTATTCCCAAATGCTACGCTCCAGCAATCACGATTCATCCTTGCGAGATTCCCATCGCTATTTTCGGAAACAATATTTATAACAGGTTGTTCTCCCTGTCGGATGTCCCAGACTTTGACAGAGCCGTCACGACTTCCTGTGACAATTTCCGGCGGCCCGCAATGTAACTGAAACCCCCCTATGCCATCCAGACTGTTAATCATATCATCATGGGCCTTCACCTTGTAAACGGCCGTAGCTGGTTGTTCCAAGTCACTAGCAAAATAAAAATAAAAATTTTGTTTTGTTTTCGATTGGATTGATGAAAAGTTGCGCTTTTCAACCAACTTACAACACTTGAAGTTGGCCACTGAAATCGCCAACGGCCAAGTGCCGGTTGCGTAAGCTTGAAGCACGAAATGTGGAGCATTTGAAACCATCTTTCTTCTCCACTTCCTGAACTTTGTCCAAATTGCCATCATTCAATTCATAAATTTGTAGAATTCCACAGCCATTGGGCTTCATACCCACACAAACGAATTTAGCGGAGCATGGTATCCATTTGCAGTCAAACACTGTATAATTGAGCGACTTTTGGGTGAACTCGAACATGTGAGGCTTGTCCATGCTTTTAATTTTCATAAAAACCTTTTAAAAGCGAAAAAGAACGAAAAAATTAATTTGTATCTTCAGAGAGCGAACAATGAATTTGTTTTTTCAGTTGGTTGTATAATTTAATAAACTAAAATATTCCGCTGACGGAACTCGAAACATTTTCGTTTACGCGGTTGCTATGATGCAACGTTATTTTGCTCAGTGTTTACTAATTCGTCCTTTTTACTTGGGTGATACTTCTTTTGGGATTTTGATTGGTGGTTACAGTCGTTCTCTCAGTGGCATCTAACCGTTCAACTGCAACACTATGTGCATGCTCCAGGCAGTTGCTACAAAGGTGCAGCATGCAGGCTCTTGACCAGCGCTATCATAAATAATTGAGTTTTACTTATGATAACAGACAATTGTGACTGGGGCGCCCGTCTGCCAGGTTCAAACATAAATAATTGCTATTGTTAAGCGAATAAACAAATCAAGTTTCTTCTTACTCCACAAAATAATATTCCATCTATTGGCCGGTCGGGCTAGCGATAATATACAGGCAGGAATCGGGACACCACAATTAAAAAAAACACAAAATTCACAAAAACAATAAGGGAGCTCTTCTTCTTCACACGAGTATTGCAGTGGGTGTATGTGTGTGTTTGTTCACAGTCACAACCCAGCGGGAACTGAACTGAGTAGAAAAACCTTCGGTCTTCTTGATTTTTTTACGTTCGTTAATTATTTTTGGAATTTTAGCGATCAGCTTTTGAGAATTAAATTTAATGAAATTTTTGTTGCTGTAGACTTCTTGTGCTCCCTGCTTGTATGTGAACTTTTTTCTATAGGACAAACAGGAGTCACTCTTTTTGTAAATTATAATTATATATAATGAAAAATATCACAGAATACTGCTACAAATACACTGCTAAAACCCTTATTTTAAAGTACAAATATATTGGTACAAAATATATGGGCACAACGGTTGGAAGCAAGTAAAAATCGGCGACATCAGTAAATAACTTTGGAAATAATATCTTTTAAATCCTGTAGGTGAGGCAAACGAATTTACTATTCAATTATAGCTCGAAGAAAAGAATGCTGGATGGTGCTGGGGAAGGCTGTTAAATTAGTCCAATTTAATATTGATTTTGATAAGGATCGCTTTAATAAAATATTTACGTGTGTGCATCATTCATCAGTTGCACACCCTTTAAGGGGCACTCTAACATATTATTTGCGAAGCCTTTACTGCTCATCTTTCGTTCTAATGAGAACACATAATTTCCATATCCTAGAAGAACACAAATTGAAACTAAAAAACCAATTTTTCTAATATCACATTTTCTGAGAATGGCATAATTTTTAAGTGTTAATTTTTATACTCTTAAATATACTCTTTAAAACGGAAAATAGAGTGTCCTAAGTTGGTGCGGTTGAGTTGTTATTCAACTCCTACAAGGAGATGTACAAGCTATGGACATATATTTATATATACAAATGATCAGAGTCATATTCTGAATAATTTTGATTTTGCCCGTTAGAGACAACTTAAGGAAACAATAGGATAGCCTGGACCATAGACAAAACTAGACAGCTAAATGAACCTATTTGGACAAGATCATGCCCACCTCCCAAATTGTAAGCACCTTTTTTAAAATGACTATAAATTCCCCCGAATTAATGGTATAGTAACGCAATTTGGAAGTTATGTCGACGTGGAGCCTACTATACACCATAAAATTAATGTATGAATGTGGGCGATATATGGTTATCGTCACGCCCACTATTAACATATATCTAGAACTTAAGGTCTGCAAGATATTTATGGACGAAATTTTACTTGAAGAAGCATATGTGTACATTATAAAGCAGATATGCAAGAAATGGGGTCGATCAGATAAAGACCACGCCTCCTCTCCCTTATAATCAATTCTGCGTACCACACCAATAATTACTCAAAGTATGATCCTAATGATGATATATGAGTAAGTTTCGGTAGCAATGTACATCGCCATGGTTTAACTCGCACGTACATGTAAGGGTAAAGGGTATCTCGAAGTCGGTCTCAGCTGACTTTAAAGAATTTGATTTTTACTTTGCGATTCAAATTCGGGTCTTAGGTGAGCCAAATACACTGCCTCTAAGAAGTTTCCTTGCCTTATCAATAATAAGATATGCAATTTATGAGCGTGGTAGGTCAATATGGCAATGTTCGTTTTCCCACTGGGATGGTTATTTACGTTATTCAACTCCATATTTGCGGTGCCTCCATGCGCATGCTTGCACAATCACAAATAAAATCAAAACTCACCGTTTTCTTTTTACTGGGAATTACACTCAAATATATTAATAAATAATTCAGAAATTTAGTTTCAATTATTGTTATGTATTTTAGGAAGAATCTATTTATTCATAACTGATCTCGGTTTTCTTACATACTCATATTGTTTGTAACATTATAATTTGGATAGTATCCAATAATTTTAAAGATAAGCACTCCTATGGAGCTCTTTCGTACAACATTTAATTTAATTTATTAATTACTATTAAGATACATATATTAAATATAAGATTTTGGTTTGGAAGTTTCTTTAGCGCATGCAATTATGAACCCCATGTTAAAGTTCAATGCCAACAATTGCAAAAAAGATATACACACATACTTAAGTTAAAATATCGACGTATTTTGGGTGATATAACAATAATGTTGGAAGAATTATGTTTCATTACCCAATAAATTATATACTAATTCGAATAAGCTGTAACTAACTGGACCTATTAAATACATTCAGAATAGTTTTCCGTTCACCAGTTCTATAAAATCGATAATTGGCCACAATTGTAACGGACAGCAATGAAGTTCCCTGCTAAACCCATAACTGACTGCGTGTAGTGGTATGTTTGAACGCACAACAATTCTCCAGCGGATGATTGGAATACGCTTGTGTATTTGTGGTTATGTATCGTTATGGCGAATCTAGAGAACGGTTTCCAATTAAGATGTGTTATTGAGTCCGGCGCTGTGACAACCTAGCGATACAATCCATTCTGCGAAATGGATGCACTAAAAGATTGTACATTCTGCGAGAAACACAACAGCAGTTGACCGTTTGGAGCAAATTTGCGCATATAACGAAAAGGTTTTGTACTTGAAGTAGTTAACTTTGGTGTAGTCCCGTTGCGAAATTCACGCTCGTTCAAGAAGTACCACGGAGGAAGTCGGCTAAAGGAATTGCGCTGATTATAGCCACATTCTCGATCCCACAAATAATGCTGCAAGTTAAGTGAACATTCTCTGCTGATAGTTTTGGTAATTATTTGTCCAGACGGCGCCTGAATCGGTTCCATTGTATTTCGGCCGCTAAAAGGATCCTTCCAGAAAACAATCGCCGTACACAAAGTTGAATTTTTGCTGAGACTTCTGTTTATAAACAGATGCTTTTTATCACCACACCAAAGAGATTCCTTTCAATCAATACAGCCAAATTTATACCGTTGCAACAGCAATACTCATTTTTTTCTCCAATTTCTTGGAGAGTTGATTTGAATTGAAATTATTACTGCGAAAAACCATTTTATAAATTATTTTGTTTAATTCAGATTTGTAACAGATACAAATATGTATATTTGTAAGTTATTTATATAAACTCTTCTGTTACGAAAGTAAAAAAAAGCAAATATCTGAATGTTCAAACTTAATAGTGCACTTTCTCTCCAAAACTAGTAAACGTGCTTAAATGCTGTAAGGAAATTGAATTAGGGAATTCTCTCTATTATTTTAAGTTTTTTAAGTACTACAGAAATTCTAAATTACAAGAAAGTACAAAAGCATAAAGCGATTCCGAATATTTTTTCACAAATGTGAGCTGATCATCGAAGAAGCAGATTTAAACTGCTTTAAAAGAGTCCAAAAACTCCATTGTCAAAAAGAATCGCATAGAATTTCAGCCCAGCTCTAAAAACGATGGGTTCATTTATAATATTTAAGCTTAATAATCTAACAAAAATTTACAATTAATATAAAAGTACTAAAGTAATCAATAAATAAAAGTAATTCAACTATTATCAGTTGGTAGACACATTCATTGGCGCTTAACATAACATTGTACCCCTTCTAATTATGATGTGAATATAGATCATAGGTGCATGTTTCTAAATTGTTTACAGCTATGCCACAGGATTATGTATGCAAACTATGTTCATAACTAAAATTCTTAAATAACAGATTTATTTTGATTTCTTCGCATTTCACGGACATTGTAGAATACTTCTAACTATTAATAACTAATAAAGGCACAATCTATTTTTGATCCTTGAAATTGAAGCATTTAGTTTTTCCACGATATGCAGTCAGGTACTACTCTTGTATGAATCCTCTCTGAAATACAAAATTCTTTCAACAAAAATTGAAGATTTAAACCTCTTCGCTGTTTGCTGCACCAAATCATTTCAAAATTGAATTGTTAGTCAAATAACAAATAAGCAGTTGTGAATGGAAACGGTAGATTAACGGCCGCTCACTTCTGAAGAATATCTAAATGATGAATTCTCTCAATGCTAGCAAAGTTTGGAAAATTTGCATATGATCCAATATACGTCATTTTGTGTCAACATGCGTCTAAAAAACACTGCTTTTCGTAATTAGAAAAAACCTATAAAATTTCAAAATATTGATTGAAAATACAACCATGCTAGTGCTTTATTGATTTTCAAACAGCTGGTAATTCACAATAAATTTGTATCAGTGACGCGAGAGAGAGAGAGAAAGAAAGTGAGAGTAAATATTCGTAGAGCAATGTCGATTGGTCTAGAGAGAATATATGTTGAAACGTTGTGATTTTGTTGGGCAAGAAAAGCGTTATTTGACGAAAAAATGCAGGAAGTACGTAAGGGATACTATTGCACTTGTTTCCAGGATGAAGCACACTGTAAAAAAGAAGACCAAATAGAACATTGCTGAAGTGATTAGCAGGAACCAGATCAAGAGAATGTAGCATATCTTCAATGGGTCGGCGATGGCTGCACTCCCGCTACGGTGCTGTTGCATAGCTTCCATTTCCTTCGTGTCGTTCGTTAGAAAATTTGTTGCTTATGTTCGTGCATGTGAGTTGAGTTGTTGCTTTGGCTGTGCTCGCTCGCTCGCTCGTTCGTACGCTCTTCTTGCTGCCCGCTGATCAAAATCCACGGTATTTTGATTGTTTTTGCGCTAAAATTTTTTGCACAATTAAAGTTAATATAATTAATAAAGGGTTTTGTTTGGTAAAGAAAAAGAAAAGTGTACCATAGAACGCGTCGGCCTCGAATTTCATTAAAAATTTTACAGCGCAATTGTTTACGTAAATTTATTTACCATAATATAGTCATTAAATAATTGTTCAAAAAAATCTGTATATTTAACAATCTACAGGAAAACAAAAAAAAAAAAAAGAAATGAGTAATTAACGTTTACTCAAATGAAAAATGTGAGACAAATGAGGGAAATTGAAATATTGTTGAATAATACAAAGTGCACAAATCTAGCATGAATTATTGACAAATTGACGGCGATAATCAATTCGCAACAAGGGCCAAACACACAGCAACAGCAACAGCGCAACGAAAATAAATAATCGGGCAGCGATAGCAACAGTACCGCCAACACCACCAGTACCAGCACTAGCACTAGCACTAGCACCGGAGCCATCGGGGACAACAACAACTTCACTCGAAGGTAAACTATTGGGAACACTTATTTCAGTTATCACATTTTGCTGATTTCCATTTGACACTTTTACGAGCGCTTCCAGCGGCACTTAAACGACCGTTTGCGGAGGCAGAACACTTGCGGGAGGGCCAACGGCCACAGTTAAAACTGGGAATAAAAGCAAGCTGCAAAGTGCAACCACACGATTCTACAGGAATTTTTGTGTATGGCTCCGCTGTAAAAGCTGCAATTTGTCACGTGTTGAGTCATGTATAAAGTTTCATTCTCGCAACTGCAGCAGCCTCCTCCTCACTCCCCTTAAAGCAGCCCACAGTTTGCGCTTCAACGCAATTGCAGCTGACACGTTTTAGCATGCAAATAGGCGTGGTATGAGTGCATATCAGCGGTTTCCTGTATAATCTAATTCAATTATCAGCTTAGTATATAATTTATTTATGTGCATTATTTAGTATTCATAACATGGCATTATCCTACGGCATTCGCCTTACCTTACATATTTCGCTCACAAATGTTTCCTGAGTAGTTTTAAGTGTTAGGGTAAGTACGGAGCATCCTGTTTGTCCTTTTTTGTCCAAGTCTCCTTCCAGTAAGTTGTGGTATTATTGTTAAAATTCATAGTTTGCGTACGTTGTGTTCAAGGCTGCGAAACATGCTCTGCAGTTAGATTAAAATTAAGGAAACTAGGACGATTTCATAACAAATCAATATACTTACCCCCCTCCTTCCCGCTGCACCCATATACCAACCCTCATGAATGTGTGTGTGGATTTAAAAAGTTGGCTCGGCTGCTGGGGTCAAGCTGAGATAAGATTTTGAACCTGTGAAAGTGCAATTTCATTAATGATAATAAAATAAATTATTATTTTTTTGTTGGATTTATTATTGTTAATTACGGTAGCCTTATTTTATACAGAGCTAATTTATAAGTTTCATTGCTATCGCTCTGATGTCGATATTATTCTGCTTAATCGAATTTGAGCTGATAACTTTAATCTTGCGTGTACACTTGCCGTGTTTCTGGTATCGATTTACGACCAACATCAAGTGAAAAATACCCCCTTATCGGAGCAATAAAATAAGCTTTGAATCAATCACTCATATAGCAAAATACTCCAACTCTGTTGATCGCTTGTTCAAGGATACAAATAAACAATGCTGATTATATCTTTGGGTGACCAGGTTATCTGACGCCAAAACCAATTCCATGCAAGTGTAACTAATCTGGGTTATAAGCGTTGACGCATTGAACCGAATCACATATTTTATACACATTTTCCTAGTTGCGTGTGATGACAACGTCGGCATTTTTGTTTCTATCGCTTCCTGATAGTGTTCCATATAAACACATCAAACGCTATCAAACCAAAGACGCACCGGTTGCTTGTCACCGTGCGTATCTAATCGCAACGAAATCTCGCTACATACAATTTTATATTATAACATATCTTTGTTTGTTTCGGCATTTAGCGTCATATGTAGTATATTTAAATGCGAACTATGCACTATTTCGACTTGTCTACTTATATCACAATTCTAGTTCATGATTTTGTTCAGCTAATTGTTGGAGTTTGTGCCTCATCACACTCGCATTTCTTTTAACAAATTTGGTACCGATATCATCAGAAGTAGATAAAAAAGTTGTTCGACAAAAATAAGTATTTTTTAGGCAATTCAGAAACTCGATCTACGCCGGAACGGACGCAACGATTTGTTGTACAATCAATTTTCCACCATTTGTGCACAACATTTGCGCCCAATTTAAGTTACTTGTGTTTGTTTGCAATCTCTGCTATGCTTATTATTATTATTACATTTTACACCATATAATTAATTATGACTGGCAAGGGGTTGGGGAATGGAGAACTAGCTACTGAGCATTTCGACTCGAAGAGAAAAAGATTTTTTAGAAAGCAGCGTTTTTGAGACCATGTCCGGGCAGGATTTGAACGTACGACCTTCTGAGTGTGAGCTTAGCATGGTTACCACTAGACCACAGAGGGTGGCTAACTCTCTGCTATGCTATTAAGCAAGTAGTAATTGAAAAGAAGGGGGTTGTTTTAATACCAACATAAAAATTTTGAACAAGTCAAATGTGCACACACACACTTTAATTATGCGTAAGGTGTAAAAATGCCCCTGTGGCTGCTAAAGGATGAGGTATTGCGAAAAAGGTGATTGATGTGACCTTTGACCCCTGGCAACTTGAAGCCAGCACGATATCAATGAACGTTTGTTGCAGTTTACTTACATATAACGGGTAAATTAAAGTGTGTGTATGTGAGTCTCTCTCTGGGTGCGTGTGTGTGTGTGTTTATGTATGCTCATCCCAAAGCTGCTGGACTGTATTGGAAGCGACACCATCATCACGTGCTGCTATTATTTCCATTAATTTTTATATTCCCACTTTTTTTGTCGCTTGTGTTTTACTTTCGGCTCGCTAACAAATTGTTAACATGAAATTGGAAGGTCATTTTGCCTTCTGTCGCACTCTCTCTCTCTCCGAGTTCTGTGTGTGTGTTTCCAAACAAAGCTACAAAGCTAGCTGACTAAATGCAAACAATTATTTATAAATACATTTAAACATATAAAGTGATATTTTGTGTATGGATTGCGTGTTGTTTTTGTACGCCCTTAAAACTGCTGGGAAGGTATTTGATTTTTAATTTGAAATATTGCCACGTTTGTTTGTCATTTTTTTGGATTTGTTTTCGTAAACGCCGCACCCACTGTTCGCTTTCAAGCGTAAATTCCACTTTCCTCAGCCATTCATTCTGCCAGCTGTGCTGCTCAGCTCTGGTGGCTACTTGCATGTGGCCCTTCATTCCAGTCAAAAGTTAACTCGAATGAAACACCACAGCATGAAGTACTGAATCCATTGCTCTGAAACCGTATTGACGAGTATAATTGCAGAGCAAGCATATTCGGCAGCCTAAAAGGGGGTCTAATAATTGATTCTTTCTTGCTTTAATGTTTTACATATGTATGTATATGTATGTATGTATGCATAAGTATAAATGGATATGTGCGACTTGTGGAAAGGGGGAGGGGGGCGGTTGTTGGTGTTCTCTTCTTGGCTGTTATATTTTGCATATGTATATTGAATGGGGAAATTAGTAAGACTTCTAATTAATTTTGAACACTGTAATTTTTTTGTTGGTTTTCTAGTTACAATAATACAAATTGTCACGAAAATTAGTTCTGCTAGTTATTACGCATCACCGGATTGTGTCAAGTATTACAAAAACATATGTACATATGTACATATATCTTTTTATTAGCGAATCTCCTTTAAAAGTAGTTCAGTTTGAAGGAAGTTCAGTCAATAAGTTGTTACTTGCTTGTTACTTGTTAAAAGGAGGGTTTAATTATATTCCAGAATTTCAAAAGCCTCGCTTTTATACTGCGAATTCAGTCTTATTGGTGCTGCTTTGAATCCACAACTGAACACCGTTGTTAGTATGTCATTTTCGTTCATTTTGTCCGCTTTTCAGAATGAGCCAATAAATTCAAATACATATATGGTCCATGAGTACTACAATGACGGGCGAAGTGTGCCGTTAGGCAACCGCCATTACCAAGGTCAGCATTGCTTATACCAGATAGTATGAGAAAAATACATGACTAAAGAGTATCTTAATGGGATCATTAAACACTAATGTGATCGATCACTAATCACTAATGTGATGGATCACTAATCACTAATGTGATGGATCACTAATCACTAATGTGATGGATCACTAATCATTAATGTGATAGATCACTAATCACTAATGTGATGGATCACTAATCATTAATGTGATAGATCACTAATCACTAATGTGATAGATCACAAATCACTAATGTGATAAATCAGTAATCACTAATGTGATCACAAATCACTAATGTGATCACAAATCACTAATGTGATACATAACAAATCACTAAAGTGATATATCACTAATCAATAATGTGATATATGTATCAGAAATCACTAAAGTGATATATCACTAATCACTAATGTGATATATAACAAACCACTAAGGTAATATATATCACTAATCACAAATATGATAGATCACTAATCACTAATGTGATAAATCACAAATCACTAATGTGATACATCACAAATCACTAATGTGATACATCACAAATCACTAAAGTGATGTATCACTAATCACTAATGTAACCGATCACTAATCACTAATGACTAATATGATCGATCGCTAATCACATAGCAGGGCTTATATATTGTGTTAATGTCATGTTTATATTGAATTGAATTTAACGTTTATTCATGTTTACTTATGCATACTGAAGCGGCTCTTTTTTATCGTTCTATTAACTCTCGTTTGAAGTAATCAATGCACCTGCATTTTGACAGGCGCTGTTTCCTGCTTCGAATACTTTGGCACAGGTTAAATGGGTTCATCAACTGCAAATTAGCCACACTGCAGCATCAGGTGGAAGAGTGCATTGAACCTTTAACCGCCCACTCCGCTGACCCGTTCACATAGTCAGATTTGCTGCTATTGTTTTGGTTGTTGTTGTTATTACTATTGTTGTTGTTGTTGTTGTTGTTGCATTTTAAATATTCAACGCGCCGGCTTATAGCCTTGTTTCCAAGTGTTATTATCTTTCTGTGGATGGCACACTAACAAAACTAGTTTCTCAATTTCGTGAAACAAGACTCTCTTTCAGACACATACTCGTACCAAACAAAACAAAACAACTTGGAACTCTCTCGTTGTCGCTGCCCCGCACTTTCCTCTATAGTGGCAAACCATATGAGAGTGGGTGGAGGGCTATCGAATAACCTGACAAAAATAGCCCAATAAGCGCGTTATAAAGGCTTTATATCTGTCAATCTTAATTGTATAATTACGCTGTATTATTATAACTACGAAAGTGGGCGTCAAATTTCCTTTCAATGATTTTTGTACACATCAAAATATTAAGTTTCATCAGCTTTCACATACGATGAAGAATGGGTCGCTTATTAAATAACAAATAGACAATTATTAATATTATTATTATTATTATTATTATTATTATTATTATTATTATTATTATTATTATTATTATTATATCTTACACCATAATTAATTATGAGTGCAAGGTGTTGCGGGAATGAGTATTAGCTACAGAGGCTTTCGACTCGAAGAGAAAAGGATTTTATAGAAAGAAGCATTTTGAAGACCAAGCCCGTGGCAGGATTTGAACCTGCGACCCTCGGGGTGTGAGTCTAGCATGCTTACCACTAGACCAAAAGGGGGCTATATTAATATTATTATAACTTACAGCATATTTAAATATGTCTGCAAGGGGTGCGGTGGGCGCTGAATAAGTACTGACATCTAAGGTCTTCGACTGGAAGAGAAAAATATTTAGACACATTTCGAGGCCATCCCTAGGGTTGGATTCGAGCCAGCCACTTCACGACTGTGAGATTAGATGGCTTACCCTACGGAGACCAGCATGTTTACCACTAGTAGACCCCGAAGGCAGGCAACCACAAAAAAATTCAACCACAATTTCTATCTAACATACAAATTAAATTGGTTTCTTTGAGCTCATTCAACTCACAAACCAGGATAAAGTGTATAAGAAAACACTTTAAGGACATCACCTGGTATATAGCCAAATTATTATTAGTCAACAGCTTAAGAGAGATAGTCAAGCATACAAACCGAGTAAGGTTTAGTTTCGTGTTTATTGTAATTTGGAAATGTTGAGTTTCCTTCTACAAAACAGTCTTCAATGAGCATCATATTTCTCATGTGGGGACTCATTTATAACAGGCAATGATTCTACTATAATTATGTGAGTTTATATATGCTTGGGTGGCTTCCGTGGTCTAGTGGTACTAGTCTTACAGTTGTGGGGTCGCTGGTTCAAATGTAATCTTAGGCATAGTCTGAAAAAATTCTTCTTTCTAAATATTTTTCCCTTAGTTGCTAGTACTCAATTCCCTAAACCCTGGCAGGCATATGATGGTCTAAAATATAGTAATATTTAATATATATTCTTTATCTTCCCTTCCCGAACTAAAATTCATATTTTTAGCTTCATCATTTTGACAGGCAATTCAATTTCAACTGATTCGTTTCTATTCCATATCAAAAATGATATTCAAACTACTCCCATGAAACTGAATCCTATAAGGAAATCCTAATTTCTGGAAAATGTATAGGAATATTCTCGTCGAAGAAATGTATTTCGCTCTCAACAGAGAGAATGAAAATGCGAGATTATGTAAACCAGGGAAAACAGAGAAAAGAAACTTAAAAGTCAAACGGCAAAGCAGCGAAATAAAGCAGGACGAAATAAAGGACGTTGTCCACTCAAAATCGTGGTGAATCCACTCAGAATCGACGCTGGCAGCGAAAAATACTTTATTTTCTCTGTGTTCTCTGGTACAGGAATCCACTCTAAATCGTGGTGAATCCACTCAGAATCGTGGTGTGTCCGCTACGGTCGCTGGCAGCGAAAAATACTTTATTTTCTCTGTGTTCTCTGGTACAGGAATCCACTCTAAATCGTGGTGAATCCACTCAGAATCATGGTGAATCCACTCAAATTTGTGGTGTGTCCGCTACGGACGCTGGCAGCGAAAAAGACTTTCTTTTCTTTGTGTTCTCTGGTACATGAATCCACTCTAAATCGTGGTGAATCCACTCAAAATCGTGGTGAATCCACTCAGAATCGACGCTGGCAGCGAAAAATACTTTATTTTCTCTGTGTTCTCTGGTACAGGAATTCACTCTAAATCGTGGTGAATCCACTCAGAATCATGGTGAATCCACTCAAATTTGTGGTGTGTCCGCTACGGACGCTGGCAGCGAAAAATACTTTATTTTCTCTGTGTTCTCTGATGTAAACACTCCTGATGAAAATGTGGGAACGGCAAACACATCTGAGAACTTTCTTGAGAACATTTCTTCGAGCTCAGACCTTTTTGAGTGGAAAGATTGGCACACTGAAGCAAATATATAGTATACATATATTATTGAACCACATTGAGTTGGAGAAAGAATGGCATATCTCAAGGTCCATGTATACATGTGTGGGTCTTGGGCATGTTTAGACACAGACACATCGATAGGTAATATTCCTCATAACAGTTGCTTGAAAAGAATGTGCGCATCTCTCAGTTCTTATATCATCAAATACGTACGTAGTTCTTGGTAGTTTAAGTGTGACGCTTCAAGTTTCTGTGGTGTGGACGCTTCCTAGCACCCCCGGATGACGCGTTCCTGGTTGCAGTTTCACGGCCATTTGCATTCAATTGGCATTAGGCACATTTAACACATTTAATAGCATTTTTATGAACTTATCTTTTGTTGTTTAGCGGGCCATAATATCAATTGCTAACAACCGATTCACTCAACTACAATTGCCGTTTCACATTTTGCATTTCTATAAATCTATTATTGAATAATATTTGAGGAAGTTTTATTAACAGCTTTTTTCACTATCGTGTTAATCAATTTAATCGATGTTTGTGAATAATGTTTGCATCGAGTTTGTGGGGTACAGTTTTCAGGTTTTCAACTTTTGTAGCTGGTTTTTAGGTACAGCTTTCTTTTCATTTATTTTCTAGATCGACTTACTCACATTTTCTAGGTAATACGAGAAGTATTCCGACCAAGAATGGGAGGTTTATTTATGTCTCTAATCGAAATCGTTGGACACATATTTTTATACATATAATGTAATAGTAAAGAAAGTTAGGAGTTATGTGCAAAATTTGATAGTCAATCATACCGACTATTATAAAGGAATCGGACCTATATAAGGAGAAAGCCTCGATGTTATTGCTTCCCTGTATTGGTTTATAAATTATAATTATACACCTAAGTATATATGGGTATGGCACATATTGTTATGAATTTTAGTTTCTTATTCAATCACTGGATTGTGTCCAAAATAATACAAACCCCTATTATAATTTAACATTTATTCATCTTCACTGAAATGACTATTTCGTCACAATATAACAAAAATACTTTTACAATTAATAGCAAATACAACTAAAAGGCGGGGCGGGGATATGGGGGTATTCATTATTCACGCCGCACACCATCAACTTCAACATTTAATTTACATAAAATAATTGTTAGTTTCAAAGATATTGCGGCGAATTTTGGCATTTCGCTCAATTCGTAGCAAGCAGTTAAATTTGATGTCGTTATTGATGGATTGTTCGAAGCATTAAACAGTTGTTTGTTTGTAGGGACGGCGTTGGTAACAGAATCGAATCGATTAGACCCTAAATGCACCCATTGGGCATGTGATTTGGGATCACGTCATGGTGAAAATAAGCATATATTACATTATGCAGTGATCTCACCGAAATATAGGGAGTACTGCGTTTCCACAGTTTCTCAGAGCTCTCACGTATGAACTATTCTGGGACCTGGCGATATGCTTCTGAAATTCTGTGCTGCGGAAACTTGGAGTTGCAACTGATGATATGTCCCTAGAAATATTAAGTTTGTAATAATGTCATTGACATTATCATTGGCTATAGTGCACTTCGACCAATTTGATCCTTTGTAATAAGTCTTAATTTAACCATCCATATTGAGCCTCTTTATAAATTTTAGCGCTTTATGGGGTTCCATGTTCCGAATAGTTTCTGGTGCCATTTTAGTAGCCCCCATTTAGAGGAAACGCTTTCTGCAGGGCATTTACAGAGCACGTGCATTGAGGTTTCTCCTGCGTAATCTGCATTCATGGTTGCATAATCTGCAGATATCCGTGAACGAAATTCCCGACTTTTGAGATGATACCTGAGTATGCAGTGGCCCGTCAGGTGTCCGGTGAGGATTCGGAGATCATCTCTGTTTAGCATGAGGAGCTTTTTAGATACTCCTCTGTCTGAGACTAAATATCTTTTGGTCTGACTTTGTCCTAAACTACCAGTCCACTGCCGGTCAAATTTTCGATCTACCCATTTCCTCACCAATTCTTTGATCTGGCTTTTTGGAGTCCACATTCAGGGCATATTAGGGGTCTTATTGATCCTCTTTAGGTTAGTTGTAATATAGTTTACATTATTTTTACTATAATTGGGCGGCTGGTTCATACCTCTTCTTGCCTTTCCTATTTTCTCAGGACGTTCCGTGGCATTTTGGAGTGGCAAATGAGAATTTGGGTCAAGTACGAGTATGTTTAGATTAAGTGGTTGTCTAGGGCACAGATAATCGGTCAGCAGACACTCTAAGGCCATGTGGACGCATATTGTGATACCACAACTTAGGCGGTATATATGTACCTCCCGAGAATCTGTGGGCAGCCTTGCTCCAACCATTTTGAAGGTAGGACGAATCTCAACAATTCTTTTCCATTGCTTTGTGATCGTCCAGGTCATTGAAGAGGGGGCACCCTAGGGTATTCCGCCTGCGCTTTGAGAGGGGCGGACTGTGACAGAGGAGTTGGAGTACTGAATATAGTACACTAAAGCCAAAGTTTATTAACAACAATAAAATCAAAAAGCAATCCTAGACATATAGGCCGAATTTTTCACTAACAGCTTCGAGGCGGACTCGTTTTACCAGATTCAGATAAAGTAATGAATATAGTATAAAGCAGAATGGCTTCAGGTGTCTCTGTAAATGTACAACATGGCGTTTGGTCCGTGGTGTGCGTCTCTCAATGCTTACACTAATAACTGGTGACACTGAGTATAGGAACGCCTTACTAGTCATAATACCAGGAGCCCTCATAGGAGAGTATTAACTTATGTCTTCATCCTTGTAATTGCATATTCTTTCACAACTGTCGGTGGCTAAATGTCCTGACCACCTGAATCGTCAGTCCCATCATCAAATACTAAATCCCGTCCTCTTGCCTTCTACTTCCAGACTTATAGTACAATGGGCATTACTTGCCTGAGTGCCTGGAGAGCTCCTTCTACGGCGGTTCTCCGGGCTACTCCAATTCTATCTAACTATCTATTCGTCCCCTCATGACCAACAACTGCTTCCGGAAATACGAAAGATTCTTATCCATATAAATTTCCAAGTTATTGTCAACTTATGATCGAATAACTATTAAATATTATCTCCATGAACACAATTTTGAACTTGTCGATTGTTCATCGGAGGGTCCAGAATTCTCCATTGATGTCCGTTTCGGTTTCACCTTCAATAGCAGAAAATCAATCTTGCTGTACATGAATAAAAGGGTCGCTAATATTTCACTCCCCAAAACCTTTCATATTAGGGCCATGTTACCGACCAGTTATTGGTCTAGTTAACTTGACTCTTCTTGCTGACAGTACCATAATGGAGGGGGGCGTATTCAATCAGCCCACACGTCCACTTTTGCCATGCGAGTATGTGAATCATGCGCATTCTTTTTGATTCGGTTTAGAGTTGCAAACACAACTGTGTCAGGCACATTTTCACACCCTACACTCACTTGAAGTGCAACTTCGATTTGCGCAAATGTTTGCGACTCTCTAGTGGAGGCGTGGCGGATGCATATATATATATTCTTGTTCAGTTGATTAAACTATTTCCGTTTGTCTTCACTTGCTTTATGTAAATAGCAGAGGCAGATCGATACAATTATGAACGCCCTCTTTCTGCCTGCCTTTTGTTCCTCTTGTAGAGAGTATATCAGAAGATTTGATTGAGCACAGCAGAAGATCCGATGTAGTCGGGATTGAAGCACATCAGAAGATTCGATGAAGTCGCCATTGAGCACAGCAAAAGATTCGATGTAATCGGGATTGAGTCCTCTATTAACCTGTTGACATTTGATTGAAAATTGCACAACAAATACGCCCACTTTAATACTCCTCTTTTATTGAAAAAATCAAATTGCGAGAGTCAAAGATGATGTCACTGTGGGACCATATCCACCTTTTATGGATACTTAGCAGATGCACTGAGTAGATTTGCGTCCTTATGCGATAACAGCCACTCCCATTTTCAGACCACTCCACACATTGTATAACTAACTCAATGTCCGTCTCTTGGGAACAAAATGAGGAAATTAAGTCGGAAATATTTCGACTGACACGCCCACAATAGCCCCAATTTGATGCATATGTTTTATTTAAGTGTCCTTTTCGGTCACTGTACCTCAGATGTGGAGAGTCCATCCTAGTCGGCACGACTGACTTTGATGTGATTTGTTCACCAGTCACGTTGCGCTCCACTCGGGAACGAAGTGTGTAAGTGAGACCTTAATTGCGGAATGTACGGGCGCCTCGTACGCAAAATTCAATAATGTTGTGTGAAATGAAAGCGTGGCGTGAATTGGTTGGTATCAGTTTGACTTTAGTTCAGCTCTAAAGTCATGCGTCGTCGGTTTTTGAATTAGTGGAATTTTTTTCTGAAAATTGTTTCAGTTTGTGTGGCCAAGCATTAAATTAGTGATCGTCAATACGAAGAATCCGAGCAGAAGGAAGTGCAGAGACGTTGTTGCACTTGAGTTGGTAAATGCCCGAGCCAAATAGTTGAGAGTGTTGCAAGTGAAGTGATCTTTTTTAATTGCAAGTCTAAATGAATCATAGAACACTGTAGAGACGAAGGGAAGACATGCAGAGTGTGAGGGGTGGTGATTAGAGAGTAGCCCCAAAAAAGCCAGTAGTTGGTTTGTGCAAATCTCCAGTATTCTTTATGTATTCAGGTCTCTGTGTCTTACATACTCGTATATAGCGAAAAATAATCAAAGTTTCAGACACAAATGCAGCGATTGCATGAAGATACTCTCTAAATTGATTCTCCGGGAAAGTGTGAAAAAAGAACAAAAACGTCCTTTAGCGACCCGGAAGTGAAATCATTGCAAATCACCAAATAATTATACTCGTATATACCGTGGAAAAGGTGGCGGATTCATAAACGAACGATGCCCCTTCCAAAGGATAGTTTTCATCCCGCAAAGAGCTCTTTGCTTTGTGACACCGAAGCAGGACTTTTATTCGAGATAAACAATTAAATATTTCAATTCATATCTCTGTGTAGAAGACAAGTTTAGTTCCGTAGTACTCAGTATAAATTTCAAGTCACATACTTCAGGTTTATACTTGAGATCATATACTTCAGATCATATACTTCAGGTAATATACTTCAGGTAATATACTTCAGATCATATACTTCAGGTCACATACTTCAGGTCACATACTTCAAGTAATATACTTCAGATCATATACTTCAGGTCATATACAACATATCATATACTTCAGGTCACATACTTCAAGTAATATACTTCAGGTAATATACTTCAGGTCACATACTTCAGGTCATATACTTCAGGTCATATACATCAGATCATATACTTCAGATCATTTACTTCAGGTCACATACTTCAAGTAATATACTTCAGATCATATACTTCAGGTCATATACTTCAGATCATATACTTCAGGTCACATACTTCAAGTAATATACTTCAGATCATATACTTCAGGTAATATACAACATATCATATACTTCAGGTAATATACTTCAGGTCATTCTACACTCAAATGTGCGTGAATAATCAGAGCCAACAGGTCGAAACCTTAATTACATCAAAGATCATATAAATTGGCCTGAACTGTAGCAAATTGGTGAGTTATCTGGGGTTAAATGGATGATTAGTACGTTTCCTTCCTCATCCCCTGTTATGAAGAACTACTCGGCATAAATTTCTACCACTTCATATACATTCAGTATATGGAAGGGACCAAAGCAATTTCTGAGAGTTTCTATTGAGAATCCCGATCTTTCCCTTATTTAGAGAGGCTTGAGAAGCTGTACCCACCCTTCTCATACCAGAGGAGATGGAATTTTCGATTATGTTACATTCGGTGAGGAGGTGGAACAGTTCCACACCAAATGATGAACACTCTATGCAGATATTAGATTGCTTTCTTGTTCATAATGACTATTACAATGATGTTTAAATCTCGGCTATTATTGAAATGTTTACTGCATCTAGCGAAATCGCTATGGGCCAAAAATTAATAATAATAATTATGGATTCATTGTTGTTGATTGTAACTGATGTTAATCTCCGTGGCATCGTATTTACGAGGGTTTGAAGGACATCGATTTTTGCCCATTCTTCTTGAATGGCTTTCGTAAGCTGCAATAGGGTATCAAATTGATGTCAACCTTTGTAGACTTGCTTGCAGCGTATGCTCCAGAGGCCGCGCGTCAGTACCGGAATATTTTTTGAGGAGAGAACTTCTTTGTGCGTTTAGCGCAGTGAATTGGAGGATTATCATGGTGATACGTCCACGACATGAAATTCTTCGGGAAATTTTAGTAAAACGTCATCCAATATCTCCACATAACTGTCGGCGATCCAACAGATTGGAGTCTTACCACGGTAGCTTAAGACAGCCCAGGTCATAAGATACCTACCACCCACGGTAGCTTAAGACAGCCCAGGTCATAAGATACCTACCACCCACGGTAGCTTAAGACAGCCCAGGTCATAAGATACCTACCACCCACGGTAGCTTAAGACAGCCCAGGTCATAAGATACCTACCACGGTAGCTTAAGACAGCCCAGGTCATAAGATACCCACCGTGAAAGTTTCGGAAGTGGCCCATGTCGTGGCTCGCAGCTATCTCTCCAGTACATCAGGTCCATCCAAAATAAAGTTTTGTTCATCGCTAAGAATAATGAATTGCCAGTCATCATCCAGAATTGTTAGTTTTCCGCAAATTCGAGTCAAGGAGCCTTGTGGCGTGGCATAAGCTTCGGTTAAGCAAATCGATTTTGACATTTTAAATTGGAATCTTGGCCCAAAATTTGTTGGATTTCCCTCTTCGTGATATTGAGAGAAAGTTCACTCCCAATTTGCTATGGGCTGATGTTTTCATTGACCACCAACCGTCTTATTTCTGTTTTGCATCAGTCATCAATCTTTGTTTTTGGATCAGTCTTTTTAATTTGTCCATAGTCCTCGGGGTTTTTGAAAATATTTGATGTAGTGTTCTTGTTTCGCATTAGTTTAAGTGCTATTTTTCGAACTCAAACTCCCGATTCGTGGTAAGCTAGAAGTCTAGCGCGTCCTCGGTGGATAATTGCGTTGCTTTCTTGGCATAGTGTGTTAACAAATTATATCGTGGTCATAGTTTCACCGAGCATGTCGGCAGTTTCGAGCTGGAAGTCAAAGTCGGTACTTTTTTTATTACTATTTTTTTTTTATTATTATATTTATTACTCTTTTTATTCATATTTTTATTATTATTATTTTATTATTATTTTATTATTATTTTTATTATTGTTTTATTCATATTTTTATTACTATTTTTATTACTACTTTTATTCATATTTTTATTATTATTTTATTATTTTTATTATTATTTTATTATTGTTTTATTCATATTTTTATTCATATTTTTATTCATATTTTTATGACTATTTTTATTCATATTTTTATTATTATTGTGTATTAATTAAATTTTTACGCATTTTATTGACTTTTCTGCGAGTACCCAAAATATCGACGGCAGCTAAAAACGCTGAAAATTATGAAAACAAACAAAAATTTGCTAAAAATTTAAATATGCCATTGATCGAGTCATCTTAATTAAATTCACATGCCACTCTTAATGAAAACAAACAAATTGGTTTTATTTAATATTTGTTTTTGTTTCGTTGTGTGTGTGTGAAGCGGAATAATTTGTGAACCATTCACTCGACAGTCAGCAAAATAGTTTGTTCTACCGCATTGTTCGATTGGTCAATTTGACTCCGCATATGCAAATAATGATATTTTCTCGTGTCACATGCAATAATTAGTTTTACAACACGCAATTCCTAGAAAAAGATGGATTGACATCGATCCCTGTCACTCCTGTTCACATTAATATGAATACTAACATTTCCCCGTGTGTGCGTGCATGCAAGATTTCGACACAACCGGTTCTGATCGAAACACGTGAGCTACGAAGCTAAATTAGTTTCCGCACTTTTTACAGTGGAAGTATAACATTATTATAGAGAGTAAATATATAAATGATGATTACTGGGGAGCTTTCCTTGAATACTTGGGTCGAAAGGAGCTAAATCCCAATTTCCTTTTCCAGTTTGGTTTAAGGAATAAATGGAATAAGGAGGTCTCAAAATATGAGAAGCCAAGAAGCTGGAATAAGTTACTTTTTCGATATTTTCCAGTCTATAATATCACACTACTCGTATTATAGAGAATAAATATATACGGATTTGATGATCACTGCAGAACTCCGCTGAACTCTTGGGTCGAAAATCCCAATGGGCTAAACCTAAACCTCGAGTCTTGTCCAATTTGGTTTAAGCAATAAATTTGATATCACTTCATAAGGAGACCTCAAAATATGAGATGCTCTTAAAGGACTCAATCCGGCAGTTTTCCATGTTGATTGGCTACCACTCCCAATATTATGGGAAACTAGAATAGCAGGTTGGAAAACCAGTATTGGGGCCGAGCAAGTATACAGTTGCTTCTCTAAATTTGGAGGCTGCAAGATCACCCTGCAATATTTTCCATATTATGGACGTCAAATATCACGCCTAAGATCCAGTTTTGCAGTGTTTCTCTTCAATACGTTAAACTGATTTTAAAATAGAAACAAAAATACATTTGATCATTTGTATTATTCCAAAGTTGGGCCTACTGAAAACACCCATTTTTGGGTTGGAAGTTGCCTCACCGTCACTGACTTGAACAAATATTTTATATTTGTCTTGGATTTAAATTGGAACAGATATAAACTAAACACTGAAACCCAAACAGACAACTTTATTTACGGCCTCATTCATTTGTTTCGTTTATTGAGATAACAACTTCGTGTTTATTTGAGAAGTCTACAATTGCTTCTCCAAATTTGGAGGCTGCGAGATCTGTCCAGTGCAGTCTTCGTTTTAGTGGCGTTTCGCGCATCTTCAGAGCGGTTTAAGTGCGATTAAGGCTCGTTTAAAGGAAGGAGCCTGTTGTAGCAGCAGTGCAGCAAGATTACGTGGTCTCTTCCTTGCAGAACGAGTGTGTGAAAATGCTGGATGTAGGTTCCTCAAATATATCGTGTTTGAAGTTTAATAGATGGCATTAATCTATGTTCGTTTCTGTGGAGAATTCATTTTCTTTCGAGCGAAAATCAACATAAAATTGAAAATAATGCGAGTATGAGTCGAGTTGGAGTAGGTGTGTGACGAGTACGTGAGTAACTCGAATCCTGACTCGTTTTCGTTAAATTTCTATTCGGTGTTTTTTAAGCCCGTGTAAATAGTGACTCGGGTATTTGGACCTGGCGACAGCTACTTTTATTTGTGAGAATAAGGATCCTACGTTTTTATTATGCTCGAAAATAAGCTTAAAATTGAATTAGTTACTCGAATGGCGGCATCTATTTTGAGCTGAGTGATCTTACTAAATTGTTGCAATATTGTATTTGTCTTTTGTAGTATTCGCTATTTTCCCGAGTCTACGAGTAACGACCGTCAATGCCGAGCCGCACCTGGAAAATTGAAGGATACTCGAATCCAACTAGAAAGTGTCCCTAGTCGCATCGAGTTGAATCGAGTCAAATGAGAATCGAGTCAAATAAGAATCGAGCCTTAAGGAGATCAAATGACAATCGCGGCAAAAGTGAATTGAGTCGAATGAGAATCGAGCCAAAAGAGAATCGAGTCAGATGAGAATCGAGTCAAATGAAAATAGAGTCAAATGAGAATCAATTGAAATGTGAATGACAAATGCGTCTTAAGCAGCATTGAGTCAAATAAGAATATAGTCAAATGAGAATAGAATTAAATAAGAATTGAGTCAAATGAGAATTGAGTGAAAAGAGCTTCGAGTCTTAAAGAGAATCGAGTCAAACTAGAATCGAGTCAAATGAATCAAGTCAAATGAAGCAAGTCAAATGAGATTCAAGTCAATTTGAGTCAAATGAGAATCGAGTCAAAGGTGATCAAGTCACATGAGAATTGAATTAGACGAGAATCAAGTCAAATGAATCAAGTCAAATGAGATTCGAGTTGATTTGAGTCAAGTGAGACTCGAGTCAAAGGTGAATCGACTCACAAGAGAATCGAGTTAGACGAGAATCAAGTCAAATGAGATTCGAGTTGATTTGAGTCAAATGAGAATCGAGTAAAATGAGAATCGAGTAAAATGAGAATCGAGTAAAACGAGAATCGAGTTAGACGAAAATCAAGTTACACGAGAATCAAGTCAAATGAGATTGGAGTTGATTTGAGTCAAATGAGAATCGAGTAAAATGAGAATCGAGTTAGACGAGAATCGAGTAAAATGAGAATTGAGTCAAACTAGAATCGAGTCATATGAATCAAGTCAAATGAGATTCGAGTTGATTTGAGTCAAATAAGATTCGAGTTGATTTGAGTCAAATGAGAATCGAGTCAAACGTGAATCGAGTCACATGAGAATCAAGTTAGACGAGAATCAAGTTAAATGAGATTCGAGTTGATTTGAGTCAAATGAGAATGCAGTCAAATGAGAATGCAGTCAAATGAGAATCCAATCAAATGAGAATAAAGTAAAATGAGAATCGATTGTAACAAGAACCCAGTCAAATAAGAATCGAGTCTTAAGGAGAGTCGAGTCGAGTCGTCGAGTCCAAATACTTGAGTTGGTAAATCACTAAGTTAAAGATGCATTAGAGACATGATGGAAGTGGGGCTGTTGAAATTAGAACAGGAGACTGAACATAACTTGCCTGAGAATAGCTTAGAGTGCGACGAATCTAGTCCAATTTATGAATGTAATTTTTTAATCGATGCAATATCAATATCGTGATATATGTTGAAGAAAACACGTCGGAAATATATCAAGTAAAGTACTTACAATAAGCGCCCCCATAATTTTACTAATTTCTCAGGATTTTCCAGAAGTTTTTTACGCAAACAAAGCAATCCAGAATGATGTTGTTTTTCTCGCTATCTACGCCGCACTTTTGCCAAATTTTATATGATATAATAATTTATGTTATATTATTTTATACACGCATGTCCTAATCGAAGTGATATGTCAATATCTGTGTATAGAAAATTGCTGAAGGTGAATGAGATTTAGTTTTGCACTTTATATGAAAACAGTGCTGAGGTGCAGTAAATTGAGAAAGATTAAATTTCTAATCGTGCCAGTGGTTTATTTGCTGTTCTATCACTCCATTAATCTCTCCTCAATTTATGATATGCGCACTTCCCACTTTTATTTGCTCCGTCCACTTTGCATTCCCATTCAAGTAGTAGTCACTTCATTACAATCTTTGAGGACTATCAGAAATAGATGTGAGCCAATCTCACACAAATTTCACCTCTACATCTCTGAGCAGTGTTGAACCGCCCTCACTAGGGTGGGGGTGTGTGTTTTTGTGTGGCACCACTCATTAAGCCGCATTTGGGTGACAATTTATGCATGCTCAAAATGATTAACTTGAGGGCAACACCAACACTACCGCCACATTGCCTTCGGTGGGAGGAGTGGCGTGCATTTACTTTTTGTTGTTCTATTTTCGCGTGTTTTTCCGCTTTTAAGTGGCTTATCGCAAATGTTGATCTGGCTTTTACATTTCTTCAATGCTGATAATTTCCCATTCCAGGAACGCGCTTAATTTGATATTTTCATGTTATTTTTTTAATGAATGTCGTCTTAAACAAATAAATATCATTCATCAAATTTTATGTGAATTTCTTCGGCGCAATTGTTTGTTTTTTATGTTTTTTGGTGTTTTGTGATTGCTGCGGAGTCAGTTCCGCAGCGGAAAGTTCATAAATATGATAATGAAATTGCAAATCCAAGTAGGGCAAAACTGTGGTACTCGGCGGTTGTTTGTGGTGCTACAAATACCCTACACATATCGTTCCTGGTGCCTTGGTGGCTCAGAAGGTGCCCACACAACAGCAACAAGCTAAAAAACGAACCCAATTGATTTCCCGGCAATAAGAAAATACGAAAAGGAATTTCAAACCCTGGTTTAAACTGGAACAAGGTGGAGTCATTGGGTGCCAACTCAGAACTGTACGGAGGATGAGTCATCAATTCGATGTTTTGACTGCTCAAAAATTCAAATGTTTGACGAGATGAGTGAGAGCTCGCATTGTCATGATGGAAAATGATTCGTCTTTGGCGGTCATTTTAACGAATTTCTCCGAAGAGTTCCGGCAAACAAATGGTCGTGTACCACTCAGAATTGACCGTCCTACGTTGCTCAAGCGGAACAGTGGCCACATGACCCATTCGGCCGAAGAAACAGGCGACCATTTGCTTCGCTGTGCTTCTTCCACGAACAACTTTTGTTGGATTTAGCTCGTCTTGGAGTGCCCACACGGTCGATTGTTGTTTTGTTTCCGGCTCATACGCATATATCCATTATTCGTCACCTGTCCCGATTCTATACACGTCTTTTGAAGAACCACGGTCGATCTTTTTAATAATTTCCGTACACCAATTGACTCGAACCTTTTGAGCGATTGTCAAATTATGTGGGATCCAACGCGAACAAATCTTTTTTACAGCCAAATGTTCATGCAATATGGAATGTATGGAAGTGGAAGTAATGCCCAAGATGTCCTCTATCTCACGGTATGTCACATGACGATCTTGCATCATCAGTTCACGCACTACATCGATGTTTTGTGGCACAACAACCGATTTTGGACGACCTTCACGGAGTTCGTCGGCGACCGAACTACGACCACGCTTGAATTCACTATACCAGCGATATACTGTGGTTTTTGATGTTGCTTTATCGCCATACAAAGAACTGAGTTCATCGACACGTTCCTGCTGAGATAATCCACGTCGAAAGTTGTGAAAAATAATCCAACGAAAACCTTCTCTTGAAATTTCCATTTTTTGGCCAAATTGACTTTCTTAACTCACTCTAAACAAAACAAATAGCACTTGTACATCAACACGTTGTGAGTACGTTTATGCTAAAAAATGTCAAACTTTATTATGGCGTTGCCAGATTTTAGCTATTGACATTAGTGTTGCCAGTTCCCTAAATATAAATAGTACCCCTCGTACCATACTTTGCCGAATGCTTTGGCTACATCGAGAAAGATGATTGAGCATACCTTGCTCTCTTCTAAAGCTTTTGCGATTGTGTGTCTGAATATATGGACTTGGTCTAGTGTCGAGTCCTTGTTGCGAAAACCAAATTGATGTGTTGGTATCAGTTTTCTGCTATCTATGATAGGCGGTATTCTTTTCATGAATAGCTTTACAAATAGTTTGGATAGCATTGGTAATAGAGAGATTGGCCTGTGTGACGTTACATCATGTAAGGATTTTCCTGGTTTGTGGATCTTGATTACCTCTGATACCTTCCAGTATATACGGGCATGTTTCAATCTGCAGCTAGTTTTGTTAATTTTGTTAGCATGGCAATCATTCTGGTTGGTGGTTGTTTTAAGATTTCGGTTGTGATTAGGTCGTAGCCTGGATATTTTTTTTGCCCTCAAACCCTGCCTGATTTCTCCTAACATTTCAGTTCATCAATTTCGTGACTATCTTCTTGTTATTTGAGGAGAAATATTTCACCTAAAAAACGAGTGCCAAGATAATCGAGGTACCTGTATTCGTTTTTTTCTTGGATACATTTTATGAAAAGAAATCAGGTTCCAATTTTTTTTCTGGACTGCGTGATATTGGAGGTCGATCTTTACTGGGCAGATCAAAATTGAAAGCTTTAGGGAACTACATACAATATCTCTCATTGGAGTTGCACTTTCAGTTAAACAGATATCTGAGCTAATACCTTGGAGTTTCTATGTGGTTCCATATACGAGTATGGTCGTCTGTCTTTTATAGTAGGCATCTACGTACAACATATCAAATTGGGCGAAGTGCACTGCAGCCAATGATAATAATATAGTATAGTGACCACTTTGTTTCTCCCACACGATATACTATTTAGAAAAGGCAGCTGCCATTATTTCTATACAAACACTCGGAGGACACGTTCTGCAACCAATCAGCAGCATTTCTTTGCATTAAAACTTTGCAACTTTGCAATTTTATTCAAGTACTTTGGGGAATTTTTCATGTTCGCTAATTTCATTGTTAAATTCAACCCATTTGTAGACGTGGACTTAAGTATGAAGTCGTGACAGCAGCACGTGCCAAGTGTAGTGCACTATTAATAATCGAGACAGCAGCACGTGCCAAGTGTAGTGCACTATTAATAATCGAGATACGATCGACTAGAAACATTTTTGATTAGCTTTTCTTTTTTCTGTATGTTGTTTGCTTGTTTTGGTCAGTAGCTGAGTTGGTAGTGATCTACTAACTGGCCTTAAGGAATAGTTTCTTGGTAGCGATACTGTGCTTGGCCTTCCACGTATTTATCGCTTTTAGGTCATTTCTTTCTTCATGAAGTTTCTGTGATTTTAACGTTATAGCGATAAGGTTCGCTTTATCACGCAAAACTGTTTTGTCTTCCGCAGTGGGTCCACAATTTTTATACATATATAAATATATATACTAGCAATGATAGTGTAAAACACCATCTGATTAGCGTTTATTGTAGTTCAAATATTGCGATATGATTAATGGGGCTGGGATAGGAGCGAATAGAATGGAGCACGCGTGTAAATATTCTACAATTATTGCAACATCCCAGCAAATCTTTTCTGTTGTGTGCTTTTGTTTCAGATAAGAAGAAGGTTCTAATAATTTGTCGATGGCCCTGTATATTGCACCTCCACTGGTCTATGACAAGTAGACAGCAAGTGTCTGTGTTCCGGGGTCTCGATTTGCTCGTCTACAAGGCATCCAACTAATATTCTAGCCAACAACTTGTTGCATGCTTTCGATTACATCAGCAGCACGCTCATTTAGACGCGGCCAATAAACCGAATGCACGCATTGTCAAGTTTCATGGGAAAGATTGTAAATTGCATATTGCAAAAATTGAACTCGTACTGGTCGGGCCACCCAATGAAAATTGAGACTGCTGTGCGTCCGTAGCTCTGGAGCAAGGAGGTTATGAGTCTCCGTATCACTTACCGACTGCAATCAATAATAATACTTGCATTACGGGTTTGCGTGGATTGATGCCTATTTGGCTAGTAATAAGTTACTAATATACATATAAACACTTAGTTAAGAGGCTCTGGTCTGAGGAAGCTGTAGGATCCAGAAAAACCTGGGATCACCAGAGAAATAGCGCAATTAATGCAACTAGGAGGCGACTCTCGACACAACAGTTTCAGTCCTGACATGTCACACACAGGCTCAGAGGCTTAACCCTCCTCTTCAATGACTGTTGTCGCAGTTGCGGGTCGTCGGACGCAGAGGAGGACATCCCACACTTAATGTGATATTGCCGTACCCCTGCGAGGAGGAGATTTCGATTCCTAGTGGCACCTTTTCTCGAGGATCTTGATGCGGTGTCCTCCATTAGTGCAAGCAATGTCGCTCGCTTCATCAGGGAATGACACCTTTGAGTCCTGGGGGTGTTTCAGTTGAACGTATCTGTGGTATCACGTCTCTGTGGGATAACAATGGGCCAAGGATTGGCAAGCTTTCTTTAGGTCCACCCTAGCCTAGCCTATACACAGGTCCTCACAAGTGTATTTATATTATTCTTTTTTTTCTATACAATCAGCTGATGTTCTTTTGGTCCCTCTCTATCTCTCTCTCCCTCTATCTCTTTCTCCCTCTATCTCTCTCCCTCTATCTCTCTCTACCTCCCTCCCTCTATCTCTATCTTTATCTCCTTCTCTCTCTATCTCCCTCTATCTCTATCTTTATCTCCTTCTCTCTCTATCTCCTTCTCTCTCTATCTCTATCTCCTTCTCTCTCTATCTCCTTCTCTCTCTATCTACTTCTTTCTCTATCTCCTTCTCCTTCTCTCTCTATCTCCTTCTCTCTCTATCTCCTTTTCTCTCTATCTACTTCTCTCTATCTCTTTCTCTCTCTATCTCCTTCTTCTCTCTCTATCTCCTTCTTTCTCTATCTCCTTCTCTCTCTATCTCCTTCTCTCTCTCTCTCTCTCTCTCTCTCTCTGTCTATCCTATATAGTTGTCAAGTATGTAGTGGAAAAAATGCGTTCTCACATTTTAGTACTTCATATAATTTTTTTGAGATATAATTGGAGATAGGGCGGAGAACCGCCTTAGAAGGAGGTCTCCAAGTTCTCAGGCAAGTTTTGCCCATTGTACTATTTTCAGTGCCTGAATGTATGCAGGAGTGGACAAAATTAATGCATGGTTATGAGAACCACTTTCTTTTCGATTCACGTCAATTTCGCCCCCATCAATCACAGTCAAAATCTACAAATACCACACGACGACGCACTTCAATCAAAACACGGAAGGGAAAGAGGCAATAATTGATTGATGACTGACCATGTTTGTATGCCCAGCAGCCGCGCTGTTTCTGCGCCAGTTCAATCAAAGTTCCATTATTGGTCTCATTTTCATATGTTGCAGATATAATTCTATGTAAAAATTAAACATTTTCTGAGAAACATTTGTTATACAGAGTTAATAGCTCCTTCCACTTTATATGCGGCACGTAAATGCCATTTTAATAGTATCGCAATTTAAAGTCTTATTTTTCCATTTTGCTTTGCGCGCATTGTCAATTAAGGCAATGACGGACATTTTTCTGCATGTGGAGTTCTAGTTTAATATTTAATTTTATGGCATGAACGAGGCACGTATTTGTTTGAACTGAGGAGTTCATTGGAAGAACGCATTGCGGCCATGGCATAGTTAGTACCAGGTAAAGGCCGCTTAAGGAGTGATTAATTTTATTGAAAGTGTGCTACATTGAACAAACTAACCTAATTGGAAAAACAACGATTGGAACTAAATTGGAACTGTTTGGATGGATTTCTTATTATCAGTGAATATTTTATATTTACTTTGGTTTTGCTCAGTGATAATTTTGCTGTGTACGGTTCTGAACTTTCTTGTGTAGAGCGGGTTTTTACGTACTACATATGTACATAGTATGTACATACATATGTGCCTATGCCTGCTATAGAAAACTTCAGTAAAAGTGTGTTGTGAGTTTGTTCTTTTTAAGAGGGGGGAGGGGGAGGGGTTAAATGGGTACTGGCACACAAACACATACATAGCGTAACTCAACAGTCTAAGCTCAAAGCGAAGTTTTTTTTATTACCAAAAAGGATATTGAAACTTAGATTTTACAGAAAATTTGTGCTTTTTCTCTTTCTCTCTCTGTATACGTATATTATGCGCTGGCGATAACTTAGGAAGGTTTTTACAGAAAATTGTTGCTTTTTCTCTTTCTCTCTCTGTATACGTATGTATATTTGGCTCTGGCGATAACATAGGAAGGTATCAGTTTTGAGCTTACATCCAGTGTTGCGGTTTTGACGCCTTTCAAATGTGGTTACTTTTTTGTGGTTGTGTAACGAGATCTACAATGAGTACTAAGAACTAAATACACGCGAATCATGATTCACTTGATTGTATTCACATGCATTTACAGTTATTGCAAAGCCATCGAACCTAATACGCACTTTTTTGTTTGAGATACATTGATAATTATACTCAACATGTTTGAAAGTGGAGAGTTTGACTCTCTTATACCAAAGAGCATACATTCTCTTATACCAAAGAGCATACATATATAGAGCTCGCATGTCGAACAAAGTTATTGTTGCAAACATTTTGTTCGAGGGGTTTTCTAGTAAACCCCTCGAACATAAATACATGCATTGCATCTCGCTTCCGCTTGCCGCTCACGAATTTGGTGAAATCGCCTTCACTTCCATTTTACAAAATCTCTAATACTCTGCTTAAACTCTTCAAGCGGATGTGTGATCGCTTCATTGCAGTATTGTGCTTTTCACTTTTTTCTGCGAAACAATCACAACGAAACAAACGTTAATTGCATTTTTAATTTTTTTTATTTTCTTATTATACTGTGATATGTTGAACATTTAAAAAATAAAATATGATATTAAGTAATAAATAAAAATGAATTTATGTTAAGTAGAAATATTTGTATACGCGTTTTTATAAATAGCATTTAAAAATTAAATATTGTAATCTGTTTTGGAGGCTAATCAATTCCGCTTTTTAGTATTACATTTTAGATATAAGCAAGATCCCTCAACAGGATTTCTCCAAAATACATAAATTCCTATGGGAAATAAGTTTGACAGAAGATCTGTAAATGAGACTAACTTTTTAAATAAATAAGGGCATTACAATAGAACTTTCAGGTTGCGGTGTATGACACTCCTAAACAAATTTAATCTAATTTAGTAGCAATATTACTAGCTGATGCAGCACTGCTGGCGGGATTTGATAAAATGCCCAATGCTAGTTCTAGCAAGCTTGGATAAAAATTTACACAGTTGGTTGGTTCTCCACCGTTGCTTCAATTTTAAATTTTCAACAATTATGTTTTCCGTGTAGTTTTGTATTAACTCTCATCATTCATTTCCATCTGCAATATATCCCTATAGTCAATAAGATAAGACCTGTTTATAAAAAGATTAACACATTTTTAGCTCAATCTAAAATATTTCGCAATAAACTTCAAACATTTTATACTTTTTATAGATTTTGATTGTACTGCACCGCCTAGCACACAAAGCAAAGTGATATGTAAAATAAATTAAAAGTAACTAAAAATAAGTATATTTAAATGAGTACGATTCTAAGTATTTTTCTAATATTTCGCATCAAACCAGAGAGAGAACTAGAAGTATGCTTCAAACTCAGAAGCATAACGGGCTTCTTTTTGGTTACTTTTTATAATTTGGTTACTTTTAAAAATAAATCCGGTTACAAAATTTGTTTGTCCTGCGGCAACACAGCTTGCATCACTGCATACAAAGAGTGATTGCTGTATAATTGCGACATGTAACGTACTCCTACACTTGGTTGTGGCTGATTATGTATACATATGTATATATGTATATACATACTTATTTTGAGCAAAGTTGAATGCAGTGTTGGCCTCTACTTTTAATCGTTATAGATAGAGAATCGTTATACGAGTATGTAGATAGAGAAAGGCTCGAAGTTTTATGTTATGACAGTAAACAATATTAATTTAATAACAAAAAAAAAACCTTCATGAATATATTAGAATTTTCGATATCACAATGACTACATTAAAATATACATATATTGATAATAAATATAAGGGACAAATAAAATGCACTTAATTTTAATAAGATTGTTTATCGATTGTTGCGACCTCCGGAAGAAATTTAATTACTAGAATTTAAGGTCTAAATTACGAATTAATTGTTATTTTTTAAATATATGTACATATGTATGTATATACATTTTTGCTTATTGAACTTCTGCGATATTTCGGTTCCATCTTCAGGGTCATTTTTTTGGTCTCTCGCTTAAATGTAAATTACAGACTATAATATCGGAACATTTCAATATAGACAAAAAATGTTATTTGAAAAATAACAAATTATTTGCCATTCAAATCTGAAATCGTTTAAAGAAAACTAATAATTAATTTTAATAATTTTACATTAGGTGGAAACTTTTTGCGCAAAGAGAGAGATAGAGAGAGAGTACTTTTTTGTGTCACTGTTGCTTGCATGGCCTCCTTTCACAAACTCCTCAATTTATGTTTGTGTGCTTACATAGTTGCAGTCACACATACATATGTGAATGTATTGGTTCATGAGAATTATCTACATACAATTTGCTACATGCATCCATACATACATACGTCCATCATATGTAATGTATGCATTGTTTACTCGTGCACTCGTGAATACCGGTTTGTATTGAATTTGCTATCTGATGCCTAATTAAGGCACTGTAAATCAAAGTTATTGAATTGTTTGCGAGTTCACAGCGTTGAGAATAATTTATTATCATATCTGAGCAACGAAATCACTTAACGATATTTTATTGAAGATAATTTGTCTGGAACCGCAGAATATACATTTTTGATAGAAACACTTCCAGAGTTGCCACTTATTTGAGCTTTATCAGCTTACGAACAGATTCAGGAAAATATTCTATTTATTATTATAATTTTTCACACGTTTCCTCTGCAAATTCCGTCTGTTTCCATTAATAAAATTCTCTTTTTAATTTCGTTATTAGATCAGTGTCCAGAGTTGCCACTTATTTCAGCTTTATCTGCTTAGGACATATTTGAAATATTTTTTGATTTTTATTATATTTTTTCACACGGAAGAGGAAACTCTGCAAATCCTTCTGTTTCCATTGGTAAAGTTGTCTTTTTGAATTTATTTTTTAATGTTTTGAATTTAGTTTTGAATGTTTTGTATTTGGTTTTCAAATATAATCAGAATGTTTCGAAGAATCTGACATGGTTTTGTAGTAGTTGAGGTCCTTATTTGCTGTACATATAATCTGCATGCTTTTATTATGACTTGAAACATCGTGGGGATTATTTAAAATAATAATATGATTTAAAGAGCTCTGATGAGGACAGAGGCGAAGTATGTGCCCGAAATAGCTACAAGATCCTGCCAAAATGTTTGTCAACAAATTCGAATACTGAAGACTCATTTATTTATTTATGTTATTTATTTAGAAAGAAGTTAATACACAAATAAATGGAATGATAAACTTATTAACTAGGCTACTATCAACTGGGGTCTTCGACTTAGGACTGACTTATTGGTTAAACTAATACGTGTACGAGTATATTTAATTTTGCTATTTCCCACGACTTGAAAGTTAGGCGGACCGGATCAGCGAACCTTACGATGACACGAGAATGAGAGTATTGACTCCATTGTGGTGTGACCCATTGAACGATCGTATTTGTGGAACGTTTATCATGAGCGAGTGAATTGAATGACAAATCACATTCTAAATCGTCGTTCATTATAATAGAAATTCGCTTTTAAGACAACAATTGGTTGAGTAAATAGATCACTTTTTTTTGTCACGTTGGGCACCCTTGCACCCACTTCACTGACGAACGAAAGGGTGACTCGCTGGCGCTCTGGAATGAACGCGTCGGCACGTTTGGTCCCATCAATTTTAGCGACTTTGCGCGATTCTCAATCTCAATCGACCGAACGCATGCGAAATTTTGGCTAAGCCTCAGTACCTCGCTCGGCTACTAATTATATGATTTCCCCCATTTTGCTAGTAAATATTTTCTGTTTGGTTGCCTTTCCCCCTGCTACTTCACATGCGAGCTGCATTCTGGGCACTCGCTGAGTTGTTAATTTGAGCGGCTTAGTCGCTTGTCATATAATTTTATCGCCTGCTCAGTGGCCGGGGCAGAGTATTGTATCGCGCACAGATAAGCGTTAACAAGTTCGTGGCTCCGCACGCATTCTGTCACTTTTATTTGGTCTATTGATCGCTCCGTCCGCCTGGTCTGGTCTCGTCTCGTCTCGTCTCGTCTGGTCTGGTGTGGTTTGATTAACGCAAAGGAAACTGTTTGTTTTGGTAAGTACGTCTTGCCATTTTTCTTTTGTTAGCGCGTTGCGCATTTGCCGAATTGATTACTGCTCCAGACGTTTGTGTTCTGATTATATTAACTTTGCTGGGTGTTTTCACAACATATCGAAACGTTGGTCATTCACATTTGAACGGCGGCTATATTAAATATGGCCGCAGGAGTACTGGCAACTAGGGTCTCCGACTCGAGGAGAACGACCAAGTTCTGGGAAGGTTTCGAACCCTCGCATTCGTGAGTATCTTTCTCACTAGTCCACGGAGCCCGAAGCATATTTTATATACATCTTCAATTTCCTTTGCTGGTGTGGAGAGATGAATACAAATCTGACTCACTCACTCTGAGACAGTCTCTCTGACTCACTTATTTTTTCCATTCATTCACTTTAAGCGTAGAGTAAACAAATAAGAGTCACAATGTCGAACAACAAACTTTTTGTATGCTGACGCTGGTAATAGCGCCAATTATTCAATAGCTCTAATTTTCATATCGCAGCGCCACTCTGTTTACTACCCCCGACCGATCTCTTCTATGAAGAAAAATGAGTGACATTTCAGATTGTGACTCTTATTTCTTCACTCTATGCTTTAAGTTACTCACTCTGAGTCACTCTCTTTGACTCACCCACTCTCACTCACTCTGGCTCACTCTAACTCATTCTGACTCATTCTGATTCATTATGACTCATTCTGACTCACTCTGACTCAATCTGACTCACTCTGACTCATTCTGATTCCCGTGGTGGGAGGCTAAGATGGAGTTGTTTTTAGTGGGTAAGAATCCCATAAACTACTGCTGGTGCAATGCAGCCAGTGTCCTTTTGAAGATTTCCACATCCGTTCTAATATAGGAAAAAAACAACTCATTCTGACTGTCTACTCACTGACTCACTCTCTTCGACTCACCCACTCTCACTCACTCTCATTCATTTTGATTCATTCTGACTTAGTCTGACTCACTCTGATTCACACTGACTCAATCTGACTCACTCTGAGTCACTCTGACTCATTATGACTCATTCTGACTCAATCTGACTCAATCTGACTCATTATGACTCACTTTACTCACTCTGACTCCCGATGATTCATTCTGACTTAGTCTGACTCACTCTGATTCACACTGACTCAATCTGACTCACTCTGAGTCACTCTGACTCATTATGACTCATTCTGACTCAATCTGACTCAATCTGACTCATTATGACTCACTTTACTCACTCTGACTCCCGTGGTTGGAGGCTACGATAGAGGTGGTTTTTAAAGGGTAGGAATCCCACACACTATTGGTGGTGCAGCCAGTGTCTTTTTGAAGATTTCCACATCCGTTCGAATATAGGAAAAGAACGACACATTCTGACTGTCTACTTACTCACTCACCCTCTTCGACTCACCCACTCTCACTCACTCTCATTCATTCTGATTCAGTCTGACTCAATTTGACTCAGTCTGACTCAATTTGACTCAGTCTGACTCAATTTGACTCAGTGTGACTCAATTTGACTCAGTCTGACTCAATTTGACTCAGTCTGACTCAATTTGACTCAGTCTGACTCAATTTGACTCATTCTGACTCACTCGGACTCAATCTGTCTCATTTTGACTCATTCTGACTCACTCTGACTCAATCTGTCTCATTTTGACTCACTCTGACTCTTTCACTCAGTGCACTCTCACTCGTTCGTAAATTGAATCGACTACTTTTGGAGCGTCATCTTCTGTTTAAATTCTTTGTCCATTGTTTCAGGGTGGAGAAGCTGCGATCTTTAATATATCATTGTCAAATCTTCAAGTAAATGTCTCGAGCGTAGTTAAATGTTGTTTCACCAATTGAGTTGTTTTTTTTAAGTGGTCTTCTCTCTCAGAGAAAAGGTTTGAAACTTCTCGCTCTATATTCCTCTGCCAGTGACATGCCTATGTAAAAAGAAGGACAAAGAGAGTACTGCACGGAGCCATAAGTACTCGCTTTGGAAACTCGAGAGTACTCTGAGGATGATCCCCTTTCCTCTTCCAACCATTTCTGAAGATCCCGCCTTGGTGGAAGTCATTAATTGTGGAGGTTGCAGGGTTTCGCCTCCTTTCCCGAGATCCGGCCCTGCGTCATAGAAACCGCACCGAGATAGGAGTTATATACTCAGTAGAGAAAAAGATACGTAATTGGCAGAGTCACGATAAACGAGTCGAACGCCGTCTCACTTAATAGGGTGCTTATCGGACGAATGGGAGAGGGAGAATCCGCAGTGGAACAGGTGAAATTGAGGTGTTTGCTGTGTTGTGCACAGCTGCAAATATTTACACTAGTTGCGACCGGTTTTTGAACGTATCAGTTCAAGTTGTCTGCCAGATAAGTGAATATTGGACTTTTCTACAGGCGGGTACAAAAGTAATTACCGAACATCTTACCGCGGAAGTAGAAGAGAGCTAATTGTGTTGCTAGATTGGGGTTGAGGAATAGTTCGGCAGACATTAAAAAATGACAGTTAAAAGTTGAACTGTTGTATTTGCCAGCTGAAAGTTGTGTTATCTGCCTTTTGGCATGAAATTGGGAAAATGGAAATTTTTAAACAATTTCTTAATATTTGCATACAATTGTAGTTCCAAGAACTGAGTGGGTGCATGCATTTATGCACCCTACACTCAGGAGTGGCGCCAATTACTGAACTTAGCACTTCCTCAGTTAGTCCATGAAACTTTTTCCATGTGTCCCAAGCAGCTCGATCACATAAAAGTGATATTTGCTTATACAATAGTGTTGGAAGGGGTGCTTCTTCCACACCCCTAATGGGACCGGAACCTTTCTATGGACTAGGCAGGGGCACCGTGTGCAATATACTTAGAAGGCCGCTGGATGTGGATAAGGGAGATTGGCTTATGGGGTCATACCACCTAATAAAAACCGTTTCACAGCACTCATTAACCTTTCAAAGGATGCTGTAATAATAATGACAGGCAGGACTAAGTACACACTTAGTTAATATGGTTCCAGCTTCCGACAAATTCGGCAGAGTTTGCTTGAATCAAAGAGAGTCAGACGTCCCTGCGAATGCTCGCAATAGAATACTTGGCTTTGTACCAAGGTGCGGTTGGTGGCTTGAAACCTCTGAAGTCTTAATTCGTTGTCACGTGGATGATGAGAGGGGGGAACAATAGATGGCACAAAAGAGGTACACAAGAAGGACACAATAACGGCGTGAAATCTCAGTAGCCTTCGTTCTCACGTTTATTCATAAGATGGGGCTCAAAGAGAATCTTTTGTATGGTTGAGGGGGCACAATAGAGGGGGAATAATAGAGGGACACAATACAGGGGGATAATAAAGGGGACACAATACAGGGGCACAATAGAAGGACGGGTATACTCGTATGCTTAAAACCCGGGTATGGGCTACAAATGGTTGAGGAGCCCACTTGGCCGCTGGGCAATTAGCTTCTCTAAGATTTTCTATGCATTTTTTCTCTCGTATTTTCATTTCAAATTTCCTCCGCCTGATTTATAATTTTTCTTCTGCTTTACCATTCATCCTCAGAAGCAGCTGAATCTGAAGAATGTGCGCAAATTTGCTTTGGAGCACTTGAAGCGCGCACGGGCACCACCGAATCCACATCACACCAACGAAGCTGGTACTTCATTGGCGCTGTCGACAGCAGCTGCCGCCAAACCCAAACCAACGAAAGCTACAAGAATACCTGTGAAGACCTCAAACCAAACCAAAGAATACCACCACTCCAATAGCACTAAGCAACGAATTCCCTCCACACCTTTGAGTGGCCTTAAAGACGAAGAACACCAGCGGCGTCTATTGAATCACCAGTTCACCGATGTGGTTATAGACAGCGACGATTTCAATAAAATGGCAAATAACTTAAGTAATGAGTAAGCAAATGTACAAGAATCGACTTGGTCCGCTGCTGGCCTTTGTCTAAATGTATTCCTCCTCTCTATGTTCCACAGAAGGAAACCCCTGACACAGCCCATCATTGGACAGAAACCGAAAAACAATCCCGTATATCATGTGCAGCGGAACGTGCTCACCCACGAGGTGGTCATCAAACAGACCGGTTACAGTGCGCGCGATAAGAGCATTCCGTATGGGCTGCGGCAGTGTTGGCACAATTGGTCCTTCCTGGCGCTTTTCACCGGCATCATACCCATACTGCAGTGGCTGCCCAAGTATTCCCCGAAGCGAGACTTGATGGGCGACGTGATAGCTGGCTTCACCATAGCCATCATGCATATACCGCACGGCATGGCGTACGGCATCCTGGCCGGCGTCGCTCCAGGCAGCGGCCTGTACATGGCCATCTTTCCAGTATTAGTCTACATGGTGCTGGGCACTTCGAAGCACATATCAATTGGCACCTTCGCCGTGATCAGCATGATGACGTTGAAGGTGGTGCAAACGTACGCCACCGAGGACGGTGGCGTGGCGGCCGCCGCTGCTATAGCGGCAAACACAACAGAGCAGCCGGTGGCTGCGGCTACGGCTGTCGCGGATGTGATAACGCCCATCGAAGTGGCCACTGCATTGGCCATGGCTGTTGGCATTGTGCACGTAAGTATTCCAGAGTTGATTGAGGAGACTTCTCGATAGTGTTCTTACTTACTCTATTTTATGGTTGCAGCTAGTCATGGGATTCTTCCGACTGGGCACACTGGCCTCCCTGCTCAGCGATCCTCTGGTGAATGGCTTCACCACCGGCGCCGCTTGCCACGTGATCACCAGTCAACTGAAAGATGTGCTGGGAGTGTCTGTGCCTCGCTACAAAGGAGCGTTCAAAATCATCTACACCCTGATAGATCTCGGCAAAGCGGTGCCGCAGACTAACCTCGCCGCTTTCACCTTCTGCGTGTGCATCCTGCTGTTCATGTCCATTTGCAACGAGTGCCTGAAGCCCTGCCTGCGCAAGTACTGCCGTTTCCCACTGCCCGCCGAACTGATTGCGGTCATCGGCGGCACGCTGATATCGAAGTGGCTGGACGTGTACAACGTGTATGGCGTTAAGATGGTGGGCGAGATACCGAAGGGGCTGCCGCCGCCAGTGATGCCGCGCTTCGATCTCATCCCGGTCGTCGCCGTCGACTCCATAGCCGTGGCCATAGTCAGCTACTCCGTGGTGATGTCGATGGGTCTGACATTCGCCAAGAAGCATGCGTACGAGGTGCGCGCCAATCAGGAGCTCTTCGCCCTGGGCATTGGCAATGTGGTGAGCGGCTTTTTTGCCTGCATACCGCTTGCGTGCTCGCTGTCGCGTTCGGTGATACAGGAGCAGACGGGCGGGACCACGCAGCTGGCCTCTTTGATATCAGCTATTCTGGTGCTGATGACGTTGCTGTGGGCCGGGCCCTTCTTCGGTGCACTGCCGCGGGTAAGTGTAGATGGAGTGTGATGGTATTCGAGTATCCATTTGATGGCTATTGTCATTTATTCTCAGTGCGTGCTGGCTGGTGTCATTATTGTGGCTCTGAAGCCCATGTTTATGCAGGCGAAGGAGTTAAAGAAGTTCTCCAAACAAGGCAAACTGGAGCTGCTCACCTGGATTTGCACGTTCTTGTCCGTCGTCATCATCGACATTGATATTGGGTGAGTGAGATTAATTCGGAATATATGTGAAACTCTAATGACACCTTCCTTGCTGGCTTCGTTGACAGGCTGCTCATCGGCGTCAGCGTTTCAATACTGACCCTCTACATCAAGGGCATTAAACCGTATTCGGCCTTGCTGGGCATTATTCCCGAAGCGCCGGCGATCTATGTGGACATTCTGCATCATCGCAACGCTGTGGAAGTGCCCGAAACGAAAATATTCCGCTACTGTGGCTCACTGAACTTCGCCACCGGGAGGTACTTCCGCAACGCTCTTTACAGTGCGCTCGGCGTTGACGTGCTGAAGACGAGCCGGGCGATCAAAGAGAACGGCTCGGCGGCGACAGCGGCCAATGGCGAGGCCAGAGCGTTGAATTCCTTCCGTTGTTTGGTGTTGGACTTCTCCATGCTGGGGCACATCGATGTGGCCGGCTGTCGCACACTCAGCGAGGTCATGAGGGAGATGAATGTGCGTGGGGTGCGCATGTTTCTGGCCAGCCCCGCGGATCGTGTGTACGATACGCTGGTGCACAGCATGGCCTTGGGGGAGGGGCCCTTCGAAATCTTTCCCACGCTGCACGATGCCGTGGTGTATGCGAACGCGTGCCGCATGGCGTGATTTTCGTACACAAATCGAGCTATTTAAGGTGCGGTTTGTTGAGTTTACAATGGAACTGTTCGTTTTGACAATTTATCGCAGAGAGAGAGAGAAGATAACAGATGAGAAGAAATGAGAAGTAATGAGAAGTAATGAGAAGTAATGAGAAGAAATGAGAAGAAAAATGATGAGATGAGAGAAGAGATGCGAGAAGAGTGATGAGAGGGAGAGATGAGAGGAAGAGAACTGGGAGATGAGAAATGAGAGAGGATAGTGAGGATAGTGAAGAGAGTGAAGAGAGTGAAGTGAGTGAAGTGAGTGAAGTGAGTGAAGAGAAGTGAGTTAAGAGAGTGAAGAGAGTGAAGAAAGTGAACAGGGTGACGAGAGTGAAGAAAGTGAACAGGGTGAGGAGATTGAAGAAAGTGAAGAGGGTGAGGATAGTGGGGATAGTGAAGAGAGTGAAGAGTGTGAAAAGAGTGAAGTGAGTGAAGAGAAGTGAGTTAAGAGTGTGAAGTAAGTGAAGAGAGTGAACAGGGGGAGGAGAGTGAAGAAAACGAGGATAGTGACGAGAGTGAGGAGGGTGAAGAGAGTGAAGAGAGTGAAGAGAGTGAAGTGAGTGAAGAGAGTGAAGAGAGTGAACAGGGGGAGGAGAGTGAAGAAAACGAGGATAGTGACGAGAGTGAGGAGGGTGAAGAGAGTGAAGTGAGTTAAGAGAGTGAATTGAGCGAAGAGAGTGAACAGGGGGAGGAGAGTGACGAAAGTGAAGAAGGTGAGAATAGTGGGGATAGAGAGGATAGTGAAGAGAGTGAAGAGAGTGAAGAGAGTGAAAATAGTGAAGTGAGTGAAGAGAGTGAGGAGAGTGAAGAAAGTGTAGAAGTGGAGTGTGGAGAAAAGAGAAGAAATAAGAGAGGCAAAGAGAAAAAAGAAAAAAAAGAAATAAATAAATAAAAAAAAAGGAAAAAACATTAAAAAAAAGAGAAAAGATAAGGAAAAAAAAGAAAAAATAGAACGAGAAAAAAAATAAAATGAAAGATAGAAGAAAAAGAAACAGATAAAGAGAAAAAAATAACGAGAAAGAGGGACAGAAAAGAAGAGAACGAAAATAACGAGAAACAAAGAAAGAAATAACAAGAAACAGAGAAAGAAAAAAGGAAGTGAAGTGAGAGAGAAAGAGAAAGAAAGTGAAGTGAGAGGGAAGGGGAAAAAGAAAAAGACAGAAAAGGGACGAGAAAGAGAGAAAAAGAACGAGAAAGAGAACGAAAGTAACGAGAAACAGAGAAAGAAAAAAGGAAGTGAAGTGAGAGAGAAAAAGAAAAAAGAAAGTGAAGTGGGAAAGAAAAAGGAAAGGACAGAGAAAAGGGACGAGAAAGAGAGAAATAGAACGAGAAAGAGAAATAGAACGAGAAATAGAACGAGAAAGAGAGAAATAGAACGAGAAAGAGAGAAAAAAACGAGACAGAGAGGAAACAAAAGAACTAGAAAGACGGAGAGGAAACAAAAGAACTAGAAAGACGGAGAGGAAACAATAGAAGAGAGAGTAAAAAGAAAGCGAGAGAGGAGAAGAGAAAGAGAGATAGAAAAAAAGAAAGAGAAAGTAAGAAAGAAAGATAGGAAAAAGAAGAGAAAGTGGGGGCCAGATAGAGAGAGAGAGGGTGCTTAGTAAGGTTGGTAACATTTGTTGTGACCAGAGAAGTTGCGGAAATTGTCAAAAACAGGCAGCAACAGTAACAACGTGCATTGTGGAACTGAATTGTTATTTGCTTTCTGCAATATTTAATATTGCTGAATGCAGAGCGAAAGTGTGCATAACTTTAGTTATTAAGTTTACTTATTTTTCTGAATTGTTGTAACATTTACATAATTTTTATTAGAAATTGGCAATGACCAAGAAAAGCCCATCACGGATGTTTGTCGCACAGCATAGCAATGGAAAGAACTGCTCGAAGTATACCCCGAACCGCTTCTCACTGGATTCCAAATTCGCGCCTAATTCAATTTTATATTCTATCAATTTAATGATCTGTGAAAGTGTTTCCAATTGATTGGATTGCCAGAATTCGATTAGCATTGTAAATTAAGAGCACAAAGTGGCGTGGAATTTCTAGACAATTTATGCATGGATGTTAACTTTTTTATATTTATTGAAATCCAATTAGTCAATTTGGCCGGGTTTGTGAAGCCGTTTGTCGAACCGTTTGTAAAACCGTTTGAAAGTGTTCTTAATGCTGCGACAAGCGTTCTGATTGTTGGTTTTGCCAATTCGACAATTCAGTTTGAGTTATAAACGTGCAATTTTTGTACATTTGTATGCGATAAGTGCCTGTGTTATTCCAGCGGAGCGCAAGTGATGTCTAACTCCTGCTTGCTGGAAGTAGAAATGATAAATATATTTACAATAAGTTTTGTAAGCGCCTAGCAAATTAAATTGTTTAATATTCATGTGAAACATTTTTACCATTAAAACTAACAAACCAGCATTGTGGTCGATATTACAGAACTACAGCTACCGAGGAAAGTTACTAACAAATTTATATTTAAAATCAATTTGCTATGCAGGTCCAGACTACCACTGTACTTAATTTTAAGAGTTGGAATTTTTGAATTTAGTTTGTATCATAAATTCGATTGGAATATTGTCAAAATAATTTGCTACATTTACGATGTACACTGAAAGAAAAATGGAAGTCGATATGAAGCTGGCTGGCATACTAGTCACAATTATTTGGGCTAAGCACGCCTGCAGCTGGGTGCTTTTTTGATACTGGTGCTGGATTTGATACTGGTGCTGGATTTGATACCCGACGAGATTCCCGCCTATTCTGAATGCAAATTCAGACCAATTCTAAATAAGTATTTGTATACAGAAGGCTGATGTCTCGAGAATTGGGAGGTCATGGAGCGTATACGTATAATAAAGTGATTGAACAGTTTGTTGGAGGCTTGGGCCAAATCGAGAGGCACCGAGGGGATCTTTGCCTTGTGCTTGTTTCCATTCGCATTGAAGTTGCTTTTGCCTCGCATATGGCGGTCATTTTTCTTTTAGTGTGCATGTTAAACGAAATTATTGTATTTATTAAATTATTCGTAATGCACACTATGAATTGAAAATTGTGTGTGAAACCAAAATGAACAATTATTTGATATTTTAAGTAATTTTATTATAATTATTTTTTTTTTCTTTTTGTTAAATTGATGTAGTTAAATTTTTCATTTAGAAGGAATTTTCATTAAACATTCACTTATTTTGTAAACCTTTTATAGAGTTTGGTTAGTTGTTGTAGGGATAGGCATCCTTTCGAACGAAAGTCGAGGAAGGTCAAATATTTTGCATTTCCTCAACTGTCTGTTGGGTGTGAAAGTAAAACCATTGATCTCTTCAATTGTGGTTTGGTTCATTTGAGAAAAGAAAAAGGCGGAACATGAGCACCATAGAAGTGGTAGAGCGTTCCAATCCCACCGTCGCTCTGTTTCTTTGTTTATTTTGTATCTTTGAAGGATTCATTGATCGCCTCCATGTACTGAAGTGGACCGATGAGACCACCTCTGCGGAAGACTGATGATGTAAGATAAGTATTTCCTTTGAAGTTTTGCTCACTTAGAATGAATGAGTACAGTTGTGAATTGGTTGTGCTAATTTTTTTAGATGCTTGGTTCATATTTCAATGATTGTATTTATTTAATTAAATTTCACTCCTCTTTTCTCCAGTTTTTCTCTAATATATCTCCTCTCTCTCCTCTACTCTTCTCTTATCGATATCCTCTTTCTCCCATATATCTCCTCTCTATCTTTCATCTATCTCCTCTCTCTCTCTCTCATCTATCTCCTCTCTCTCTCTCTCATCTATCTCATCTCTCATCTATCTCCTCTCTCTCTCATCTATCTCCTCTCTCTCTCATCTATTGCTTCTCTCTCTCACTCATCTATCTCCTTTCTCTCTCATCTATCTCCTCTCTCTCTCATCTACTGCTTCTCTATCTTTCATCTATCTCCTCTCTCTCTCTCTCATCTATCTCATCTCTCATCTATCTCCTCTCTCTCTCATCTATTGCTTCTCTCTCTCACTCATCTATCTCCTTTCTCTCTCATCTATCTCCTCTCTCTCTCATCTACTGCTTCTCTCTCTCTCATCTATCTCCTCTCTATCTTTCATCTATCTCCTCTCTCTCATCTATCTCCTCTCTCTCTCTCATCTATCTCCTCTCTTATCTATCTCCTCTCTCTCATCTATCTCCTCTCTATCTTTCATCTATCTCCTCTCTCTCTCTCATCTTTCTCCTCTCTCTCTCTCTCTCATATATCTCCTCTCTCTCTCATCTATCTCCTCTCTCTCTCTCCTTCTATCTCTCATCTATCTCCTCTCTCTCTCTCTCTCTCTCTCATCTATCTCCTCTCTCTTACACTATCTCTAAGTGATAGGTAAGTTGTAAGTAGTATGCAAGTAGTAGGCAAGTAGACGGCAAGTAGTAAGTAAGTAGTAGGTAACTAGGAAGTAAGTAGTAGGTAAGTAGTAAATAAGTAGTAGGTGAGTAGTAAGTATGTAAGCCATAAGTAAGTAAGTAGTAAGTAAGTAGTAAGTAGGTAAGTAGTAAGTAAGTAGTAAGTAAGTAGTAAGTAAGTAAGTAAGTAAGTAGTAAGTAAGTACCAGCTCTCACACTCCCATGGGTGAAAGTTTGTCGCCGACTTTTTGTGCCTCTCCATATATTTTGCCGCTTCTGCGGGTGGTCTGACCTTCTGCACTGATGGGTTTACAACTATGCCAGTTGTATTACCAATGCAACCTCATTACATAAGCAAATTAAACATGTTCAATGGTTAAGAAGATTAGTTTATGAATTCAATCGCAATAAACGCGCAGATTAACAGCAAAAACCAGCATAGAAAACTATGAAAAATTCTCACGAACAATTTTGAAATATAGTTATTTGTGCTTTTTCCCCTTCGCCATCTCCCCTCCTCCTTATACTTATCGTTCTTCCCCTCATCCTCCTTCTCGTCTTCCTCCTCCTCCTCGTCTTCCTCCTCATTTTCCTTCTTTACATGCACTTTCTTATCATTCTCCTCTTCATCCTTCTCCTCATCGCCACCCTCCTCTTCATCTCCCCGCTGGCATTATCCTAATTAAAGAGCGAAGCGAACCAGTCAAGGATGCAGCGTAGTCTCGTCTTTTGCAGCGGTTGGCAACTCGAGAAGCCCGTTTGTGATTCCAGCTCATGGCAATCGCTGGGATATCCCTTCACCTCTCGCATCTCTTCCAGTTCTACAAGCTCCAAATCGGAAAGCTCCGAGTCACTGTCGCCGACAAACAGCATCTGAGTGCATTCTCTTATCAATGCATCAGCCTCGTGGCGTCCCTGTTGGGCACGCTCCGACTTGCGCCCATGCTGCCACATGATGTTCACACAACTGATGTCAGGGCGCAGGTCCAATATCTCTATGTGTGTTCTTGGACTCATCATTATCTCTGCCGATGAGGCGTTCTTCATTAGGTTCTGCTGAGAAATTGTTTCGCTCGCTTTGCGCTTTGGTGCGTTCTCTGGAAATAATTTCTCCAATTAGTAAAGGAAAAAATATCAGGAAAAATTCACATACTTAAAAAAATGTGTGATTCTCCTTCTCGCCGGGATTGAAAATTGAACTTCTGAATTGAGTGTGTGAACAGAATTTTTTTTTTGGAATCGAAGTGGACGAGCTCAGTGATTTCCCTACCCAGTGCTGGGTAGTGAAATCACTGAGAGCGCTGCTTGGTACCAACAAAAATCAAATGGCAGATGACTCTTGATTACACCCACGGTGGAATATAAGGTGGTGACGACCAAGGGTGTAATGGAGCTGTACACCTGGATCCGATTCCACATCTGCCTTGGGGGCTATCAGTAAAAATATGACGGTGCTGCCAAGGATCAAACCATTAAGTGAGCCTCTGGAAGTTTTATGCAGTACCGCCTTTTTGTTATTGGATATGCGTGGATTGAGTCGATGGGCGTAGCAAGGATAGCAGTATCTATATCAGCACCCACTGCCCATTGCACTTTCACCTGCATATGTTATTAGAGCCTCTCCTTGGCATCTAAGGCGGGAAGATTCAGCAACGCATCAAGAGCAGGACTAGAAAAAGAAAGCAAGGAAGAAGAAGTTGCCTGTAAGGCAGTACAACAAATGGTTCTATGTCGGAAAAGCTCGAGTACCACAAATGGCCACAGCAGTTCTCTGTAATCTGTGTAGAGCAGGCTTCACCTCCTTAAGAGACAACCTTTTCCCCCAGACCACCGGTCGCGTAGGATATTCTGGGCCTGCTCGTTACCTTATAAATCGAAAAGACATTCGAGGGACCAGACCCCACGTCCTGTCAAAAATTCTCTTGCACTGCCAAACAGCTTCCAGTGCTTTCTCTATCTTCAGTTCAATGTAAGATTTCCAGAGCAGATTAGTGTCAACGACCATCCCAAGACATTTCATCTCCCTGGCCAACTGAATTGTGACGCCCTTGAGTGTTGGCTGAACGAATCTTTCTACTTTCCTCCTTCTAGTAAAGTGAACTAGATTAGTGTGAATGGAGTTGATTGAAGGACCATTCGTCTCACATCATGAGTCAATCTTCCGCAGAATAAATGGAGCAAAATTTATGGCAATTATCTGACTATCGCCTGTCAGTTATTGCCCTTGGCGCTTGAACCAATCGCAACAGTGGCGTAGAGTAAGAGGGAATTCTGTAGGAAATGATTTGTGTGACAATTTGTCAATTTCAATCAAGTGATTCTTGATTGTGTTACATTGCGACTGAAATACTATTTTAGCATTTGTGTGCAATTTTATCGTTACAAAGGGGCGTCTACTATCAACAGCCCGAGCGGCATATTTCAAGGTGGTGGTGCAATGGGATTGCCAGTGCATTGGACTCAAAGATATTTCCAAGTTAGTGTAACAGTTCAGTCACAATGTAGCACAATCGGCATATTTCAAATGCAAGTGAAATGTGACCGCCAGCGCAATGCTCCGGTCGCAATTCAAAGCCGGGGTAAAGACGTTTGTGAATGAGAGAATCGCTGACGTTGCCGATTCCGATTTTATTTGTTGTTGTGGGCTCTTTTGTCATGGCGCATTATTACTATGTCATGTACATTTATCCAATATATATATATGTATATAGTTATGTGTTACAAGTATGTGAATAGTCTTCAGAGGTCTTTGCCATATGTTTATGCAGGGGTCTGCCTACCCCAGTTGGTTGGTCGGTTTAAGTGACTGTTCGTTGCATGAACCCAATTAGCGCCTGTGCGCATTTTATGGCCACCTCCTCAGTTTTGGCTTGTATTGTTATTGTAGGAATTGTTGTGTGACCACACGAAATACGCACTGATGCATGTTATGACCATTTCGTCTGGTTTGGGTAGTTCAGCAGCTCGTTTTGGACACCTCTTCTAGGCTATCGAAGGTGGTTTTACCCAGCGTATTCATTCTTGCCCACCATAGGTGGGTCATGGTTTGCTTTTTCTTTGGTTATTTGCAGCTTCTCTGCAGTATGCATTGTGAGGGATGCCCATTCTGTCTGCTTGTACTCCGATAGGTCAGCAGCCGGTTGTGACTGCCGTCAGTCTTGACACATCCCTTCGGTTTTTGTCTATTAGTTGTTGTGTTTTCTTTCCCTTGTAGTTCGGCCATAGCGCTTTGCAGACCCTGAATTGCGTTAGCCTATTCCACCTGTTATTGGCTTTCCCCAGGTATGTTAAGGCGATTTGGCTCTGATCTGTTGGCAGTGGTGTAAGTAAAAGCACAGCCTGAGACCAAAGAGTATCCACACATAGAGATTGAATCACTCAAAATTTTGTGTGATGGAAGTGAAGGCGATTCTACAAAAATCGGTGAGCGGCCAGGGTAAGCGAGATGCAATGCATGTGCCTCGAACAAAATGTTTGCAACAATAACTTCGTTCGTCATGCGAGCTCTATTTATGTATACTCTTTGCTGAGACTCTTGCATTGAAGATCCCGCTCGGCCCAGCTCATCAGCCTTTTCGTTACCTTCTGATGTCCCGGAAGCTAGATCAAGGTAGCACTCTACTCACGAACTGCGGCTACGAAGCTTTCTCTGCATTAGTTGATAAGATTTGAGGCTGTGGTGGCTAAATCAAGTGCCATGATGGCGACCTGGTTGTCTGACAAGATAGCCACGCCAGATTTAAAGGTATGATCAGCTTCCAGTAGTCTACACACGCATCCCTCTTAGATAGCACTTTCGCTTGAAATACACTTGGTGAGTTAGGGAAGCGGATAGATCTATTTCTGTTCAGGTATTCAGGGAAGACTCCGCCTATCCCAGACTTTGTAAAAGTGTAGAGGGAAGATTGCTGAGAGAATTGAGAACATTTTTCTAGCCTACTCTTATTCGCGATATTTTTTGGAATTTTAAATAAATATGAAAAGCGATTTGGGGAAGCAAGTTTATATCACAATAGTTCTCTAACTACCGCCCCTCCAAAATTGTTCCTTTACTCAAGAACACATTCAAAATCTTCACACATCATTGCAAAGCAACAATGAAGACCCATGGAAATCCATCAGAGTCCCTTGTAAAACATCGTTTTATGCGGGTCTGTAAATACTGAAACAGTTTCTTCTTTGCAAATGGCAAAAGTACTCACAGTCCTCAGTTATCTCATCAGGAACTATACGAACAACGGAATAGGACAGTATCGAGGTTTAAGTATTTTCACCAATATTGTATTAGAAGCAAAGCAAGTATTCAATTCGAAACTCTTTGATCAAAGGTGGAACCCAATACTTACCAAGTGACTGTCAGTTTCGTCAATAACTGTCGTGAGGTTATCCTCAAGCGCGGGAGTATTGACTTTAATCCCCAGGAAGAAATCTCAGGACCTGAAATTCAATGTACTTGAAAATTAATTGGGAATTCACAGAAACCCTATTGCTATTCTGGCATATTTACCATCAGAGTAGAAGGGGTCTGGACCTTAAGTAAATCAATCCCCTTTGGAATTATTAATCGGTGTACGTATTGTGAGCCAAATTCTCAACTCTTCATGGTGTTTTCAAAAGTAATTCCTTAAAACGTCGTCTTGCTAGGAACACCATTCGTGCAACGCTATCATCGGGTGAACATACATACATCTAGAATTCTAAGGGTTATTATTCAAAACATCCCCCCAGTTTTATTCCGCAAAACAGTTCCCAACTTTAAAAATGCAAACATTGTATAAAAAGTTCTTGAATCAATGGAATAGATTAGGATCGAAGGAGGTATGTGTTGTAATCGAAGGGCGTAAGTGTCGTCTTCGAAGAGGGTATGTGTCATCATTGAAGGGGGTGTGCGTTGTCATCGAAGGTGGTATACGTCATCATCGAAGGGGGTGTGCGTTGTCATCGAGGGTGGTATGTGTCATCATCGAAGGGGGTGTATGTCATCATCGAAGGGTGTATGTGTCGTCAACGAAGGGGGTTACGTTATTGGCGCTTGTGTAAATGTGACTTCCGAGGTACAATCATTCACTTGTACGTAAGCAAATTCGTTTTTGAATTATCCTTTGAATTCTTTCGTTTGCAAAATCACAGCCAGACTGCATAAATTGCACAAATTATTTGGTAATCGCTGTGGGAGCTGTGTGGAACTTAGCTTCCACCAAGTGAGTTCCGAGATACTGAGAGCAGTGGACGTACATGTCCAGTTGAAAAACTTCAAATGACACTTTAATAATAACCACCATTCAACCTCCAAATTAACATGTATTATTAAATTGCTCTTAAATGATACTTGCCACACATACAGCTCGCGCTGCTCCACGGCGCAGGCGCGCGCTCGTTGATATTTGATACATATATCTCAGAAGAGTATGACGCATGGCACAGCCTGTCGTCCGAATCGAATCGAATCGCGGCCGTTGCCAGCACATCAACTGACACATGTGCACTTATTCAACAATTTTCAGAGACCCCGCCACGCCCTGCACACCAATTCCACCTTAATTACCCGCGAAAAATTCCCACAATCGGAAATTCACTGAAATCTGTTTACGAAAAACGCTCCGAGACATAAAAAGCCAAATAGAGATAAAAATAAAAAAAATTAAAATGAAACGGCAAATAAACCGAAATTGACGCAAAATGAATAAAAAACTTTATTGCCAACATGAGATGAAGTAATTGTTTTCGAATTTGCTCGTATAATTAAAGTGGCGAGGATTTTTGTGGCATTCAATTGTGAGTTAACCGATGTGTAAAGTGTTAATAAAGACAACAACAACAACAGCAGCAGCTGCGACGACAAAGCCAAATTTAAACAATAGCAATTTAAAGAGTTTACTCGTAATGCCAGCAACAGCAATTCGTACTCACATGCCCCTGGCTGCCTGTCTGGATGGGTGGATGGCGTGGCTGGCGTGGCTGGCCCGGCTGGGTTGTTACTCAGGAAGGTGTGCGCGTGCGTACTGCGTTTCACATATGTGCACATATCTATGCGTACTCGCACTCACTGTGGAGTGGGAACTTGACCTTATGCTTCAGATGTGGAGGGCAAACATATTTTCTATACCCTACACCCTTGTACAATCGGGCATATGCACATTGGGGGTACGTTTGTGCAGTGTTGCTGTGAAGAGGATTTATTCAATTCTGTAGAAACAAATATGTATCGACACCAAATACGATATGTATATTATATATCTTATATATAATATTTGAGCGATATACACTATACAAATATAAGAATGTGTGTGTGTGTGTGTGCAGTGAGCAAAAAAGAATATGCAATAGAGTGGTCACTTCACTCAAGGCTATTAACACCGCTGTTCTAATGGAACTGTTGGCAAAATGTTAAAGTTAACATAGCTCTGTTAACTTTAACACTAGAACGTCGGTGCAAATCCTCTCTGTCATGGGGCTGATTATCTTCAGACTGAGTTTCAACAAACATTTTCTATAATCAATTAAGGAAGCTCTTATGCTCTAATTTGTCTTAATTAAAGTGCGTTGGAGTCAGCTGCCTTGGCCGTGGCTTAGTGTCAACAACAATGCCAGTTAACATAATCGTTATTTTTAACGAGTTTTATTTAGCTTAGCGACTTAGAATAACGACTTTTCGTATAAAAATACCAATATTGACAAAGTTTCGATTTGCTAGTTTTTTGGTAGGCGAGCTACGATAATGGTGCTATAGATTGAATGTGATCACGGTAACAACTCCACGGACTCTGAGCGGTAGTAGACGAAAAAATTGATTGATTTTAAGACCAAAATACCTAAAAACTTCATTATTTATATATACATTTTTTTGGGGGAATCATCAATAAATCGATCTCAACAAGTTATAGCTAAGGCACACTTGTTAGATGAGAAAAAACCCCACACAACCTGAAAATTGGCTGATCTGAAACGGTTCTCGAAACCGTTTATCATTTTTCCTGCTCTTTTGAAAAATAGTCAAATAATTTCAGTTGTTGAGAAGGATTTTCAAAAGAAAATGTGTGGCATTTCGGTTGAATACAACTGGGAATTGAAAGCATCATTTCTGAAGACATCATTTCTGAAGCCATTATTTCCGAAGACATTTTTAGTCAATGCTTGAATGGCGCCACACCGTGGTATCACAACGGACCATTAGGTGTCCTCAAGTGTGCTTTTGGTAAACTGGGTCGCAACTCCTACCTATCTACCACATCATTTCTGAAAACATAGTTTCTGAAGCCATCATTAAATACCAAGTGGCCGTTAACACACTTTCCCGCAGATATGATCTCTTTTTTTATGTGTCCTTTTGACATTTAAGCCTGATGATTGGCGGATGTTCTCCAGGAAGCTGAACCTTTTTGGTGTTTTCTATTGTGATAATTTGCTGGTTCCTTATGCAAATTGAATGTCGATTGGGTTCGAGTCTTTTTCACCTCTTTAAATGAACTTGACTAAGTTTTGCCATATTATTATTTTCTTCTCCTATTCGGGACATTGTTGCCATTTGAGAGCATATAATAAGACCTTATGACTGTATACCGAGCTTCGGTGAAATGATTGGGCCATCATTCGCGATCATTTTCTCAAATATGCACTCAAACGATCATTGATCTGATGCAATGTGGAAGGGAAATACGCCAAACAATAAGGTAAGAAGTAACCTTTCAGTTGACTGAATTTTGAAACTCAGCTTTAGTGGTAATTTTCCGTATCCTTTCAATGTGGAACCAGTATCCATATCCTTCGAATGTGGCACCAGTATCCATATCCTTCGAATGTGGCACCAGTATCCATATCCTTCGAATGTGGCACCAGTATCCGTGACCTTTGAATGTGGCACCAGTATCCGTATTCTTTCAATGTGTAACCAGTATCCAATGTGGAAATAGTACCCGTGACCTTTGAATGTGGCACCAGATTAATTTTGGTTTGATGAGACAACTCGTCATATTATTAATATTGCAAATGGAGTCTCAACCAGCTTCTGAGCAGCTTGTCTGCTTCATATACCGACTGCCATGTCCACTTCTCCTACTCACCTGTGTATTAGATTAGTCCATATTCTTCGTCATAATCTGCCATGATATGTCATGATGTGTCATTGTGTACTGTGTCAAATAAGGGCGTAATAGCTAAACAGCCACGTCATCCTCCGCTTCCACAGAGAAACCTCCATTACGATAATGGATATCTAATGAGTTCCTTATCTACATCCTGCCTGGTTTTGGGAGGGTGTCTCGCAGTCGCTCTGAACGGACGTTCCGCTTGCTTTACTAGTTTTGTTTTTCTTGGCTCGGTTGGTAAACTTTTGTTGACAATTGTTTAAAAAATTGAAGTGAATATTTAAATAAAAATTTCAACTCAAAATTACCCAAAAACCCGCACAAACAATGCAATTAGCGTAAATTCCTAAACGTATGAAAATTGCTGAATGCGATGATGATAATTAGTAGCGCACAAGTGTGCAACTGTGTGTGTGTGTGTGTGTGTGTGTGTATGCGAGCGTGCGACAACAAACGCAGCGAGGCTGATGGCGAAAGAAAATCTGGGAGGTTCGTGCCCAGCATGACGTTTGAAGCCGTGTGTGCGTGGTTGTTGTTGTGTTGGAACTCATAAAATGAATATAGTTCATCTATAATTATGCTTCAAGGGTAGCCCCATAAAGGATATGTGAGAAGAACGACCATTTCATAACGTTGAAACGCTGAAAAAGCCCTTAGTCTCAGCTCCTGAGTTGATTTACACACAAATGCGAACTTTTCCGGAGCGAACTTTGGGGGAACTTTGATATGATTGAATTTTTCGCTCTTGGAGTATCAGAATTATATGTTTCGCGCACCAGGAAATACGGATGGGATGAGTAAGTTAGGGTGGCAGCTAAAGAGAAGGATTTGATATAACAGAGACATGGGTCTCTTAATAGCAAACACCGTGATCTGAAATATGGACAGTTGGTAGAAAGTAAATTTTTTCGCATACAGTAGGTGGGTAAGTAGGTAAGGCGGCCGCCCGAAGGTCGCACTTAGGCCAACATGGACCCTTTGTGATACCGCATGAGACATCAGGTCCCATCCCTTTCAAAAGTCCAGCCATTTGGTGCTTTTAGTGAAGCAGTTGATGGAGCTCATAATTTTATTTGAGATATCTCCCAAAGAGTTCTGAAAGTAGTCGCCTAGGAAAGTGCGCCTCCTTCTGGACAGCGCTGGACACGTGCATAACAGGTGTGCAATGGACTCTTGCTCCTCCTTGTTAATGCAACTCCTGCAGAAGTCGTTAGAAGCAATCCCCAGCCCACACCCGTGAGTTCCTAGAGTCCAGTGTCTCGTTAGGACGCTAATCACGGAACCTATACTTTGTCTATTTAGAGCCCTTAGGCCCTTAGAGTGCTTGACAATTATCTCTGACCAGGTTTGTCCAGCTGCTTTACATCCTGAAAATTCAGACCAGCGCCTGCCCGCTGCGCCTAAGGATATTGTATTAACTAACACCTTACATGTCGCATACAGTTAATAGCAGAAATTTCATCAAATTGATTAAAGTCGCGTTTAGTTCTCTCGGCAATTCCAATAGAATCAGCAGGAATTTCTTTGGGTTGCAATCAATGCAATATAATAAATGAAATCCTCAAATATAATAAATTTATTTCCTCGATCAATATCCCTCCCTTCGTCTATCAACATCATGCATAGTCCCATATGAGACAAGATATCTTCCATATACATATAAAGACTCCACACAGTATTGTGGAGACAGAGTTGAATTTGGAGTCGCGGAGTCGTTTGTTATTTGGCGCAATAGCTACTCTATGCTAGAATTCCAACTCTCTATCCAACCAGGGAAGACTGGGAGTCAGGCTCTGTGACGCGTAATTCTGAAGTTTCAAGGGCCTTATGGCCTAGGTTAGACATGAATAGAACGAAGGTTCTCTTAGGGCTCAACAAACCTGCAGTAAGGGTGCTTACGGGGGTCATTACGGGGCATTGTGCTATCGCACCAATGCTTCAACATTGGCGTATGCCGTCGAGCGGGCTATGGTGGAGTTGCCATGATGAAGAAGAGACAGAGTCGATTCATCACTTTTTATGTCAATGTCCAAGACTACAGTTGAAACGACTTCAATGTTTGGGGTCACGCTTCTTCACAAGCTTGACAGAGATAACGAAGGTGGATTTATCGGATCTTCTCATTTTCATCTGGAAAACCAAATGGTTTAATAGCGATGGTACTTCCAATGTTTATGGAAATCAAGGGTAAGGACGAGTATGCCTCCTCCTGCCATTTTTCAAGGCAGTCACAATGGACATAGATGTTTCCGAGTGGAAGTGCGGATACTTCGTATCGGCAGACGCCTTCCCAACCTAACCTAACCTAACCTACTCTGTGCGTATTGGGCATGCTTTGATGAATTTAGGGTTTAAATTGCTAAATAATTAATAATTAATAATAATTATTATAAATTAAGTTGGAGTTAGAGACAGAGTTGTAGTCAAAGATGGACTTGGAGTCTGAGTTGAAGTCGGACTTCAAGTCAGAGCTGGATTTGAATTCGTGTTAGGAAAATTTTAGTAGTGGGTGTCGGAGTTGGAGTCAGATACGGAGCCAGAGTCAGTTACGGAGCCAGAGCCGGAGTCGGAGCTGAAGTTGTAGTTGAACTCGTGTTGGAAACATTATTTGCATTACCATCCGTGCCTATACATACGAGTACACATAATAAGTAGGATTCAAACTATTCGACCCAATCCGGATGGTCTGATTTTATGTTTCTTGGTAACTGTCCTATAAGAAACAGGGAATAACGGTAGTTTCTCAGGGAATGCATTGACTTTGGCAGACCTCACATTGCATATGCTGTTTCGATATTATTCGTTATAGAATTGTGCGTTTCGATGCCGATTTGTTCGATACTTTGGTACTTTGGTGTATGCATGCTCACAATAGGCGAGTAGGCATATTTCTCGTGTTAATGGAACATTGTTCGGTGAATATTTGTGACTAGAATTGGAACACAGATTTAGTTGTGTCCTGATTTGATTCAATATAAATGTTATATGCATATCGTGCATTCAATCGCCACCGAGAATCCTTTTTAATCGAATATCTGTGCATTCATATACTCATTTATTAGCTGGTGAATTTTGAGTGTTCTGATATATATTTTGAGAACAGCATCAAGCTATTTCTGGTATTGTTACTTACTCGGAAGGGTAGCGTCCTTAATTAGGATCAGGAAATAGGGCGATAATTTTCCATTTTTCTTACTAGATGTAATTTTTTATTCCTAGATGTAATAATTTGTCTATTATCGATTCTAGTTTTAGTTGAAGTTATTGATTCGATTAGCAATTGGGCATGGAATATGAAGATCTCCCCAGAAACCAGATGTTGTTGGCTACCAAAAAGGACATTTTTAAAGAACTGAACTGACAAAGATGAGGCACAACAACATTCAGCAGGAACAGCAACAACAGCGCAATTACCAAGGTAATTTATTTTAAGTGTATTTGCATAAATTCGTATGCAAATTGTTTTGTGCCAGCAAACAATTATCACTGGAAATTACAAGTCCGAAACAATTTAAAAAAGGAAGTAGGATCATGAGGTCACAGGCACATTAAAAACCAGTCTGCCAATTAGTCATTAGCCGCAAGTGCGGATATCTTTATTGTTCTGACTCATTACATAATTACCTTAATTGAAAGTACTTTATTAGAGTCTCTTTTCTGTTTTGTTTTTGAGGTGATATCATAAAGACGGAGGCGCATTAAGAACGATGAGTACTCAAATAATAGGACAGCAGGAACTGACGCAGCTCATCCGTTTTTAGCCAGTGTTATCTGGATGCTTACTATAAACTTAGCCACAAATGTGGGCAACTTAATTTTAAGTATCTTTTATGTATGATCGGAATTTTATTTTCAATTTAATGTTATATTTATATCAATAAAGAAATGAGTGTAAATTTATAATTTGAATGTACTGAAACGTATTCAGTAATGCCGAGAACCGCATAAAGCCATAATAACCATGCTTTCCCCACTATACGCTCGTATGTGGGTCTAGTCCTCTGACGCAACGCCAGCTATATCAATTGTGAATTGCCACACCCACTTTCGCCTTAAAAACATAAAAAAGCCACACGAGTCTCTCAAAAATGAGCTTTTGATTCGACTCCAAAAATCGCCTGCGAAAATTTGTCTTCATAAACGAAAGACTGAAGCGAGAAACTTTCTTCTTATTCTCAGTGTACTGAAGCAATGGGATTGGATCATTTCCCAATTGATGGCTGTGTGATTAAATTTTACATGGGAGGGGGGTTTATTTGAGCATATCCACTATATAAATTCACTCTTTTTAGCAAGAAGTTTCCCGGTAATGAATTTTAGGCTCCAAAAGTGAGAGCTTCCTTCAAATGGCAGGAAATGCACATGTACAGAGTATTTTGCGGGGCCCCAGGAGTAATTGAACACAACACCTAATGCACTAAAGGACAGACATTTGTAGAATTTTGGTGTGTCCGTGGCTCTCCTGTGCGTAACACTGACACCCAAAATAAATCTGACACACCTTCCATTCCCAAATATATGCGGACGAGTTGCGATCTCAGACGCAACTCGACATCCCATATTTATTTCACATATTCATCGCCCACCAAAACTGCTTAGCAAGTCATAATTGACTGTGGCGCATTTTATACATTCTACATGCATTTCATATCCATAAGCATATACCTGAGCTGAAGGCCCTGGCAGCTAGGGGGAGTAATAATAATAATAATAATAAGCATATACCTGATTATCTGTATGAACGTACTTACCAGATACACATAAAATTTTTGATTTGAGAAGTACTCGTAAGCAAATTAGAGTCAAGTTATAATAATCAGAAAAGGAAGTACAAACTTTCAGAATATTGTTTTAATCAGATTTTGTTTGACGACCGAACTCATAAATATGTAATGCACTTACAACTGAAGATCCACAAAATATTTAACGAACTTGCATACCCTGGCTAAAGGTAGAGGTGATAGTACTGTTCTTTCTAAATATGCTCTCTGGAAGACCCCCTAAATCATAATAAAGAGAAAATGAAGAATGTTGGTACATATCGCCAAATTTGAGTGATGGCAACGAGGATCTACATTGAACTTTAATGTACATTAGTCAAAAATAAGAGACATGCAAGTGACATGAAAGTGATATGAAAGTCAGTTCAGGTTTTGTTTAGTTCTAATACGATTTAAGCATGCAGCGAGCACACCAGACACATCAGCATCCTATTAATTTTATCTGCGTGCGTCATCTCCAAAATATCTACACTATACACTATATGTATGTACACTATCTATAAGGTTTAGACATCTATACTGTTCAGACAGGAATACTCGTATGCTTCATCTTTGACAGTTCAAATTCTTAGTCTTTAAAAAGATCCTTTTCATAGCTAACGAAATTTGCAAAGCGGCTTCTAGCGACTTTTCATATGCCAACCTGTAGTTGCTAATTGATTCAATTAACTTCAGAGTACCTCAAAATGATGTCCGTTTATTATGGGAAATATAAGCAAGGCTTTAAAATTGTTTTTGCAGTCCTTGTTGGTAGGATTTACTATTGTTCTCATCAGAGTTTAGTTTCCCTCCTGTAAAAACCAATTGTTTGTATTTTGAACTATGCAAACTCATGTGGAACGTGGGTGGGTGGAAGGCACATTAAAATGAGGAAAACTAGCAAATATTTTGACCTTTTCTTATTCAAATTATGATCAAAAGCCACAAAATATTTTCCCATCAAATGCAATTTAACACGCAGCGGAGAAAAGCTGTTTTTTTTGTTTGGATTTCGTTTTCGTTTTGCTTAAAAAAGCATTCGTTTTTAGTTACAAGCAAAGCTTTTTTTCCTACCAAACGACAACAATAACAACAACAACAACAACAACAATAAAAAGTCGTCAACAAATTTAATAACAATAACTAAACTTGTGGTTACTAGCATTAGCATCTTTGTGGCTTCAAGAATCTGTGTGTATGTACATATGTACGAGAACAACAACAATACAGCAATAATAATAATAGCAGTAAGAGCAACAACAGCAACAGCAACAACAAAATCACCTTAAATTGCTCCAAATCTCCCACAACGAAAATCGCTGCCGCTGTGTTGCCTCACTTTAGTTTAGCAGCAAACGAGTGAGTGGCTTAGCCCCCGCAGCCGTCCGCTCCGAGCAACTAATCCGAAAGCTAACTGCCAGCTCGTTGCTTCGTAGTTTCGTAGCTTCGTAGCTGCGCTGCCTCAGTCATTCGTTGATTCGTTTGTTTGTTTGTCGATTTGTTTGTCAGGCTGTGTACGTGTGTGTGCTTGCATCCTACCAACCAAAAACAACGATCGTTTGTGTTGGCGTAACTCATAAAAAAACGGGCTTCAAAAGTGTTCCCAATACCATTTTTCGTTCAGTGTTCGTTGCGAGTGGTGCGTACTGCTCCAATACAAAAGAATTGTAATAATACGGAGAAAAAGGAAAAAGTGAAGACAAATTTTTGCCGTTAAGACCAGAGTCTGTGCTTACATTTTCAATTTGTTTTGCCTCGTAAGCTCTTGCTTAATTTCGTTTTGTGCGTACGGTTTTGTGTTGGTGGTGGCGACGGCATTAAAACCAAAAATAAGCCCAATAAACGCGCGGGTAAGAATTAGAGAATGTGTTCCCAAGAAATTTCCAATCGTTCAGAAATTGTATCAATTTGACTTTTGCTGATGTTGTTGTTGTTGTTGTTGTTATTGTTGTTAATATTATAATTTAATTATTATTGATAGTGACGTCGCAGAATGTGCCCAAATTTCCGTTTATGATCAAGCAAAATGCGTATTTGCTAAACGGATCGTTTTCCCAACGAACGGGATGTCATTATTTGTGCACTGCTCCTCCTCAATATCGGCTCGATTGAGTCCGGGTTCGAGAGCCGTTGCTGTTATTGTTGTTGTCTGTCTACTCTCTTAATATAAAAGAAAAGGAATGTTTTAATTACGCAATTATTTGGTGGTAACGTCTCAATACCGTTTGAAAACTAACTTGTTTTGACTTCATTCGCATGGAGGATCAGCATTGATTAGTTCATTTCAAATAGTGGCGGGATGCAAACGTCAACAATAGCATTTTTAAGACCTTTGCCACAATGGTGGCTTCACAAATGGCATAACTGGGCAAACAAAACTATATTTTTTTTTTGGCTCACAAATGGCATAACGTGTCATAGAAAAAATAAGGTTTTTTGCTCAAAAATGGCATAACTGGGCAAAAAAATTTTGTAAATTTTTTTCTTTTACTCAAAAAGCCCAGTATAAAGTTAAAGGAATGTTCTTAAAGTTAGTGCTGTGTTTTTTCCATAGATATAGAGTGATAATATGCTCATGGGGCAATCTCAGTAAAAATTGTCATCTCTTGGCACTGATTAAAGGATGCCGTGCCTGTTTCTCTACCAAAGATGTTAATCAATGTACATATATACACACATATGCATTTAGTTTACAGATAAGCATATGCAATACATACACTGTACTCATATTTTACATTCTTGATTATAGTCTGATCTGGTAATTACCGCAGATTTGCATACTACATATGTACGTATGTATGTATGTATGTACATATATGTATGTTGAAAAGTCAAGAAAAAGCGAGAGCTAGGTGTCAGGAGCAATAACAAATGTATAGACAAACATACATACATACATATGTGTATGCATGTATATGTGTGTAAATGCTTGGAAAGGGTGTTTTTAAGTAATCACATGTGCCTACTAATTTTCTGAGTAAGACTGTTAAAGCTGCAGCTGTGCGAAACTCATAAACATTGGCAACCAGCAACTACGAGAAACTCAAATTGAAAACAACCTTGCAATACAAGTAAACTTGCACAAAAACAATACTGAAACAACAACAACAACAGTAATAGCAGCAACAGCAGCAGCAACAACAACAACTTCAAACTTGTTTGGAATTTAACTGTTGTCTGTACGTAAAACCGACGGACTATCGAGCCTCCAAACCACAACACCAACAACAACAACAAACAGTTTCTTACATATGATTATTTTATATAAGTATGCATGTGTGTGTGTGTGTGTGTGTGAAATAAACTTGATTTTGCATAAAGTAAAAAATATTCCATGTATAAAAAACTAAAGTGGAAAAATATACAAATATTTTAATATCAATTAAATACATAATTTCAATATTTTATATTATTTTATTTATATTTTTTGTTTTTTCAGCCTAAATTGATAATCGTATACAAACAATTCGCCAATTACAAAAATATTTGTTGTGGTGTCAGCGTCTTTTGTTTCTATACCATCGCTGGCGGTGTGGTGTGATCGTGTTGTGTGCTGCTGACGTTGCCTTTGTTTTAGTTTTGTTGCTGTAAATAAAAGCCGCCAAAATTGGTCGCCTAACGAGAACTTCTTTTGTGCTTAACGATTCGAAGGTAAGTGATTGGTGTAAGACTGCTCCAGTTGTTTATGCCCACATTTATGCCACTTTCCCAATCAATTGGTACATAGTATGTTAATGCACAGTTTGTGGGAGTTTCGTGCTTACAGGCAATTGAGATTCAAGTACTCTTGGTGACAGTGAGCTTCATGGACTCTCTGACCCAGTGGGGGTATTATGAATCTACTAATTCCGTTAATTTCTAAGGGATTCCGGTAGAAAGTTCTTACAAAAAATGTATTTTAATATTCGTAATATTTCAAACCAAACATATGAGAACTATTTTTGGCCGACTTGGAATACTCATACGCGATTCCATTGAAATTACTCATACGTACATATGTATCTGAGAGACACCCGAGAAGGTACCATTCTATATCCGCTTTCAGTCACAGATTGGAAATATGAGTTGACAATTTCACGCACGCAAGGTATAATCAATCATTTTCTTACCACGTCCCACTAGAAATACTGACATAGAGAGAGAGAGAAAGATAGAGAAGCAGAGATAAAAGGGGAAAGAGTCAGAGAGAGCGAGGGGGTATTACAATTTCACATCTTCTCTTTATTATAAAGAAATGATTAACTATTTTGCCATCTAAGCTGCTTTTTGTTAAGTGATCTCACACTGAGGGTGTCATGGGTTTGAATCCTACACAGGGTCTTCCAATGATTCTTTCTCTGGCATCGTATTGAAGACATTAGTTTCCAGTACTCAGTCTCCTAAACCTGGCACACATAATTATGGGGTGCGTAAAAAAAAACAGCTAAACTTGATGGACCAGTTCAATTGCAATAAAACACTATTTCTTTTTTCATAGAAAATTTTTATCAAATTTCAATTTCAATTAAAAAACATAAATTTATCGTTTGAAAATTTTCTCAGGTTTTTGTACCCGAAACTGTTGCTGTGTAGAAATTATAATTTTTCTGTTAATACAATTGTAAGTAAGATCCTCTATCCTGAAATGGTTAGTCCTTCGTTACATATTGTTATTAAGGCTTTATTTACATTTACTCATGCATTGCACCAGCATCAGGCTGAGTTTTTTCCCCACAATTGGGTACAATCTTTTCCGGTCCTAATGTTACGCAGTAGTAGTTAATACACAGTCTATGGGGCCCTCCTAAATTGATGTTCTGAATGCCCAGTTTAATGAACATCATGCAACAGTAGCCCATATGAAGGGGGTCCAACAAGTTATCCTATAATGTCAAACCTACCAGTAGAGTATGATAAGTATGTGTTTTAAGATAATGTCTTATGAGGGGGAGTCTACGATTATGCTTAGCTTTGACAATGCACTCGGAATCCCTTTTAGATATATATGTACATACAAAATTGGGTTACTCCCTACTGGTATCTATATAAAGGCGATGAATGATGCCACAGTTCTGTGCTTGAGCCAATTGTGCAGCAAATATTTGAAGAGCCTAGGATCGAATTCGTTTAACCTTCCTTCGGAGTCTAAGGGCTCTGCACAACTAGAACGACAGCCACAAATCCAATGTAGCATTTTCTTACACGATATTTGTTGTGTATATAGCCGCACACCCAAAGCGTACAGGGTCACGCGTGCTTGCCACACCATGCCTTTGTTTACTGAATATATGTGGGAGGTGATATTCATGTAAAGAAGAAATTTCAAAGTAAACCCCGGGAGACCATAGGAGCGACGGAGTCGTTTAAATTATTCTGACTTCGATTCGAACTCCACCCAAAAATCAGCGACATCGACTCTAACTCTGCCTCCACAACCCTGCCTCAAACACTACTTTTAGTGTAAATTAAAAATTTAGTATATTCTTTTTGATTGAACTGCAGACAATCTACATCGCCAGAGAATTCTGCATTTTTCCCATTTCCTTAATAGATAACACCTACAAATCCAAACCTACTACGCCAGAGTAGTCTGTAGTTTTTCTATATCCTTCATAAGTAACACTAACAAAGCCACCTTCTGTGTTCTGGTGGTAAACATGCTAGGCTCACACTCAGAGGGTCGCAGGTTCATATCTTGTCGCGGGCTTGGTCTCAAAAATGCTTCTTTCTAAAATATATTTTTCTCTTTGAGTCGAAAGCCGCAGTATCTGGTACTCATTCCTCAACCTCCTGCAATCACAATTGTTATTAATTATGGTTTAAGATATGATAATAGTAATAATAACACTAACAAATCCAAATCTACTCAGAGTATTCTGTACTTTTTCCATTTCCTTAATAAATAACATCAATAAATCCGAATCATCTCTCCCATTTTCTCAGTTATTGTTGTTGTTGTTTCACACATGTATAGCACGATCATTTTGCATCTTCTGAGAGAACTTGTGCGTGTTCATGCAACAAGCTTGCAATAAAAGTTCACTCGTGCATGTTGGGAAATGTGGTGGTGTCGCTTGCAGGCGTTCCTTCATACATATGTATGCGTGCGATAAGTTGTCGTATTGATGTGTGACGACACATTTGCCGACCTTCGGAACTGTCCTCGCGTAGAATGTGTGCGGTACGTAATGTTTCGTGAGGAACGTATGTGGTTCGTAATGTTTCGTGAGGAACGTATGTGGTGTGTTTTGTGACGTGCCATATTTAGTATTTGGTAGTAAATTAGTAGTAAGAAAACTAAAACGTAAAAGCACTAATAGCTTTTATCTAAATCTACTGCACGTGACTTTGTGGCTGCTGTTTGTAGAATGTTTCTGCTCTCCGTGCCAATTTAATTACCCTTGTACAAATTTAATAATTAAATTGTTTGTACAAATCATTTCCGCACACGTGCTCAGTCACAGAGTTGAGGGAACGCAATTTTCCTACACACATTTCCCCAGTTTAAGCAGCCAAAGCCTATTACCTCAAGAAGTCCATTAAGTAACACTGATTTGGGTAATTTCATACATGGTCCCTGCAGGTGGCGAGGCGGAGGTGTGTGGCCAAGGTAAGTCCCGGGCGGCACTTAGTAAAGCCCGGCTTGTTGTTGAGCAACAGCAACGTAGTCATAAACGAATATGTCACTGCGCTATTTAATTTGCGAGTTGAGTGGTGCCTTAACTTCTGCAGCTGGCGGCAACGCTAATAAACAAATTACTGAATTTGAAATTGTTGTAGTTTAACAACTTGATCGTTTCCAATTCGCAACGCTTGGCACGTCTCTAGGTCGTTTATTTACAATTCTAATTCATGTTGCTTGGTGTGCGAGTACTGTAATTACACATTGAGACAATTTATCTATTTCAGTGCAGTGTTTTTGTTTTTGAGAGCTGTTTACGAATCACGAAATTGTTGTTAACTTTGAGTCAGACTCCGTCTACGACGCAGTGCGTGAGAACATTTTATGCGAATTGCATTTAATTGTGGCACAGGACAATTACACGCCAATCTTAATGCAATCAACTGCTTCTGATTTGTAATTTAGATATTCAATTTTTTGCGTCTTTAGCGGCATTCGTCACGATACAGCAATGATACTGGAAGAAGAGGCTTGTGAAACGTATTTGAATGCAGAATTTGAATAATTTTATATTGCCCTTAAGTTGAAAACGTTCGCATAATTCAAGTCGTAACGACTCAAATTGCTGGGGTAAGCTCAGCGGGCTCCGGGAGTCGAATACAGAAAATGTTTCACCAAAGGAAACTTAGTTGCAGAATTAAACGAAAATTAGAAACCTTTATCGAGCCGAAGGCCCTACCCTGGCACCTTCTTTTATAGAGAGATAATAATTAAGTTATTATTTTTCAAGTAAATAAACCTTAATTTATTTTTTAATTCTACGATTGAAACTAATTGTGTTCCAATTATATGGTAATATAACTTAGACCCCATACACATCCTAGTTAGTGTACGTAGGGATCTTCTTTTGCATTTAGTATATATATTAGGTCTCAGCCTATGGAGAATCGTAAAAACCTTAGACTCCTGTCATGTCTGGTGTATGTGGCTTGGTTCAAAGAATTCGTTGTAGTTGAAAAGACGCTCTCAGTCGATTGAGTACTGGAGTCGGAAGAGCGAATTCTTTTTCGATGTGTCTGCGTTGAGTGCTGGAGTCAGTAGGACTGTTCTTTGTCTATGTGTTCACCTTAAGTACTGGAGTCAGAAGAGCGAGTTCTTGAGTGTGGATATATGGGCTGCATATTTGGTGGGATCGGCATGTGTAGATCGAGTGGCTGGAGAATATATATGAATAATGTGAATATACAATTTTCACCCTCACAAAGTTCACTTTCAGACAATTTGAAAGAACGTTGCATTCCATTAATGACTCTAGGATGTAATTGAAATTTTTTAAAATATTGTTCAAGACATGTTCACATACTTAGCACTTCAATTCTTCAGGGTCTTTAGCATAAATGACCAATCGACAATTTTAGGGGAGGTTTTTACAAGTATATTCATTAAGCATTTATTATTTATAGAACACATTTATTAAATAATAAAGCGATTAGTGCACAATTTCTCTTGAGAGGATATTATGAGGAAAGTGTCTATTGTAAAATCTCTCTATTGTAAACTGACTCACGAGTAGAAGGCATGAAAAAACTTCAGTGTTTCAACAAAGAATATAAAAATAGATAGATAGATATATTTAAGGGTGTTATACACTGCGACCTGAAAGATTTATTGTGATGCCCCTATATATTTGAAAGATGAGGATAGTCTCATCTATAAATTCTCTGTCTGGTTAATTTCCGACAGGAATTCATATATTTTGGAGGAATCAAGATGAGGGATCTTGCTCATATCTAAGATATATTCTCCAAAACACCTGAGTCTTTTGTGTGCCAATGGTCCGCAGTGTGTGGTCAGGTGCAGTGAGGTTTCGTCACTTTCTCCACAGAATCGACAGATGGCATCTGAAGATAAACCCAACAATTCAAATGGTAGTTGAGTCTACAATGTCCGCTTAAAACATATAAAAATAAAAATAGAAAAAAATTTCGAGGGCGTGACAAATTCAATACTTTTATTTTTCCAATTGTATCCTTTTCTCGTGAAATGCGTATTTACTCCATCTAGTTATTGAATTTGTAGCCGCCCTCTGTGGTCTAGTGGTAAGCATGCTAGACTCACACCCCGAGGGTTGCAGGTTCAAATCCTGCCACGGGCTTGGTCTTCAAAATGCTTCTTTCTATGAAATCCTTTTCTCTTCGAGTCGAAAACCTCAGTAGCTAGTACTCATTCCCCCAGCACCTTGCACTCATTATTAATTATGGTCTAAGATATAATAATAATAATAATAATATTGAGTTTGTCGCCTCTCTCTCTTAGATTTTTGTGTATTACGAAGGTTCCAAATTGAGTAGTCTACCTAAAAGTTCTATCAACAATCTATCTAAGTCGTTAAGTACGAAGCTGAAATGGCTGTTTGATTTCTATGGGCAACAGTTGAGCGCTGATTTCTATGGGCAACAGTTGAGCGCTTCACTCACTCTATACAAGTATTTACCTCCTATTTGAACTATATTTTTCTCTTCATATTATAATATACTTATATTTATTCGTATCTCTTTCCCTCTCTACCTTGTCTCTCTCTCTCTCTCTCTGTATTTCTCTCACTCTCCCTCTCTCCATCTCTATATATCTGCTAAAATGCTGTTATTTGTTAACCTTTCTATTTATCACTCACTATATTCACATGATCGAAATACTATGTATAAAGACCTTTCCTATATTCATCCATTATTTTGTTGCTATCAGCTGCTTTTTACCTTAATGTCGCTCTCTTCAAGTTTAACATTAAAGCCGTAAACAAATCGAAACTCTCCGGGAGGCTGTTATCCTGTTTATTGTACATAAAATGTCCGTCTCTCTCACTTTCTGTTGCAGTCTTTATAAAAAGGATTTGCTAATACGAGTTTCTGCTTCGCTCACGCATCGCAGAAAAAATGGTTTTCCTGGTTGTGCAATGGAAATTGTCTTTATACTTGAGAAAAATTACCTTTTAACTGCCTCTCTCTCTCTCTTTTCGTTTTTTTTTTCTTCACATTTCTCTCTCTTTTCCGATTTTTTTCTTCACATTTCTCTCTCTTGTTTGTTTGTAAACCTTGCATCATAATTAATTATGGCTGTAAGGGGTTGGGGGAATGAATACTAGGCAAGTAAGGCCTTCAACTCGAAGAGAAAATGAATTAGAAAGTAGCATTCTTGAGGCCATGCCCGGGACAGGATTCGCACCCACGACCCACGAGTATCATTTCTTTTTAAATCCCTGTTCAACTTTCGAATTATTTAGATTTATTTGTCCCTCTCTCATCTTTCCTTCTCGCCTCTTTTATACTGATCTAAGCTTTAATAAACACCTTGTTACGTGTTCCATGCGCATCCGCACGCGCATGGTTACCAATTTTCCCGTACTGCTGCTGCTGGTAGGCATTACAAGCCTCCCTTCCCCTTCCAGTTGACTGCTGGCACGTTTTGCAAATGTTTTGTTTTTGTTCTTTTTTGTTTGCTTTTTGTTGTTGTTTTTCCTTTGCACTTTGCTGCATAGCGTCGAACGTCAATGGCTCAAGTGAGCTTAGGTAGGCTTGCGCATGCGCATGAACAAGTGTCTGTGTCTAACAGAGTTTGTATGTGGGTCATGGCTAAGCAAACTGTTAGTGGAACGCACACAGGTATGTGTGTGTGTGTGTGCGTGTGTGCATGTAAGTGAGTGGGCCTAGACGGCCGAGGCGTAAAGAATTTACTACACATTCACTTTTATTTGAAAGCACGCTGAGACAGAGAGGGAGAGGATTACCAGTATTTCGAGCTTGTCGTTGAATTTTAATATGAAACACTCGCACAGCAGCAATGTTCACAGAGTTTCTTACGCTTATCGAGCTGCTCTCTTAGCTCTCTCGTCGCAGCAGGAGACTGTTAATTGATGGCAGTCCTTCTAAACTCACTTACTCTGAGACAGCAATTTGGATACTGGATTGATAGAAGCCTGAGTTCAACGCTTAAGACAGTTCCTATAAACTAGTCATAAGATGCATTAAAACACAATTGTTGTATTCAAGTAAATGAGCCATCATTGGGATCTGGGATGCTGGGCAGAGAAAAGTAGCACTGGGATCAAAAGAGTCGATACGAAAATTGTAAATTGCATGGAACAGGAAAGGAATGAGTTTTATTTGCACTTTGAACAAAATCAAAATGCACATATGTATTATTATATTTATGAAACGCATTCTTGCACTCGGCTTTTCAGCTGTCTATGTCTCTCCTGGATTATATTCCATTCTTATGTATTCCATCCTACAGGAGTCAGTCGGTATTTTATATGTTCCCTGAATCTTCTACTATTGGGAAGGTTGAAAACACACCTGGAAACTTTCATTGAAAGATATAAGACTTCCAAATCTTCCAAGCCTATAAAACTCGTGATCTAATGACGACTTGGTTTTTTCAGGAAAAGATTTTACACAGCCAACAGCATTTTTTAGTGTGAATTCCATGCTTCCATTTTCGAGAGATTTGATCCAACCACACCATCTCTTACGTCACTAATGTAGCTGATGAATTCATAATGCAAACTTTCTTTAAGAGACATTTGACCGTGGGCTGCTCTGAACAGGAATTCAACGTTCACATTAACTGCGTCCAGAGCACAGCTGCAATAATCAATAAATTATCATTTTCTAGCGCGTCTTTCAATGCAGACAGGTGTGATTTACGTGCATATAATCAGGGTATTTAAGTAGACAAGACTTGATTCAAGTTTTGTCGGGTTTGAATGTTACTGATTCTGAAGCACCCTAAAGAGAGAGAGAGAGATCGAAAATAACGATATTCTAGAATTGTGTTCCGAACTGCAACTGAATAGAGTGCTTTAGTTCCTTCTTAAACAATTTCAGTCGTTCTTGGTTTTGGAGCTTATTCAAAGCCGCGACTATTTTTCAATCTGCGACTATCGTCGACAGAGTTATTGTAAATATCCTTGCTAAAAGGGAAGTCAGGCTGATAGAAACCGTTGGAGAGCTTTTGTGACCGCCCTATGCTCCGACTAGGAGCGATATTTGACTCTTCTATAATTATGTCTTTTAGTTAACTTTGTTAGCATAAGTATAGTTTTATTGTGTCAAATGTCATGGAATTAATAATAATAATAAAAGGGAAGTAAAATGTGCCACTTCCAACTGAAGACTGATTGAAACTTAAACCTGGGTCTATGCTGGTTAAATGTCCTCATGTAAACTCCCTAATCTTAGAACTTTAGGTGTGGCTGTGGGGGCCTATTAAGTATAAATCTATGCTAGCATCTAAATGGCTTTAGCCACATGGTGCTTCTTACGCGGATATACTTGCAATTGGTAACTGAGTTTTGTTCAGCATCAAAAGGTGTAGAATGACGAAAGCAGTCATCGCTATATCATCCGGTATCCTCTGGCAGACAAGAGGATATATGCTCCGCTATTTCCCCATAGCCCGCCCCTATTCAGAAGTTGTTGATAGCTCAGTTTCAACTGAGATCAAGAACCTCGAAACCCCTCTCAAGGCTAAGGCTGGAATTAGTGCGCTACAAACGACTTTGTTCACGGTTGGTCTCACTCAACCGCGCTAATACTGGAGTGCGCCGACTCCATCTGTGGGTGGGTGTAGTAGCTCCTCCTGCTTAATAATCTCAAAAAGTTGTGCTTGTTTTGTTCGGAAAACAATAACAAAACCTTTTACAATAACAACAACCAAAATATAAACGGGTGTATCACTAAACAACAACATATTTGTCATAATTATTCGGAACATTTTGTGAAGTTGTGTTTGCCGAGTTGGAGTGCTGGAGAGTGGGGTGGCGTGGAATGTTTATGCGGTCCCAATTTGTGCGGTTTTGAAATAAATTTTGTGTGTTTTTTTATCATTTACAAACATCATTTTAAATTTTTAACTAACTAACTAATTGTGTAAAAACCTTGAATTAAGTGTTAAAATTAACAAAACCAACAACACTGTTTTCTCCGAAGAAACAACAACGACAACAACAACAAGAGAAGAACAATTGTTGTAATTGTCATGCAAGTCAATATGCAATGAATGGAAGCCATTATTCTGTTAGTTCGTTGTTGTTGTTATATCTGTGTTCATTGTTGTTAGTAGTGTTGTTGCTGTGCCACAGTGCTGCTGTTGTTACTGTGCTGCTGCTGTTGCTGTGGTGCTGCTGTTGTTGTGGTGTGTTGTTGCTGTTGTTCAAGTGTAGCAACTACGCTCTTGATTTATACAAAAAGGCAACCACAAAAATGTCGTTTAAGTGAACTTTTATTGCAAATTGGAGAAAAAAAGGTTGTTTTGTGTTTTTTTGTTTGCAAACCACACACACACGCTGCAACTCCCCCAACCCACAGCTGCGACAGCACTTGAGCGGTGAAATTAAAGACGGCCACGCTTTGCTTTGATCATATTTTAGCACACACTCAATTCCAAACTTTTCGGTGGCTTTCAAAAATGAAAAAAGGGTAAACCAACTGCCGACCACATCAGCAACGACCGTGTCGAAGTTTAAATACCCTACCTTGTTAAAGCACATTTACATAACACATGCAGGCCACTCCCTGGCACACTCTTACTCTCTCTCTCTCTCTCTCTCTCTCTGTTTCTCTATATGTATTCACGGTAAACCCTGCCAGGTTTCTTATCATGTTTCAGTCTCTGTTTGACTTTATTAGTGTCGATGTCTATATCTGAATAGTTAATCATAATCGTTGAGAGCTCCAAAATCGACCTGCCCGCAACTCAGAGGCTGACTAAATTCCATTTTCAATTTGATAAGACCAATTATCTAGTGGACTGAATCTGTAACCCAGTTCCCGCCCTACATTATAGCTCAATGTGGATCGGAACATTCCAGTTTGAATCAATTTATATATAAGGGTGAGTTTAATAATTCCCCTGACCCAAAGTCAGCTCTTCCGTTTCTTAGCATCAGTAATTTTGATACTGAAAGTTAGTAACTCGTTTAAAGAAATCTACGGCATTACGAGTGGACTGCTAGAAATCAGAAATAATTTACTGAAAATCAGCAATTCCTTCTTTTCGTTTAGTAATATTAACTTTGGTGCATGCTTTCGTGATGACCGGAGCGATATATCGATAGTGATGACTTTGTAGCGGCGACCTCAAAGTCACCAGTACGGCGAACGACCATTTCTGTATCTAACCCTGCAGTTGGGTAAAGCCACAGAGTGACACAAAAACGGCAACAGAAACAGTATCCAGTACATTTGCAACAGAAATAAAATCAAAAACCGAATTAGTAACAGAATAACTACAGAATTTAAGAAGAGAAAATGAGCGTTTCGTGACAAACCCACAAAAACAACTCATCGTGAGTTATTTCCTGTAGCAGAAAACTTTGGAAAAATTATAATAATTCTTAGTGCTAGCGACATAAATGCATTTTAATGATTCTAAATTTGTAGCGTCTAATAATTATGATTTTCTAATAATGTATTTTAATAATTAGTTAATTTCGTTTCAAACTACAATTTTGTTTACACTATTTCCGAATCTGATTTGCAAAACTGAACTTTGAGAACAACAGAATTTCCCAACCGCCAGTGGATAATTGTTCAGTGGCAACCACAATTCGACAGCAGCAGTACCAATATAATTTGTTTATTTATTAAATATTTTTATTAATATAAATATTAAATATTTCTATTTAATGTTGGATATTAATGGAAATTTGAATGAAAATTATTTGTCATCAATTACAATAATTTTGTTCCTATTTTATTGGGTTTATTCAAGTCGGGAAATTAAATGGTAGCTTACTTTCCCTCTAACTTATTTCCAGAGCTTAACAAAACGCTGCTTACAATTACTCCCCATCAAACCCCTCCAACTCTGTTAGATGTCCGCGATGTAATCTATTTCCCTTTTCAATAAATATAATTATGGAAATTTCTATCGTCCGCGCTACAAACGAAATACAATTTAACATAGTTTTCTTATGAATTCATTCTGTGTCTTTTTCTGTTTTATGTGGCTGCACGAGCAACGCCAGCAGAAACTGAATTATCTCCAGAAATAATAATGTTCTGTTCTGTTTCTGTTGCCGTTTTTGTTCTACGTCACTCTGCATCTTTACGGGTGATATGTCCAGCTTTCTATTAGCAACCAGTGGCATAGGTTTAAACTAACATTGGACTGTTAAAAGACTTTATCGCTGTTAAAGCAAATTGCTCTCTGCTAAAGAATTTTATCACTGTAAAAGCAATTTACTCGCTGTTAAAGCAAATTGCTCTCTGTTAAAGAATTTTATCACTGTAAAAAGAATCTACTCGCTGTTAACACAAATTGCTCGCGGTAAACACAAATTACTCGCTGTTGAAGGAAATTCCTCGCTGTTTAGCTTTCTATCAAGTAGTTTATGTACTCTGTTAAAAACCAGTGGTATAGGTTAGGTTTAAACTAGCATTGGACTGTTAAAGGACTTTATCGCTGTTAAAGCAAATTGCTCTCTGTTAAAGAATTTTATCACTGTAAAAACAATTTACTCACTGTTAAAGCAAATTGCTCTCTGTTAAAGAATTTTATCACTGTAAAAAGAAACTACTCGCTGTTAAAGCAAATTGCTCGCGGTAAACACAAATTACTCGCTGTTAAAGGAAATTGTTCGCTGTTTAGCTTTCTATCACGTAGTTTATGTAGTCTGTTAGCAACCAGTGGCATAGGTTAGGTTTAAACTAACATTGGACTGTTAAAGGACTTTATCGCTGTTAAAGCAAATTGCTCTCTGTTAAAGAATTTTATCACTGTAAAAACAAAGTACTCGTTGTTAAAGCACATTGCTCACGGTAAACACAAATTACTCGCTGTTCAAAGAAATTGCTTGCTGTTTAGCTTTCTATCAAGTAGTTTATGCAGAAAATACAGTTAAATTACTCTTGTTTTGCGCACACTTACACATGTGCAAAACTGTAGTAGTGTGACTGATTTTCTTCAGAATTCTGGTTAACCAATGATAAACAAACCTATCCATATAGGCAACTAATGTTAAACAAAGACAGTTTTTTTGAAACGTCAGAAAATTTGACGTTTGAGTGTCCCGTCACTATGGTCTCTGGTTTATGTACTCACTTTACTCGCTGCTAAAGATATTCGGTGAATTGGAGGTCATTGTTACCATATAACCAAAAATTCCTAACCGGTAAGAAGTCGCTACTAGGCGCGTCACTTGTATGTCTGAAAATCCCCAAAAAAGATTGTCACATTTATGAGCACGAAAAAATCCTTTCTATTAATTTACCCAAACTTAGCTATTATAAGTATTGGCGGGATATCAGAGATTCGTTTTTTAATTTAACGATACTAGCAATACTTTTTATGTGCAGTCGTCGGTTTCAACCCAGTAAAAACATTCGTATAAAGTTAATAATATAAAGTTAATAATATGCTGAAAGACTAGCACTGCCCCATAATGACTTCTGTCGCAGCTGTGGCTCTGAGGAGGAGGAAGAAACAGTACTTCATCTCATGTGTCAGTGCCCAGCTCTGGCCAGGCGAAGATTAAAATTCCTAGGCTCACCTTTCCTCACTTCCTTAACCGAATATATATACCATCAACATCAAGGATATAGCCAGGCTCAATTCGGAATCACTGTGGTTCCCAAAATTCTAGACGGGGGAGTCGCGTCGTCTTAGTGTGGTACCACAACGAGCCATTCTATATGCTTAAGTGTGCTTTTTGCTACAGAGGCTGCCACTCCTACCTACCTACCTAATAATATGTTTATTTGTGATCGTAATTAATTCAATTACCCAGTAACCCCATTAAATCGCCGACACTAGCTTGACAATTTCATAGGTGACTAACGTTGTTATTTTCACCTCAAACGAATGACAAATCAAGCTTGAATTGAATGACAGCCTCTGACCACACATCCGCATTCGCTCACATTTGTTGAGTAATCGAAAGATGTGTGGGGAGGGGGGGACTACATCGATCGACTTGTATGAGTAAAGAGGCGTATCTGTGAATCTCTTCTCCGTTGGGTCTATTCTCATAAGAGAAACAAGCTTGTACAATTTCTCATAACTGGTTTTCATATGGCGCCCACACACAACTGCCACACCCATTTTTAGCGGAAAAGTACATAAAATCAGCATTAGTTTCAGCGAGAACTCACTTTTTTTTTTGGTGTGTACTTTGCTAATCTGTGAAGCAAAAAGTGACCCTGGACATCTTAGAAAAACTATGCGGTTTCATTGTAAAAATAGCAATATTTTTCAAATAAGTGGACGGTGATTAATCGGTGTTATTTTAGTTCTATAACTGTCTAGAAAGCACGCAATTCAGACGTATACTAGCCGAACACTAGCAAATTCGGACGTAAGTCAAATGGCGTTGTGATTTATATGACTGAGCAGATAGCAAATGTGCGTCCTGCATGAGGCAGACTGAGACGGATATACTGTGTATGTTGCTATATATATATATATATATATATATATATATATATATATATATATATATATATATATATATATATATATATATATATATATATATATATACATATATGTATATGTATATATATATATATGTATATGTATATATATATATATATATATATATATATATATATATATATATATATATATTTATATTTATATTTATATATGTATATATACTTTCATTATGTCATTTATATCATTACCTTCACTTTCCATGGGTTGGTATTAGTTTGATCAAACCTCCCCTACACGATCACATTATGAATAATTTCTTCTAATTTGTTTTGATCTTGTATTTTCCACAGGACGATACCATGGGATTCGGTTCGCGAATGGACTGCTGCGGGCAGTTTGTCAAGTACAGCTTATTCGTATCAAATTTAATAATATTCGTAAGTAGACCATTCTCTATGGTAATATCTCCGGATAATCACCGATTTCTCCACAGATTGGCGGTGCGATCGTTTTCTGTCTGACTCTGTGGACTCTGGTGGATCGCAGTTTTATGAACGAATTGCTGGGCACGAATCTTTTCTCTGGCGCTGTCTACGTTCTACTTGTCACCTCTGTGGCGATTTGTTTGTTATCGTTTCTAGGATGTGTGGGGGCCGGCAAAGAGGTCAAGTGTCTTTTGTTAACGGTGAGTGGAGAGTCAATTAGTTGCCTCATTTACATGCCTAATCTCTATTTACTTTCAGTATTTCATAATTGTGGCGCTGGTGTTTGTAACTATGTTAATTGGCGGCATACTGGGCTATGTTTTCCGGGAGAGGGTGCAGCAGACGATGCGACAGGTTAGTCAACAGAATTGCACATCAGTGGCCCAGGAAGGTTTCTGTCATTTTGTATACTCAACATTCAAATAACCCGAGCGAGTAAATAAGGCTCATGGTGATTTGTTCACACAACTGGGAACGAAGTTGTAGGAATCTCAGATCATATTTCCCTACAACTGGTAACAAAGTTGTGGTAATCTCAGGCGACTGCATCTCCCTTTAAAGGAAAGTACACACAGAATAGTAAGGAAAGTACAGAGACACATCAAAATTGCAGTGTTCAGTGATATGCACAATTTATTTTCAGAGTAGTATTTGGACCATTGACGCTTCTTTATTTAGTCATACCACAGACAACGTAGTCATATAGATTTATGACTACGTTGTCTGTGGTCATACTGAGCAATGTATTTAAACTTTCCTAGTCACGGTTTATATATAAAAATATTCATGTCTGAATAGTGATCATTTTCACAATTCCATTGTGGTCTTCCAATACCTCACGATACCAAAGATGTCTTTCAGCTGATTCGCACATAACAGCACCTACAAGAGTTCTAATGTGTTTTCTTGGTAGATCTTCGGACGTCATCCTAACTCGTCATCTCTTTATTGTATTTTTTCCATAGACATTGTTATTCTAACACTGGTTCTTCTAGTCCCACAACCTGTATGTGTGAACTTATTATAAAACCTTTTGATCTGATTTGTGATATTATTTGTGCATTGAGCACCAAATCGCCTGAACTATATTCGAATTTCAATTGGTTCAGTTGAGTTCAAAGCTAGATTTGTTTCACTATGCTAAGATTGGACCCTAAGTCAATCGGGGAAGTGTGAAAACCACAGTACTTCAAGTCCAAAGAGTCTTCCGCGTTAATTTCCATGGCAGTTTCTTATCTACGAAGACCGATTAAAGCAGTTAGATGGGAATATACATAAAAGCCAATCACAGCGAGAATGAAAGGCCTTTGGTTGTATACTAGAACTGTAACAAAACATAGCTTAGGCTTCACACCAACTTCATAAGGAGTCCAAAACAACCATATTCGGAAATTAAATGATGAGTTCCAACATCACTTTGCTTCAATATAAGCACGCGATCCTTATATATGTATATAGAGCCCATAATTTGCATGAGAATTATTATATATTAGAATAGCCATAAATAGTGGAATTGTCTCCTCCTTCCTATAATCAGTTTTTGTTGAGTTGTTGTACACCTCTATATTGAGTATTCTTTCTAAATCGGGGGTCGTAAAGAAAATAAGTATACATAAAAAATAGTGTCAAATTCCTGACCACTGGGAACTTGATTTTGCACATGTAAAGTTCCAACTGATTTCTGAGTTGCTTGCTCTGCAGGAAATGCGCTCAACCATGGCCCTCTACGGCAGTCGTCGGGATATCACCCAAGCTTGGGATCAGACGCAGGAGCGTCTGCAGTGCTGCGGTGTGGATACGTGGCACGATTGGAACCGCTACGGACCCGTGCCCGAATCGTGCTGTCAGGAGATCTTCGGCGGACAACGCAGGGAGTGCACCATCTTTCCCACCGTCACCAATCTGTACAACCAGGGCTGCTTGTACGTGACAACGAACTTCATACGGGACCATGCAGCGGTCATAGGCGGCACTTCCATAGCTGTCGCCATAATCATGGTCAGTATAAGCGAATTGCCCATTTTTTTTTGTATTAATGTTGTTCTCGTTGTTGTTGTTGTTGTTTTTGCAGATATTCGGCATGGTCTTCTCCTGCCTATTATTTAACATGATTGAATAGTAGCGCCATCCGCAGTCCGCGTTCTACACGCGTGCACACACACACATACAAAAAAATTAATTATCCTGCACATACACCCACACACACACACACACACATACATGCGCACGAAAGCGTTAATTTACGTACAAATTAAATTCTATTTTAAGGCACAATTATTCCAGGCAAAAATTAAACAAAATTTGGTCCAGCAGCGCGTTTGTTGGCGCGCTCGCAACCCCGCCCCCTAAAACTTTGTCAATTTGTAACTCAATGTATGTAAAATGTAAACTGTAATCCCCGTTAAACAAACAAGTATTATTTTAATATTATTTTATATATTTTATTTGTAATATTTTTTCTATTTTTCGTTATGCGTGCTAAAAAACAAAAAACAAACAAATATTTTTCTTCTTAGTCTGTTAAGTCAAAACAATTTTGTCAACGCGTTTTTCTCTCAAAATTACAATGAAATTACAATTGCACACTTTTTAGTTTGTAGTACGATCGCTCGCGTTCCACCGATCTGGACCGGGGTGCATAGTGCCGACACACCCGCCTCTCGCCAACCATTGTATGCAAGGCTTTTGTGTGAAATTCCGCTGCGAAAATAATTCAAATAGAAATTAAAAGTATAAAGAAAAGTTGTTATTGTAAATTAATTGTAATTTTAACAGTAAATTTATTAAATGTAAATTACACAACTGTGAAAATGGTTAACAAACGAATTCTTCTTTAATATGCGACTGCACTCCGAACCATAGGTTAGGTTAGGTTGGGAAGGCGCTTGAGCGCTGGTGGATAATTTAACAAGGTGAATTTACTTACATGGTGGCTGCAAGGTGAATTTCATACCTCCGGAATTCTCAAACATAAGCAATGTGCGATTAAATTCTGTTCCAAATAAACGAAATTGAGAGGAATGGGGAAATGCATAAGAGCTGCTTAAAGTGGTACACAATTAATATAAAATATATTTAATAGTTAAATAGACTCATAATTTCTTCATAATGTTCAAACTTTACAAAAATAACAATTAAAAAACACTTGTTCACTCAAATCAGAACTCTATTTGCAATTGTTTGCACATTTGTTTTGATCGTATTTTTCTACAATTTCACTTTTGACAGCTACTGAGGGAAAATTGATTCAAAAAAATTTGCTGTTGCAGCCACCATGTAAGTAAATCCACCTTGCCAGCGCTTGAACATTATTTGTGTGTTTCTCCTTTGTGTGATGTCCGCGCCACTTGTATGCACAGCGATTGTTATGTGTCGTCTCTTTTCTTTGCATGCCTTCCTCGTGTTGTTGTTGTACTATTTCCCGAACTAACGCACTCGGTAAATTCTGCCGAGCCTTGTTGTTGTAATTAACGCACGATTAATTGTAGTGTTGTTGTTGTTGTTGTCGGTCAGTGCAAACGGCTGGCTTGAGTTCGCCAAGTCTGTCGGCGCATTCTTGTTGGTGTAATCCACATGCAATTCATTTTCCTGTCTTACGCAAGCGACTGGCTTGGCTTTGCCAATGCTTTGGTTGACATTCCGCTTGCGTAGTTGTTGGTATCATTTGCATGTGATTTATTGACCAACGTTTAACACTTCGTGCATTTCAGGCGCTCCCGCATTGGTTTCCATTGGTGCGAAGGTATTCTAATAATTAATATTAAGCGTTGATGGGGCCGCGCAAGCTGATTGCTTACGGCAATCACAATTCTTCGCACGCGAGTGATGCTGACGGTCCAGTATCGCAGTGACTATTGTTTTGTTGGGGAATTATTGTGTGAGCAAAATTTGTCAATAATTTTGCTCGTCACAACCTCAATAGTTCAACTATTTTGTAAGCACAGTCTTTGGACATATTTACTATCGATATTTGTTTGCTCAACATCAGCAACTTGGGAATATGTTTGGTGTGTGATATTTGAGAAGCGTATGATACCCTAACATTGATCAAACGTCGCTAATTTGCAGATATGTATGTATGCATGGAATCTCAAAAACCACACGAAACGATGTTGATATTATTAACCCCTTGGGGTTGGTTCCCTTAAGCGACTTCGTGACTTGTGTCTGCGCTGCCAAGTCAGTTTTATACATGGAGGAATACAATCTTTTCCTATCAGTATTGAGAAAGCATTTGTTGCCAGTGCTGCCAAGCGATGACTCGTATTTCAAGCAACCACCGACTTGATTTTTTGGAAGCTCTGTAAACATGGGAATACAATACACGTCTATGTATGGGATTACAAAGACAAAACTTAACGATGTCGCTACAATTAACGACTCGGGATTGGTCTGTGCATTTATTATTATTATTATTATTTCAAGCATTTATTATTATTATTATTTCAAGCATTTATTATTATTATTATTATTTCAAGCATTTATAATTATTATTATTTCACTCTTGAATGACTGTTTTGACTCTCTTTGTTGGTTCCATGATTTTGCCATAACCTGAAGCTTGTTCGCTTTTCGTCCCTGAAAGGGTCCTTTCTACTTGCCAACTAAACAGCCAAATAATACTTGCACACAGTTTTATTGTTACTTTATTTCACATTATTTTAATAGCCACAAAATTTGTTTAAACAAATTCACTTAGAGGAGAAATCAAATCACATTACAACAAATATGGCGAATATTCATAACACTTTTTACAACTAGAGTAGCCTAATACACAAATTAAAATTGTTTATCAATATTTATTACATATTAATAGGTTTCTTAGAAATTTTGAAATAACAATTTTCTGGTCTCTGCATTTTGATGTCCTTTTTGATTGATTGATTCTGTATGCGTAAAGGCCAATCAAAAAGTGAACACAGTGACTCTTGTAAGTATTCGTATGTCTACATTGCTATGGAGAGAGTAATTTAAAGAAAGTTGGTTATATTTATGTATGTTTATTATAATTTTCACCAAATGCACACGTAAAATCATTAACCTAAAATTTCAGCTTAACTGTAAAAGTCTCTTTGACCTGATCTGACCTAATCTGGCCTGACCTGCCACGCACACTTCCAGACTTGCTCAAAGTCCCCGCACTCAGTTCAAGGACACGAATCGCAATTAGTGTGTTTTTTAAGTTTGCTTTTAAGTGCCTTCCAGTTAACTACAACCTTAATTTACGAATTATTTTATGTGTGATTAAAATTAATTTAAATAAATTTTTTGGGTGAGTTCTCTCACTTGCACCCTTTTCCTTAAACAGTACTTTCAACATTTTTGAGCTGATTTGCGTCGGCAGATTTTCCCAGTTTTCAGGCACACACAAATACAAGTCCAATTATTTGAAATGTGAACAACTAAAATAGAACTGGGCTAAAATGCAATATTTGGGCTTTGGCAGCTGCTAAGATGGGTTTAGGCCAGTAACACCGCCTCCAAACAAGGCGTAAATCCAAACACGTTGAACAATTTTACTCGCAATACTTGCAGTAGAAGAAGTTCCAATCAGTCCGAACCACAGAGCACAAACTGGTGTTAATACCCACTGCTATCTGCAACACGCACCCTGCTGCAGTTATGACGCCTATAGTACAATGGGCATCACTTGCCTGAGTGCTTGAATACCTTCTTTTCCGGCCTACTCCAATTCTATCTGACGCAGGTCCCCAAACATGGCACCAGACAACACGTGAGACTACAATTATTCGCGAATGTTCGCGTTTGGTTTAGGACCTCACTATGCTCTTTCTTTACTATATCCTGACTTAACTATGGCCACGCCCTCTTATCGGTGTCTTACACACATCCACTCGAACTCCATGTAAGCACACGGTGGACGCAAATAAAAATTTCTAATCGCAAATACAGATATGGGCGGCATCATTGTGGGCGAAGCGGTATCAGCAGTTCAATTTCAAGCACCCCCTCACAAGTGTTGGTTTCAGTAAATCTCTCGTTACCACGCCCCCTTTTTCTGTCTTAATATAGAAAGTATTTCCCGAAAAAGATTAGTTTTTCTGTTCGACCATCGCCCCTGAATACCAAAGTAGGAAAAGAGTCTTCATACTACATCCATGACGGCTGTTTATGTCCCATCTTTGGAGGCCGTTTATGTCCCAGTCATGGAGGCTGTTTATGTTCCATCTTTGGAGGCTGTTTCTGTTCCACCTTTGGAGGCTGTTTATGTTCCATCTTTGGAGGCCGTTTATGTCCCAGTCATTGAGGCTCTTCATATCTCATCCATGGAGGCTGTTTATGTCCCATCCATGAAGGCTGTTTATATTCTATCTTTGGAGGCTCTTCATATCTCATCCATAGAGCTTTTTATGTTCCCTCCACTCTCCCCGGGAAACAAATTATTAAGAAACGCGGGGCGTAAGAATGTTGATCACGAAACGTGATCCTAGATTATAAAAATGCGGATAGATAGTAGGGGGTTGGTTCAAAATGAACCAGCTTGTTCATTTTCTTAGGTTTCTATAGTACGTCCAAATACTAAAATGTGGTTCATTTAGGAGTAGGTACTCCAGGTCCCACATTTCTAGTGTCATCTATCTATCTCTATCTATCTATCTCTCTGGATTATGTCTAGTTGGGTGGGTGGTTTTTCAAAGTGTATGGGAATTTACTCCCCGACTTTCGACAAAAATAGATCATGAGACGGTGTACAAGCAGCCTCGTACAAGCACATTTACGCCAGCATATCTCACTCTTTTATTTCTGGAGACCTGAACTCGTATACCTGCGATTCAGAAAGTGATGGTGTTCGATGACCAGAGATAATCAGTACCCCCGAGGTTAATAAGAGTGCATAGAGCGAACAATGTACTCATGTTTTGTAAGCATAAACAATAACTTCTCCTTCCGTGTTTCCACTGAAAACAACGCTAATTTACACTGGACCGCACCTGCCATGCCTTCGCTGGATCATTGTCAAAATCTTTCCAAATTCCTTCTGCACTACACTGGATGATTGGTGGTGTGATGGAATATGTGCGCCATTGCCAACAAGTACTGAAAACTTTTTCCTCATTATACACATGCATGTATATATACATATACTTATATATATATGTGTGTGTATATATATGTATATATATACATATAGAGCGGCATTTACATAAGTGCTTTATAATTATAGTTCAATTGTATTCAGTTAATTTCTTATTTATATTCTAAAAAGTAAAAGGATGTTAGGTAAAAGTGTTGGTGAAGGTATCAAATACGATATATATATATACATATATATATATATATATATATATATATATATATATATATATATATATATATATATATATATACATATACATACATATATATATATATATATATATATATATATATATATATATATATATATATATATATATATATATATACATACATACATACATATATATATATATATATATATATATATATATATATATATATATATATATATATATATATATATGTATGTATGTATATATATATACATACATATATATACATATATACATATATACATATATATACATATATATATATATATATATATATATATATACATATATATATATATATATATATATATTTATATATATATATATATATATATATATATATATATACATATATATATATATATATATATATATATATTTATATATATATATATATATATATATATATTTATATATATATATATATATATATATATATATATATATATATATTTATATATATATATATAAGTATATATACGCATATATCGTATTTGGTAGGTATAGGCATGTCTCTCTGTCTCTCTCTGTACTCGTGCACACAGACCCCCCCGAATAGGCTTCTCCGTAATTCTATATAAGTTTTGATTTTATATTTGTAATTATTATTAATGGAAATCTAGCGTAGAGCTTTCATAGTTAGATACTTCTTTTGATTTTGTATTTGAAATTGTTTTTGTTTTTCTGTTTGCTTTTGTTTTTTTTACTTATTTTTGTATTTGATTTTGTGTTTGGATTGGTTTTTCTTACGTTATATTTCGTATAAATCAGAACATCTCTGTGTCTCTCTGTGTGGCTGCATCTATGGCAGCGTGTTTGCCTGTGTGTATGTGTGTGTGTGTCAAGTTTGCGCACTTCTTTTACTACTTACTGTTAAAAATTCATATAATTTTAAGTAATATTTGTATTTTTTTGCGGTTATTGAGGAATGGTTCACATATATAGAGCTCTAAATACTGAGGATACCATATAAAAAGAGAAGTTTAAAAGTGTTACAATCAGTCCCGAACAATTCGCAACCTTGCCGTAACTACAAATGGAGGACTTACATACACCCACAATCGCACCTCTAGCACGTACCCATCCATCTACGCATGCATGGAAAGTTTAGTCTCTCACGCCACACGGGGTGTCTCGCTATGTGACCGAGTCTCAACACTAGCATGAGAGCTCCCAAATAGCTAAACTTTCGAGCATCGTAGCGGTACATGCTAATTTGACTAAAAATTCCTTAAATTCGCTGCATTAGTTCCATAGGCGTTTGCGGGTCGGTTGTGCTGCCGCCCAGCTCGGTGCTGGCTGCTGAAGAGACCGCCGTGTAGACCGTGTAGACTACGGCATTGAGCGCCTCCGGTATGCTGGTTACTGTGCTGGCGATGCCCGAGACAATGGCCGCTGCTGTGGAAGAGCTCACAGTTGCCGGTGCGGCCAGCGTCGGCACAGCCGCACCCACTGTGGTGGTTAGGGCGGTCAGGGTGGAGCTGGCCGCCTCGGTTGTTGTCAATAAAGTGGACATTGTTGTGGTTAGCAGCGCAGCCGCCAGTGTTGTGGTGTTGAGGATTGGCGTTGTTGTGGAAGATGTCGTTGCGTGTGCATGATAGCTTGTTGCATCTAGCACGGAAGCTGGTACGTATGGATACTTGGGGCACGGATCGGTCAGCTGTGCACCCAGCATGGACTCGAAAACGTAGCCAATTAGAGAGCCCGCTGTGAGGCCGACATTGTACGAGAGCGTCATCATGTTCCCGGTGACTTCTTTGAGTGTGCCGGGCACCTTTGCGGGGGCCAACATCATTGGAAGACTACCTGCCAAACCGTTGCTAATACCCAGGCCGATAGTAAAGACAAAAGCAGCCGTCTCACCGGAGATCACCGGCTGGTGGCGTGGGGCACAGCAGAGCAGCAACAACGGCACCAGCACGATACGCAAACCTGACAAGAGAATCAGTTGACGACGCGACCACGGATACGGCACTGCGGCCAGGATCTTGCCAATCACATCGGCCGTATTGAAGGTGAACATCAACAAGACCGGCAACCAGGTGCCCAGGTGGCATGATATAATCTCCGACTCGATGCCAGGATACAGGGAGAGCGTCACGCAGTAGGCCAATGCAATGCACACCATGTACGGGTAGATGGCCTGGGCAACTCGCCATCTGGACTCGAAGCCGCTCTTCAGGTCGCTTAACTTGCCCGGTGTGCAGGCGCCTGGTGTCAGCACATGTTCCACCTTGAAAGCAACAGTGGTGGGCGTGGTCGCTTCCTGTGGAGTACTCGGTATATCAGGGAGATTATTCAAGCCTTCGATAACGCTTTCTCCCGCAGTGGGATTGGACAGTTCATAGACCGGATTGCTGAAGCTCAGAGCCGTGGTTGCAGTGCCGCCGCTGTTAGCAGGCGGGCTGGTGCCATCCAGCGTGAGTACGCCGTATTTGGCTGTGGATGTGTCACCGTCCAATTCATTCTGCATACAGAAAATTCAAATTACAATTATATCGAACCGTTCCGCTCTGGGAGCGAATCACGACACTCACGTTCGAATAACTCGTCACTTAAGAACCCCGTTCAACTTGGCAAACCGCCTTGTTATGTGGCAAGTTATTCGATCGGCAATCTCGTAGAAGGGTTCCTCATAAACTTACCAAGCGAGCCTCGTCCGGTCGCAGCACAATCTTTGCGCATGCCTTCATGTGATAGCGTACAAAAGGAGAATGAATGGTGGCCAAGTGCAGCAAATAGCTGAACAAAATGTACAATGTGGAGGTCAGGAAGAAGATCACCGTGGAGACGCGATTGTTTTGAATCAACACTTTCGTAGCGACCCGATTGGAAGACACCAAAAAGCCGGCAATACTCTCGCCCGCCATCACTGCCTGGGTGTACTGCTTCGGCAACATGCTGGCAAATCCATAGAAACTCGATTGTTGCACTGCAATAGAAAACAAGCGAAGGTGAATAATGATGTGAAATAAGCCAATGGCCAACTGGGCCCATTCTTGATGCACTGCTCAGTCCGCGTGTGAAACCGGTTTCTGGCAAACTGTTCACTCCGCTGTGCAATGCTGAGGCAAACACTGCAACCAGGTTGGTATTCGTAGTAGGTTAGGTTTAGGGTGTTTACGTTTAGGAGTTTAAGGTTTGGGGTGGTTTGACTTGGGGTGTTTATGTCTGGGGTGTTTAAGTTCAAGATGGTCAGGCTTACGGTAGCCAGGGTCGGGGTGTTAGGGGTGGCCAGGTGTCGCGTGGTTAGGTTTAGGGTATTTGGCTTTAGGATGTTTAGGTTTGTAGTAGGTTAGGTTAAGGGCGTTAAGGTTTGGGATATTAGGATTGAGATGACTTGGTTTGGGGGGGTGTTTCAGTTTCCAGTAGGTTAGGTTACTGATGTTAAGTTTAGTGTGTTATGGTCAGAGAACATAGAGACAGGAAAGTCCTTTTCGCTGCCAGCGTCCGACACACCACGATTTTGAGTGGATTCACCACGATTTTCAGTGGATTCGTGAACAACATTCGTCTGCTTTATTTCGCTGCTTTGCCGTTTGACGTTTAAGTTCCTTTTCTCTGTGCTCTCTGGTTATGGTTTGGGGTGTTAAGATTTGGGGTGTTGTGAAATGCTAAGAAGGGTCAGCCTGCTAAAAATCACTTTTGTAGGTGGAGTCTAGCTCATCAAATTACGGGAAAATAAATGTGCAAGAGCGGATCGTCAGTCAGTCTGCTTAAGGCCAGATTCTCTGTAAATGGGGAAGGAACCTTTTTTCAAATTAAGGAATGTCAAATTGAGAACGGAGGGAAAGCGTTTAAATTATTTCGCTTTTCGTCAAAACGCATTTTGAAATTTGAAAAGATGTCCGACTACACATTCATTTTCCAATAAAGAGTCTGTGATACTCCCCCTGGCACACCCATTCCGCGAAGGATTTCGTAATCGATTTAGTCAGTAGGGATAATAATGATTTATGGGCAAATCTACCATGAAGTGAACCAGGTTGGTTTCTTTTTGCAATCTGAACTTCTGATCGATCATTCCTTCACTGACTCTTTAAGAAGTTATCTACCAATTTGGTCGGTTTGTCTTGCAGAAGTCTTGTGCTAAAGATCCTTCAGGCAACTGACTGCATAACGCTGCTTTATCGTACAAAACCGGTTTCACTCAGGCAGGCTCGTTGGGCTTTACAATGCCTCAAGAATAGAACCTTGGAAGCCCTTCAAGGACCAATGCTCGGCGCTCACGATCAAGAACAAAAAACAAATGTTGGGAATATTGGAGAATTGGATTGTGCGATCTGTTAACACCAGGGCCACCATGTGACCACATTATAACTGACAAATCGGAAAAAAATTTACTCACCTGTGCAGCCAATTGCAACCAAAGAAACTGCAGCCAAGTTCACGGAGTAAGCTGTGTTCACAGAGAACATATGCCAAGCCACCTCACAGACAGCAACAAATATAAGCGTCGTAAAGGATATGATGTACCCGAAAAGCACTCGCACCCGGAACGGAGCCAGTGAGAGGAAAACATTGTTCAGCAAGACCGTCCCGAAAGCCACAATAATATAAGTCATCGACATGTCGAGAGCGACTGAACGCCCTGGGAAGCGCGACTGCCAGTAGTCGGCAGCAATGATGAAACTGCAAATAGAAAAAATATGCACAGCAATCGATTATTGAGACTGTACTTAATATGAGCAGAAGAAGGAATGCTAAACTTCCACGGAGTAATGGAATATTGTACTCCTCTCCTTCAATATAAGCTCTCAAGACTAAATGCAGTGCTCTGGCGTTGTTACTTCTTCTCAATCTCTTGGTTCCTGGCAGAGCTCAATTGTTGACAAGTGCCATTTTGTATAACTGAGTCCAGCCTCTTGCACGGAATTTAAATTGACTTATTTAAGACTATTTAATAATGAATTTTTAAGACTATTTTTTAATAATAAATCTTACTCGTGATGAGTTTTCATGTCTACACTTTATATTATGCCAACAATCGTTTATCATGGTAAAATTTCTCCATCTAGGATGACGCAAGAGATTTGGAAAAGTAATTCCGTCGTCCATGGTCCAAGAACTCGTTGATCCATTAACTCCAAGTGCACTCGAGTGGTCGATTGCATTTTCAGCAACCATTCTCCACAGGGTTCTCATTGTTCAACACTTTGCACCACGTTGACTAGACTAATATTGTTTTTTTTCTTCATTCAGGCTTTTATTGAATGTTCCTAAAAAGTTAATTGAAATAATATATTTCCCTTTGTTCAGTCCCTAATCCAGTATTCTACTCCAAGTAACACAAATGTCGGGATCTTCTTTTCGGCTCACACACTTCAGTATGCAAGCTTACACATACGAGTATCTCCCGATGTAGTCATATCGACCTCTTAATTCATTCCTTCGCCTTCACTCATTGCTGCTTCTTCTTCATTCCAACCTCGTCATTCATTCCAACCTCGTCATTCTTTCCAACCTCGTCATTCATTCCAATGTACCTCTTCTTTCAATCCCACCTCTTCATTTTTTCCAACCTCTTATAATTCATCCCTACTTCTTCAATCATTTCTACCTCTTCATTTATTCCCACCTCTTCATTCATTCGTACCCCTTCATTTATTCCCACCTCTTCATTCATTCGTACCCCTTCATTTATTCCCACCTCTTCATTCATTCCTACCTCTTCATTTATTCCCACCTCTTCATTTATTCCCACCTTTTCATTTATTCCCACCTTTGGAATTCCACAATCATAATCAGAGGTGGAAGTCCAAAAATCATCGGCTATAATATTCATTCCGTAATATTCCATGGTCTTGTCCAGCAACTTTCTTTCGAGAATTCACCCAAACTTTCAGGAACCCAATTTAATGTGATGATGATGCTGATTATCCGCTCAATTGCTAACTTCACTCTTCATACTAAACCTTAATTGTATTTAATCGAGATGAGGCGAGTAACTATTCCTGCCATTTTCCGATCAAAGTAACCCTCGCGACTACCACAGAAGGTATGCGCCTGGTCTAAGTGAGTATTCTGACCGAGTGTTCATGCCCTTGACAGCCACTGAAGCTTAAACCACTCGAGTTCTGATTTGATAAATGAAGTCCTTAGTTCATTGTTTTCTGTATTCCACGCTTTTATCGCCAGTTGTCTTAAATTTGCCTTTATTCCTTACTTCAATCACATGAAAATAACTTTTAGCTTGACGACCATGAGGATATTATATCGACTTTTGTGACTTAGTGATAATTTGGCAGAGATATTTCACAGGACCCAGATATGAAGCTGACATTTTTCTCTGATTCTTCTTTGCGACATACACAGACATGCGTTCACTCAATATGCATAGACTGGAAGAAGAGTATCATCTCCCACACGAAGAAGAGTATCATCTCCCAAACCAAGAAGAGTATCATCTCCCACACCAAGAAGAGTATCATCTCCCACACCAAGAAGCGTATCATCTCCCAAACCAAGAAGAGTATCATCTCGCAAACCAAGAAGCGTATCATCTCCCAAACCAAGAAGAGTATCAGCACCAAAATAATACACAAATGATCGAATGAGATTCCCAATACCAGACTGAGGCCATTTGATCATTCGTCCATATTTTGAGTCGAAATGGAATTGTGCAATTAGCACAGGAACACTTCATATCCTTCCCTCTACCACCTGGGTATTTGGTAGCCCAAAGTTCCCAAGAAGCTAACCAGAGGTGAGCATCAAGTAGGTTAGAGACAAGGACAGTTCTCATTAGTTACTGCATGACTGGTAAGAAAAGTTGACGCATTGCTAAGTGGCATTGCAAATCAATAAGGAAAAGAAGAGACAAGTATATTTCTCGCAGTGAGTGGCTCCCCATTCGACGCATGCCTACGCTGCCGTAGTTGACTTGACTAATTTGTATGGAATAAGTAACAACGTGTGCTTTTGTTGCCGTGCTTTTGTTTAATTATACTTTTGATTGTGATTAGATTATTAATAAATAAACAAACAGTTTCCTATCTCCTGCCAGTTCTATAAAAAGGATGCGGTACAATAATTTGAATTACCTGTTATAGGGCAACACAAAACCGATGCCAGCTGCCAGCAAAGCCAAGTAAACGGCATGCTTCTGGTCCTTCGGGGTGCGCATATCCGTTTCCGGACTGTCCAGGGGCTCATGTTGAATGCCCGAGACGCGTCCCTCCAGCGGCTCGTAGGTGGTGGCCTGAGCGGACTCCATCTCTGCACAATGCCACACAATTCCAATTGACAACAGCCCAAAACAAGTTTGAATGCCTGCCCTCCCACGCTCAAGGGTAGTGTGCTTGTGTTGGTATTTGTCTGTATGTATCCGCCTTTTAGTTTGTATGCTGTGTGTATGTGTGCGTGTGGATTTTCAAATGTTCTCCTCTACCTTTTTGCGCCGTACAGGTAGGCGTGGCGGCGGCGGCGGTGGTGGTGGTGGTGATGCGGAGCACAGAAATCAAATTGAATGCAGAAAATCCTGCGGCCAGTTTTCTGGTCCTGGTGGGCACACAACTATATCCCAGACCGACGGTGACACGCCTTGCTTTTGCAGGTGTGGTAGTGTCGCTCTTTCTTATTTTTTGATATTAATCAATAATCAAAATTTCAAATTTTTGTTGAAATTTCTTGGAAGAACTTTTGCTCGTAAATTGAACTGAATTCATTTATTTCGATATTGCACAATACTTGATTGAACATTTTTTGTTTTGGGCTTTACATGCGTGTTGCTTTCAATTATTTTCGAAATTAGAATGCAAGAGAAAATCGCCGATTTTCACTACTATCACAATGATTTTTCCAAAACTTTCCATCTCCATTTTGGTGGCTGGCGGTTTAAGCACTTTTGTACAACAATTAAGAATGTGTTTCGGCCGCCGATTTAACTGGTTTAACTGAATTTGTGAATGCAGTCAACTGTTTTTAAATGAAAATTCAAAATGTGAAACTATTCAATTGAAAATAAAATAGAACTGAGAAATAATTTCTCTGTTGAAAATTTTCGCGACTTCGTTTGTTGCGAAAACTGAGAAACTGTCCTCGTTGCTCCCGTGGCGCGTTCTTCTCTTGCTGCGCATGTTTCGAATAATTGATTTTTGCTGCTGCTGCTGCTGCTCACTTCAATTTGAATACTTCCCGTGCTTGTTATTGTTGTTGTTGTTGTTGGTGTGCTTATGCTCGTGTAGTGCTTTGCATGCATGTGTTTTTGCTTTTGTTTACAACAACGTTTTATGCATACCAACTATTGTGCCGTAAGCGCTGGGTACTAAATTCAGGTACATTCGTCTGCAGCAAGGATGTTGGAGAAAATTTATGAGGTTCAGAACTTGGCTAAATTAGCATTGTGGGTGCATGGCAAAGAGTGATGCCAACCCCGGGGGAATTCTGACCACATTAATTAAATATTTGCAAATAATTTTACATGCAAAAATAACATTAATTTATAAATTTGATTGGTATTATGTACATTTTATATCTCTCTTAGTTCCTAACGTCCTATTTTATGTCTAGTAAAGTTATCATCAGGACTATATGTACCAGGACTATATGTACCAGGACTATATGTACCAAGACTATATGTACCAGGACTATATGTACCAGGACTAAAGTTACCAGGACTATATGTACCAGGACTATAGTTACCAGGACTATATGTACCAGGACTATAGTTACCAGGACTATATGTACCAGGACTATATGTACCAAGACTATATGTACCAGGACTATATGTACCAGGACTATAGTTACCAGGACTATATGTACCAGGACTATAGTTACCAGGACTATAGTTACCAGGACTATATGTACCAGGACTATATGTACCAGAGAGCCTAAGGCCTTGGCAACTAGTGTTCCTTTATCATGTATACTAATTGTTTATAATTATTGTACATTAATAATAAATAAATAAAAATATATTTTAGGATGTGGAATTTAGCTAATGTTACTATTATCATCAGTTTAACTTAGTTTTAGATTAACTAAGGTCCGTGCTAAAAAGCTGAAAGGCATCCTATATATATCTTTCCTCAGATATTTAATCAGTAGCAGATTTTGTAAAGAAATAACACAGTGCCACAGGAAATTCCTGCCCAAATGAATCTAACTCGAAATAAAAGTAGCCAATAAAACCCTCGAACAATTTTGTTATATTAGCTCGTATTTTCCTATATGTGGACTAATTAAGACCCTTGAATGTTTTTGCTATATTAGCTCGTATTTATTTTTCATGAACCCCTGAAGTTAGCGTGTTTTGTGAGCAATTTTTATAAATCTTAATTGGAAATCAAGAAACCGTTAAGGTTTCTGTGGGGCACATATATATAGGAAGATCCAATCGTTAAAAAACATAACAATTTTAATAAAAATATATTGTTGAAATTGCCACAAAAAATTTCAAGCTAATTTTAGCTAAACCTCTCTGAGTTTTATTTAACTAGTGATCCAGTTTCATTTCCCGTTGAATTCATTGAATGACCCGAAATTTTTGGCACAGTTTAATTGAAACCATGAAACTTGGGTGCTGACCTCTGATTGCCATTGTGGACGAATCTCCATTCTCATCAGTAATTTTGAAGTGATTTTCTTAGCAATTATCATGAAGGCGAATAATACAATATTCTCGGTTATCGCACAAGTATCGAACTACTTTATTAGGGTACTTTCCTTGTACAAACAAGTGATCGCCCGTGATTTTATGCAAATTGAACAGGGCAACCGGTTTGTACAAAACCAATTGGTGGATTGCAAAGGGAAATCCAATATATGCCACACTCCCAAATTAATAATAATGCCAGTTTCTCCAAAGCCACCTCTATGCTTTTGTTCACATATCATTAGTATCCTAGTACCCCCAATGAAACGATTCCAATACTAATAACGTTCAATAGTAAATAATCCAACGGATTCTCTCTTTTGGATTTGAATAGGATATTCAAATAAAATTAAATAAGATAATTCATATTCCGGATCAGAAGTTCTGTTTTGTATTTCAGTGGGTTTCAAATAGAATTAGAATAGGTTTCTTCGGAATCATATTTAAATTGTATTCAAATCAGTTGAAAATTTCGAAACAATATTCAAATTATGTGTGACAGATAAATATGATATATAAATTTAATTAATTTATTTGAATTTTTTATGTTTGCTTATATTGTTTATAAGTTATTTTTTGTTTGAGTTTGAAATTTATTTTTTAAAACATATTTTTTGAGTTAGAAAATTTTATTTTTAAATATATTTTTTTAGTTTGAAACTCATTTTTTTATCCGAACCAATTTCCAAAATATGTCTGACTGATAATAATATAAATAGAATATACAAATTTTATTAATTTATAGTTGTTTTTATTTTCTTTCTTATGTTTTTAATAAGTTCTTTTTTGTTCAAATTATTTGTTTTTATCCGAAGCAATGTTCAAAGTATGTCTGACTGGGAATAATGTAAATACTGATTTTAATTTAATAATTAATTCATTGTTGTTTTTTGTTTTATTTCTTATATTGTTAATAAGTTATTTTTTGTTTGAGTTTGAAAATCGTATTTTTAAAGCTCACTGATTGGGGAATTGTGAGGAATTTAGTTGGCACTACTGATTGCGAAATGTGTGTGTGTGTGTGTGTGTGCTTATGTATATTCGCCAACTAAGTGTTAATCTATAAAAAAGTTTGAATTGAAAAAATTGCATGAACCTCAATAAAGGTTTTGGAATAAAACACAAAATTAACGGGTTTATATTTCAAACAACGCCATCATAAATTCCTTCACTGTGAAAGTAAAACTTTTATAGTAAGCAGGCACACACGTTCAAATCCCAACCTAATACAAAAGCGGCCAAATTTATTGTAATAATTGAAATTTTTCAAATTAAACAATGAGAAGCAACTGGAAGTTTCGAAATGTGCCCATTTTAGTACACTTCTGCACATTCATTTGAAATGCAAGCAAGTGTACTAAAAATATGAATATGTGCATAAGTACACATACACACGCCACATACACAACTGGCAGCTGGTGAGTCCCTACAGCTTCCGTTTCTTATGCGCAAAAATCCGACTTGACCTGCTCATTTTGAAAATTTAAGTCTTACGTGCTCTGCTGCGTACGTGCAGTATTTCTGTTTAATAAATGCGTTTTATGCCGTTTTATTAACGCTGATCCACTTGCACTGAAACGTCCACACTAAAACTACCCAATGCACTGACATGGACTGGAATTACATTCCTCTTTCATTATATAAATGCATATTATAATACACATATGTACATCTACATATGTGTATGTACATACATACAAACATATGTGTAGTGTTTTGATATTTGATCACTTATGAAAATGAATCAGATTGCAGGAAATGATTAATCAAACAAATCCCACGAATAACACAAAAATAGATTAGCCACGGCATTGACAATGACCCCATTAAGATTAAGTTAAGCTCAACACAGTTACAGCCGAACAATTACATGATTGTGCAGCGAGCGGTTGGGCTCGCTTGCATGCAGCTGTGTACAGGGGCGGATTTCGTGGTGAAGCAGTGGAAGCAGTTGACCCAAAGCGTGACATCCTTGGCTTCAATTGACGTGATCATTTACATAAAAAGCCCTGCAAAGTGATTGGCTGTGAAGTCATGTCTCTTATTTGAGACCGGATTTTAACCAAATACTATGGCAGCTTATCAATAGTTTGTGATATTAAATAAAATTCTATAGAGTGTCCTTGGTAAAGCGAGTGTCGGGTAAAAATTTATTTTTTATATTGATTGTATTACCAATTTTTTTTTAATATTCAATAAAATGTTAAATAAATTAAATTGTATCATTTTGTTATAATTTTTGTATAATCTAGAAATTGGAAGGGGCGTGAAAATTGAATTTTCATTGGAGTAACTTTGTAATTTGTAATGTAAATTTGTACTCTCATGCCAATTGAGAGGAAGCACTCCCCTAATGCTCACAAAAGATTTTAAAGGGAGTACTCCCCTCCAATGACATGCCAATGTAAAAAGGAGACCAAAGAGAGTACTCCCTTCGTGCTCCCAAAGGATTTTAAAAGCAGTTCTCTAATAAAACACAGCTTTTTAGCTTTCGCTCTGTATGTATGTAAAAAGGAGGCCAAAGGGGGTACAAAGGGAGCACTCCCTTTGTGCTCCCAAAGGATGCTAAAGGGAGTTCTCTCAGATAAAACATCCTTTTCCCTCAGGAAAAAAAAACACTTTTTAGATTTTCATTTAGCCCTCCTTTGCAATGACATGCCTGTGTAAAAATGAGGCCAAGGGGATTACTCCAGGGAGCATTCAAATCTCCTTTTGGAGACTATGGGGAGTACTCCTGGGATGATCCCCTTTCTTGCTGGGCAAGCAGTCGCAGTATTTTCAACACAGAATACTCTTCTTAGTTATAACCAGGGAGCACTAATAAGATGACCATAACGCTACAATTGATCGCTAAAAAAAACACCTAATTTAACGAACGTTAAAAACGGTCAAGAAGAAGTGTTATTTTTCCTTACGACCACCTAATACGTGCGTCCTGGTTCAGAAGAGATTTCAAAAGAAATCCCTGGAGTGTTTGTGGGACAATTGTGAATGCCTGGCAACACTTGAGGAGAAACGAGAATAGTAACGTTACTTGGAAATGCTAAGAAAATGCGAAATCCACGATTGTCCATGACAGCAAATCGAAGGATGACGAAACAGAACCGAACTTCATTCGTGGCCAAACGCCGGCTTTTCTCTCTGGTTTCGTTTATTCCGCAACGTGTTTTCATGCCGTGATCGAATTTTGTGTGCGGTGAAATTTATATTATAATTTCGTGTGGTGCTTCCTTTTCATTTGTTAATATTTCAACGAGTTTTCTTATTATTTTTAATGTTCGTTCAAACTTGATTTTTTTGTTTGTTGTTTATATTGTGAAAATTCGCAATTGTGTTTGTTAATTTTTCTTTAACTCATAAAAATGATCCAAGATGAGAGCTTTCCCGATGATGAATTTTTGGACGAACTAAATTTTTCGACAAATGCTGGCATACGTTTTCAATTCCCACATCACAATCAGCTTCACCGCCAGCAGCGGATCGGAAACGATCTGAAACCAACCCCATCCACGTCTACAACGAACACTTCATCGTCGTCCACCGATCAAAATATCTCAGGCGAGTCAACAAATGGGCGCTCATCCTCGGCCCTAAGCAGCAAAACAACCGCAAGTGATCCAACTGGTTTAGCAGGTAAACACGCCCACCAAGCAACTCCCATAATCAGTAGGTCTTTAATATTATCCAAAGGCACTTCACTCCCCTTTCCATACTAATGATCAAAAATACACGTACACATACAGATGCATGTGTATGTACATAAGCAGGGCACACCTAAAAGGTAGTGGCAAGGGAGAATTGATCTTCTTCTTGTTTTCGTTTTGACACACTGTTAATTCGCAGCTTTTATTTGAGATTAGTGTTGTAAAGAAACAAAGTTTGAAATATACAAATAATAGTTTGTAAATAGTTGATATATAATAATTAATAAAAATAAATTGGGAAAGTGCGCTTTATGTGGAAAAGTGACAAAATTAAAATATAATTTAAAATTTTCTAAAATGTTATAAAATAAAAAAATTAATTCTTCTTTGGAAATATTCTTATGTTGTTGCGCTTTTACAAATATTGAACATTGTGGGTATTTTCACAAGAATCATTGCTTTAAATAATGCACCTTTGCTGAGTTGGAAGTGGGGCTGTTGTCCACTGGTATGCATATTATTTGCAGGTATACAGTTTGAATGCGTTTGAACTGAATTGTATATGTATGGGCTCTTGCGATTTCGGCAGTGTATTGTTGTGGTTCTATGTGTAATCGTCATAGTTGTTAATTGTAAGTAAATAATTATCAAAAAATTAAGCTCCTGTTCGGGGGTTGAGTTCACATATGGATATGGCTCTTGATTTATGCATCTAATACAACATATTATTAGGATGCCGCATTGTGTACCCCTCCCACACACAATTGTGTACAACGGGAGTAGTCGGGCCACTTGTTTCATTGATCCGCGCCCACAAAAAATATTAAAAATTTTTCCATTTAAACATTTTTATATAATTTAAATATTTTCATATTTCTGCATAATTTAATTTTGCAGAAATGCCTGCTTTCCTACATTTATTTAACTTTATTTAATTTTCCTCACTATCAAAATCGCAAAATTCAAATTCAAATCCAGGGTACACGATTAGTACTCCCTGTTCGAATCTAAAATTGGATTTTACCATGTCAAAAGCGAAAGCTTTTTCCAAGCAATTGACAAGTCAAAATCCAGAAATTGTTGTTGTTGTAGACTTGTTGTAGCCTTGTGGCCACCTTCTTAGTGCACACTGGATAGTGCCTTGATGCAACGACACAGGTGGTGCAGATAAATTTTTAGAGAACTCAGATCTCGCTTCTGTCAAAATAGTCAGCAGGCGGGTTCCGGAGGCATGAGAATATATGTAGTAACGGGCGAAAAATTTCTAGCACGGCTGAAATTTTATTTTTATAACGGCTGAGATATTTTCTTAATTTCATGAACTGATTTTATTATTCTCATAAATTTTCATTTTAGCTTATTATGTAGCGAGAGGCAAAACCAAAAATACCTAAATAAATAAATATATATAAATTAACAATTTACCCAGCGTAATAGCATTCGAGAAGGAATTGCACTGATCTTCATTTCCGCATTTGTATTAATATTTAATAATACGGAAGGCACTGCACCTGGTTACAACCGCACTAATGCACCAGGCAAATTGCTTCCTGGAGCATTTATGAAATCACTGTTTAAAAAAGGTTTTTTTCGCAAACGAACGCTTGCTAGGGTAAGGAAACACCACTAGCTTTGTTCCAACGTTGACGCATATTCTCGTCACTTGGAACTTTGAAACACTTCACATTTTCTTTGCCCCAAATTTTGCGGCATATTACCCAAATTTACTCATTTTATTATATATTTTCACTTAATATTAAATAAATAGAATTTATAACCACAGCAAAATTTTATGTTTCGCTATTTTCAATAAAGCGCGGCAAAATTTTTAGGCGGCGCCGGTTTTCATAATTTGACAGAACCGAGACCGAAAGAAAACAACAAAACAGAATAGACTAGGAAACGTCACTTATCTGCACCACCTGTGTCGTTGCATCAAGAATAGTGCCTGTTAATTGCATTAGCAGTTGATGTGCAAACCTCATTGGGAGGTATTTAACATTTAATGCATAACATCTTTTAATGCTTAACATCTTCTTTTGCATACAATTGGCTTGTGTTAAGCAAACCTTGCCAGCTTAACGACGAAATTTGCATTGTTGACAAAAACTCCAATAATATACTACACCAACGAAGGCATTGCACTAGATGAAACATGAGAGTTAACTGTGAGTCTCTTCATTTTAACTTACCATTGATTTATTCTATTGCCTATTGTCAAACCCACCATCAACTCGGTACAAGCACCGCTGTTGACATTAGGTCCATCTTTAACGACACCAAGGTTTACGTACCTGTTGTCAACGTTATCATCAACTCGGTACAAGAACCGTTGTTGAATTCAGCTGTTAAATTTAGTTTAACAGTGCCAATAATAAAACGATGGATAATTTATGCAAAATAAATATCAAAAATTTAAATACATCTGCAAAATTATTGCGTTTACTCCATAACAATAAAATCCAATCTAACAATTTACTTAATATAGCATATACGGAAAAACAAAAACTTCCTAAAATTGCACATATTCATTGACGAACGAAATGTTTTTTTAATTATTCTTTCTTCGGATAGACTCAAAAAATGTTTGATCACATGCTGCTAAAGGGAATATATGAAATATAAAATCAAAAGAATAAACTGTGCTGATATTTGTCCATACTGAAAATATTGGCATATCCAAAATTTCATGACAAATTGAATTCTGCTTCACTTTATATTAAAAGAAGCCACACCGCACATCATACAACAAAAACTCCAATCGAGACATAAAGGCGCTTTGTTTTAATTTCATTTCATTCTTTTTATGGCACAATTCGCTACCAGTAAAATGATGATAGCACAAATTTGTACATATTTATGTATGTATGTTTATATGTATGTGATTTGTCAAGATTGAATTTCATAATACTCCACCGTTTCTAGTCTTCTTCTATAACAGACTTGAAATATTTCTGCTCTAGATTTGGTCCAGTAAAAGGATATAATACTAGCTAATTTATGGAAAATAGTAAAATAGTTTTATTATTATTTATAAAAAGGATTGTTAATTTAAAACAAAATATAGATAAAATACAATAGCCTTTTGCTGGGCTCCAACCTTAAGTCGCAAAAACTATACACCAACGAGCAAACCATTGAGCTAAAGACACTCATACCAGTTTTGTGTATTTTGGAGTACATCAGAGAGTCAAAGTATTTGCTGGTGCAATTCTGAATTAACTAAAATTCCTACAATTCTGCACATAACATTCCGCAAAAGATCACTTTAGTCTTCTGCTATGCAGCCATTAAGTTTTGCTGTGCAATTGGATGGTGGCTTATTTTGAGATAAAGAAATAAATTAAATAAATATATATTTAAATTTATTTATTCAATTTTTACACGAATTTTTTCTTTTTTTTACAAATTTACAATGTAAATTTTAAAAATATTCCCATAATTATTTATATAATATTTATATATGTATGTATATAATATTTGGAAAGAAACTTATTTTTTTAAAATGTATTGTAAATTGTATTAAATGTTTGTGCGGAATAACATATTTTGAATATACAATTTTTTATAATTTTTACAAATTTTGTTTCAAATGAAATTCTTAGAAATTTCAAATTATATTTACTATGAATATGTGTCTGTAATGAATCGGTTTAGCAGTGGAAATTTTAACTTTAACATTTTTTTCAGCGACTCCACAGCGATAGCCATGAACAAAGAGTATTGTTTAAATTTGATATTATTGTCTTATTAATTTAAATTGTTTTAATTTGTATGCTATCAATATACTATTAATTAATAGATAATAAGACTATTAAATCTGGATTTCTTAATTTTCCTACTATGACAATAAAAACCATTCCTTCCTAAACTCATATTAAATTTATTATGAATCTGTAATGACTCGTTTTTAGCAGAATAATGTTATGTTTAATTTCTGTTAACGGTTCCACGGCGATTTCCATACAATTCGATTCCCCTCTTTTGCCAAAGAGAGCGACGGAAACTATATACGTAAATACTCTTTGCCCTGATTCCTACCTGTCGAAATATTCCAGTTGACATACTTATGTACAGTGTGCACTTTAGCTGTGCCCTGGGTCGTAAGTTATAAATATGTGTCAAGAGCGGGCGTCGCTATGAAAATCACCCGCCCATTTTTGTGTGGTCTTTAATGTTAGCACCCCCAACCTTCCTGTGAAATTTCGTTGATAAATCTTTAATGATTTTTGGTTAATTGTGGGCGCGGCAGTAGTAGTATGATCCCCATAGTTTGCACACACACTTTTATGAACCCTATGTACATTACTTCTCATTTGTGTTCCCATAGCATAAATAAAAGCATAGATAGGCAAATTTTAAAATAAGACCCGAAAGTTCCTTATATCAAAAGTGGGCGTGTCCTTTCTCTGATCAACCCTAATTGCCTTGATGTCCCAATGCTGCTCCCACAAAATTTAGTCCATGGATCTCTAATAGATCTTAAGAAGTCATCAATATTTGTCGATAGTGGGCGTGGCAGTTAAAATACAACACCCACATTTTGCTTAGTGTTTAGCGGGATCCACATCTATACTGAGCACTTTGTTATTTTTGTCTTAAACTCTTGAAGTTTCCGTATATTTATGTTGTGCATTATTTCCAGATAAGGACTCAAAGAAGCCTGATTACCAGTGTAACGAGAAAGCCATCTCTTATCAAGACATTCATTCGCAGTATGTGAAACGTCGTTACAAACATGTCGAGAGCAAGGTGGGCCAATATATCGCCAGTATGAAGGCCGAAGATCAGAAACGAAAGAATTCTGCCAAATTCCAACGACACCGCTCGCTGCCCGACACACTGGTTGCCAGTAATGCCAGTCCATCGAAGCGTACTTCCATACGTCTCAGTGTTGCGGAGCTGCAGAAACTGGAAGAGTCCACCAGTGAAGCGGAGGCTGATTCCTCAGAGAATACAACCGGCACGGCATCGACGTCATCAATGCGAACCCGACACAAATCGAGTGACGACACGGGAGCCGCAGTACAGTTTATGAATAAGATGGCGTACGCGCAGCTAATGAGCGAGATGGAGCGCATACAATCGTTTAACGACTACCTGCAGACGAAACTGGATGAGAAAATCGGTGATAATATTCGTCTGAAGCGAAATGTCGACATTATGCGTATTGAGCTGAGCAATTGCATGGACAAACTGAAGAAGCAGCCTATTGGTGGTGGCATGTGCAACTCGATGGGGCGTCATTCGTTGCAAGCGCTACTCTACTGCGAGGTGACCGGTAATAAGGCAACGCAAACGGATATCCTGCCCCTACCACCGCCACCACCACTCTACAACACACCGGATGCCAACAACAACAAATCGAAGAGCAGCAACAACGTGGTGGCCAACATGCAACCGATTTCGTTGAACTTCAGCCACATTGCGGAACAGGACAGTGGCGAAGGAGGCAATAACCGAATTGGTATAGTTATTTGATCATAATCTTGTATCTAAACTCTTCAGTGGCAAACGTTATATGTGGATAGCATAGTGGTCCCAATCACGATCATCCTAATTCTCTTCCATTTACTACAATGTATTTCTTATATATATTGTTCCTAATGCATCTTATTTATATTATTCCTGTTGTATCTGAATTTCTCCCTTTGCAGAAGTGCCCTGTCAACATTCAGTTTCCAATGGTTCAACGCAAGCAGTGCAGCCACTGGTCGCCAACTGCTCGAAGCACAATTCGCACAGCAGTTGTCGTAGCAGTAGTGGCGACTCAGCCATCGACATTGAGTCCACGGGGCTAGTCTCGCCAAAGCCCCATCTAAGAAAAGTAGTGTTGCCGCCACCCACAGAGACGCAGACTTCCCAAGCGTACCGTGCAGAGTACATGTACTATGACAAGAACACCAGACGCTATGCCGCACTGGCAGAGCTGAGCACTTCCAATGCCGACGACGAGAATTTTGTGGCTGGCGCTTCTGGCACAACTCATCGGCCTGATGCCAACAACAAGGCAACAAAGAAGTACAACTCCTTGCGTAAACGCTGGCTGCGTATATTCGGGCCGTGCGCTGGCTGCAAGGATCCCAATCAGACCCTGAACGCCAGCATCGCCACGCAACAGACCTATACGCAGATTCCGCTTTTGGAAAAAAGCCTCGAGAATCACTGCCGTAATTTCCGCTAAATTCGGATGAGGAATTCACTTTATTCAGTTTGCGGTGTTTTGCGAAGAATTTTCATATTTTTGCGCCGTGCAAAGGTTTTCTTAAATTTTTCCAATCTTGCTAGCAGAGCTATGAAGCGATCAGAGAAGGAAGAGAAGCTCAACTACTGGGTTTCTATATAATTAGATTTAAACATATTTGTAATCGTAAGTAATTAGTGTGATTGTTCTCGCAGATATCACGAAAACGTACCGTTCAACGTAAACGCTGAAGCAGGCTTTAAGCTTAATCAATCAAAATCGTGTATAGTAGTATTAATATAAAACACATTCATATAAAATACAATTAATATTTGGGTTTCTGGAACAACGACTTCTCATTTAAAACCATAAAAACAAAAAGAACAGAAATCCGCCGAATCGGGACGAGGGTCCAAGCAAACAGAGCAAAAGTTTTATCGAAAATTGTGTCGCGACTTGTCCTCGCATCACTTTTGTTGAAGCTGCGAGGATGTCGAGGAAGAGAAACTTATATTGCACCACCTCTGAACTTTTCCGGTGTCGAGAGAGAAAGAAAGGCCCATGCAGGAGGTAATTCCAATTCCTTGATATCAATATTAAACGACTATTCCACTTCATGCTCAAGCACAGAACTGGTCGCTGACCAAATGGAAAGCTGAATTCTGGAATATTGAACATGTGCCTTTATTCTCAGAGCTTTGAAAAATTCATCAGCCGCGAATATGCCACAAAATGAAAGATTTTGCCTTGTCTACGGTGGAATTGTACGCAAGCGCCAACATCAATTTCAATACTAAAAGTCAACTCTCCGATACCGAGTGAACTCTCTGAAACCGAGTCAACTCTCCGATATCGAGTCAACTCTCCGATGCCGAGTCAACTGCCTTTCCGCTACCATTGCAGGAAAAATGTCGTATCCAACCAGAGTAATATTAGATCAGATTGTTGCATCACTAGGAAGATTTTTACCTCCTTTCAATATTGGGTGGAACTTCTAAACAATTTGGACAAGTAGTTTCTAGGATTAGCATCAACAAGGGATTACTCCGTCCATCATGACAGAGCTCATTCGGAACACAGTACCATCCATAAATATATGCTGCATTCCCATAAAAACTGATTAGGTTCCATCTATGATACACAACTTCTCAAGCAAAGCTACGCTGGCGTCTAGGTTCGTCCTGAAAGCCATAATTTCAATGGCCAGCATACGCACTCGCCTAGACTAGCATGCTCGCTAATAGGACACAGGACCCGCCGACTCATGAATGTATTCACTGGACATTTTGTTACCCCGTAAATAAATCGCACAAACGCACCCAATGTTGACTAAATAATCCGAGTGCAGATTGACTACTCCAGCCTTGCATAGCCCCCGAATTTATGTGCTCAGTTGGACACATTTCCAACAATTCTTTAACATACCCAAATAGTTCCGATTCAACAATACGAGTAGTTCAATGCCGAACTGAGCACTTCCATTTACTCCCTTTAGTTTGGATGGAACTTCAGAGTCGACACGAAAATGGCCAAGAAATGTTTCCAATTGTGCATCCCAATTTTGGAACTATATAAACAAAGATAGTTGTACGAGTTTTATTCACAAGCATGCGAACGCCTTCATCAGAACGTGAATCCTTGCCTTTTAGACACTTCACACTGAGAAGAAGACTTTCACAACAAATACTTCCCCCTTTCTTAGCTCAAAAACAGGCGCTTTTCTCTTTTTCCTTAGTTTTCGCCATTTTGGACGAAAGTATTCCGAAACTTCCCTGTTGGCTATTTTGAAGCTCGCTCACTGCATACATCGTTGCCAAACTACGGTCGTCTTTGAAGCCAATAATTGACACTGGTGTGAATAGCTACAATTCGTTTCGATAAATCCCATCAATGAGCGCTTTAGTCAACGACGGAGTAGTCTGTTCATTATACACTCTCAGCTCCGAACAGACCTTAACTTGAGAACGTTTTCCCAAAATTAATGATCTCTCTCTGTTTCCATTTTGAATATAAAGTAGTAAACATAATAGCGAAAATTAGGTACGAGTTGATTTCCTAAAAAAACATGGGACCCGCAGCACTTTTGGATGGTTGTAATGGCGAGTTTTTTTCCTTTACCATCCGAAGATCCCGCCGACACTTATTAAACACAATCGCAGTTCATTTGAGACTTCATCCAGACGTCCCAGAAGTCTTGTCGCAAGTAAAAATGAGCCAAGTCGCCCACCTGTAATCACACTACTACTGAGTGGATTAATTGCCAACCGCCAGTATGTATCCTATCGCTTTTTTATAGCATCCTAGTCAAAAAAAGCTCTTGGGCAATTAAAATAAGCAAACTTTGCATTGAAGCAGTTCACAACTACAAAATGAACACATTCCCGAGGTCCTTTAGTGCAAAAATATTTGAACAACATTCTCAAGCTAAGCTCTGTTCGGAGCTGAGAGTGTATAATGAACCACTCGTTGACTACTGCTCCGTCGTTGAGTACTACTCCGTCATTGACTACTACTTCGTCGTTGGATACTACTCAGTCGTTGAATACTGCTCCGTCGTTGATGGCATTTCTCAAACGATTTGCAACCGTTCACACCAGTCTCAATTATTGGCTTCAAAGACGACCGTAGTTTGCCAACGATGTATACAGTGAGCGAGCTTCAAAACAGCCAACAGGGAAATTTCGGAATTCCTTCGCCCAAAATGGCGAAAACTAAGAAAAAAGAGAAAAGTGATGATAAAATTAATACATTCCTGAGGTCCTTTAGTGCAGATCATCATTATCATCAGCTTATATATCATCGTATATTTTAGAAGGTAATCGAAGAATTTATAATCATTTTATGCAAAACATCGAATTTTATTCATTTTTGTTCTTGTTTTTTGTTTTTTTAATACAATTGAAGACTCAAAAGTCGTTTCTTTTTGATGCATTTATCTGCATGAGTGGAGTTAGTCCTACGAATTTATATTTATAACAAGCTTAAAGTACTGGTTACATAGATTGAAGCATGTAGAACTACTACGTTCTCATATAGATTCACATTGTGGGGCGCAACAGCACACACACGTGGGTGGTCCTGAGGAACAATGTGAAACGACATGACAGGCCTTAGAAAATACATCTTAAAGAATACATAATATAATAATAATAACGAATACAAATTTATTCATTTTAAATGAAGTTCTTATATAATATTAATGGAATAAAGTATTTTAACAATTGAGCATACACAATGCGATTAAATATGCGATTAAATATAGTCGACGGGTTTACAATAATAATTCTAACCGTGTGCTTATTTTATTTTTGTTCAGTTTCGTTTTTTGTGACTTTTTATGTGCAAAATTGTTAAATATTATTTGCTTGTATTTAGAGAAGCTTTGTTAGTCATAAAGACATCCTCCATTTGGAGATGAGAAAATTATGTTTGGAAGTCGTCCCCATTCCACAATTTTGCTATTTTGATGCACTTTATAGTAGCGGTCAGATGGCAAGCAGCAGACACCTTTCAAATTTTGTCTATACATACAAATTGATGCATTCATTAAGTCTCAGATATCAACGTGTGACACTTGAATAAATACGAAACTTGAGTGCTGGTGAATTGCGATTCTGCTTTAAATCGCAATATATCGATATCTTGTGCTTCAAATTAGAATCGTTCTCCAACAACATTCAAAAATCGGATTTATTCAAGTGACAACCATTGATATCTTTGCTACCACAATGCATTAATTTGTCCGTATAAAAAGATTTGAAAGCTGCCTGCTTGTCCGTCTGCAGTAAAGTGCAACAAACCATCAAAATTGTGGAATGAGAACCACTTCCAATCCTCATTTTATCAGCACCAAATGGAGACTGCCCCCATGATTGACAAATATTCCCTGTTATAAAAAGTAAATAATACTGTTCAACAATTTGCAAATTACAAAAAACCCAAATTAAATAAGCACATTACGATTAAATCCAATTGAAATTATAATAAGCCTCCCTGGCCACGCATTAAAGAATAATTTTGAATGAACTATGCGCATAAACTTCACGAGAGAAAATTAACAAAAATGTCTTCCTGACCACGCGCATTAAGAAAAGAAAAGGATAATTAATATCGCGTATTTGTGTATAGCGTAAAAGTAAACTATGCGCATAAACTTCACGAGAGAAAATTAACAAAAATGTCTTCCTGACCACGCGCATTAAGAAAAGAAAAGGATAATTAATATCGCGTATTTGTGTATAGCGTAAAAGTAAACTATGCGCATAAACTTCACGAGAGAAAATTAACAAAAATGTCTTCCTGACCACGCGCATTAAGAAAAGAAAAGGATAATTAACAAATTGTATGCAAGAATATCGCGTATTTGTGTAAACTTTTTGTGACAAAAATAAATATAAAAGTAGAATTTATTGGTGTCGGCGTCCATTCAGACCATGAAAGTGTGGTGGACCATCATGGCCATCATTCTGCAAATAAAGCAAAAACATTTTTTAATTGGAGTAGTTTATAAAAAAAAATGGATTAAGTTACGTAGTACGGTGGTAACATGTCGTTAGCACCTGGATTTCCATTGCCGCGCTGTTGGAATTGTGCGTGAAATGCGCTGGCCAGAGCTTCAGCTTCTTTAGGATCTGCAAAAATTTATATTTGAACATATATTAGCATACACATAAATGTCACACTACTTGACTATAACCATTCTACCAATTCATCATACTCAACCCTATTCTGAATAGAGGGCCCGCCCAGGCGCGAAAGCGTATCGCAACATACGATTTGCGTGGCAGTCTGTTGGAACAAGGATTCTTACATTGCGTGGGTACATTTGTTAGGGTGCGTTTATGTTGAAGAAGCTCGAACGCTCGGCGGTTTTGAATAGAGTAGAAACGTCGTTTGTTTTTTTTTTAAATAAAATAAACAGTTGCTTAAAAAATAAAATCGCTGATTTTGTAGAAAAAAATAGTTTTGGAATAGTGTGTGATGGAATTGCTCCGCATATGATCAATTTCCACTCATGTCCACACCAAATTGAATGGTGCATGAAGGAGTATAAAAAAATTGTTACATACGATTAGCACTGAAAAGTTTAAAAAAACCTCCAATTGGGTGGGCTTTGGAGTTTTTGACCTCACATGAGTGCCATATCCATCCATCATGGACAAGAACGAAAACCTCACACTAAGCAGGGATTTTGTAGTTACTCTTTTATCGCCAAGCACGGTTGTCAGGTAATTTTATTTATATTATTCTTCGCTCTCGCATCGCTCGACATAAACGCAAACTTCCTAACGGCCTTGTAGTGTGTGTACAGAATCCGGCATAGTAGCTCACGATTTCCACCTCCTACTCTACAGATTTCCACCTGACTGAGACGGCCTCTATTATCTGCGCCACGATATGCTTTCGCTTACTTGACCCTTTAAAGCAATGATGTCCACGCTGAACAAAAATAAGCTCCAGTAATTCCGAGCAAATAGAAGGCATTCTCCTCATATACTTTACACAGATTGAGCGTACCTCGCCCTTTACCCTGAAGCTCCGACTCCACTTCACCCACATATCAACTGTGAGAAGCCAATTTGTTTTTGTTTTTTGTGCATGCGAAACACAAAACAACAGAAACAAAAATGTTAACGTGTTTACTACGATTTCAATTTAGTTTAAAGCTAAAATTAATTTCATTTACATTCAATATAGTTTAATAGAAATTCAATAAATTTATTTGAACTTAATTTAACATCATTTGTTGACTTTTCCACTTTCTAGCAGAATTATTTATCAATGTTAGCGCTTTCAAATTTGTGCAGTTTAAACGCACCTCAATGCAAATATTTTTTATTGGCGTTAGCGAACGTTTACGTTGACATGAATGCAAATGCGTACTTATCTGTAGAGCAAGTGAGTCGTATTATTTTCTCTAGCTCCGGATAAATTTCTCGTGGACATCCCTGCTTTAAAGCCCCGTGCAACTTTCGCTCCACCTCATCCATACGAGTTAAACATGTGGAAGAGAGAAAAGAGGAAATTTGCCCGCAAGTTTTCATCCAGAACAAGGTTGACTGTAAAAGTATTTTGTTTGGTATTTCAATCAACCGGTATATGATTTTCTCTTATTTACAGTATTGATGATTTTAATTATATTGTATTGAAACTTTCCACTTCCTCCAACAAGACCAAAAGTCATTGCCTACTTTTAGGACGCACCATTTTCATCGATACGACCCCGCGAGTTGTGCCGTGAACACATTTCTGGTTGTTTCTGAGGAACCCAAAAATTTACTTCACTTTCTTACGTACCAGTCGCATTTCAGTACCAGACATATTCGGTATGCAATGTGGGGTGCAGCCCCAAAAAATCCTAGAAGGGCATTCACTGCACCTATCACTGGTACGTACGTTCTATCGATGCGTCCTTTCGTTTTGCTTTTATGATTTGATTGACTTTTACAGTATATGATGACAACATAAATTGAATACATACACAAATACTAGGAACATCACAAACGTCAAAAACAAGACAAAACACTTAAAACAAATGAACGCTTACTTGTGACTAGTTTCATAAAAATTGTGCGGTTCTTGCAATGAACAACACAAGAGTCGTACCTTCGCACGTGCTCACTCTCTTCACGTGCCCAAAAAACTTTTGAGTGACAGAAAAAAAAAAATTTAAATTGATGATTAGTGAAAAGGTTTTATTTACATTTTTGCACTTGCATTCAAGATTGAACTACTTTATTAATTTTAGTGCTTTAATAATAAATAAATAAGAATAATAATAATAGAAAATCGGAAAAGCGCAGTGAACGGTAGTGTTTAATCTCAGGGAGCACTAATAAGGTGGGAACAAGTCCACAATAATAACAATTTCATTAAATTTGATTGACAGTTGAATTGCCAATTAGGTGAAAAAACTGATCGCTAAAAAACGATAAAAGCGATTTTCCCTTGCGATCACCCTAATAAGTGCGGCCTGAACAACAATACAAATAATGCAAATAATACACATATAATCCAAATAATAATAAACAAATAATGCAAATAATAATAAACAAATAATGGAAATAATAATCCAAATAATGCAAATAATAATAAACAAATAATGGAAAGAATAATCCAAATAATGCAAATAATAATAAACAAATAATGCAAATAATAATAAACAAATAATAATAAACAATTAATGCAAATAATAATAAACAAATAATGGAAATAATAATCCAAATAATGCAAATAATAATACATAAATAATGCAAATAATAATACAAATAGTCCAAATAATATTCAAATAATGCAAATAATAATAATAATTCAAATTATGCAAATAATAATAATACTAATAAGAATAATGCACATAATTGCGCTCAATCTCTCGCAACAAAAATGAATAGCAACTACTATGGAGCGAACTAGCTACTCAGCGGATTGCTCAAGCTCAGCGCCCGCATCCAACGCTCCTGCATCGAAGTTACTAAATATGCTGGGCGCAGCCTGAATGCTAAATCGGTCTCTCCGCTTAATTCCGTGAGTGTATCAGAAAATCATGCATATAAAGTCGCACATGCGCATCTAACCAACAACAAAATCACAGATCTAGTTCTCCTCCGCCTCACAAAATTGAGCTGGTGAGAGACTGACTACACTAAAGTGGTTCAGGGGACGATCAAAATTTCGCCTCAAGCATTGCATCACGTGTGTTTTGACACTCTCCGCACACACAACAAAATAACTCGTCAAAGTACATTTTATTTTTGCTTTCGTAGAGTGTGGTCATGGCATCATCTATCGGACGAAGACGATTTGCTATTGACTTTAGTTGTTGGTGTTTATTTAAAAAAAAGAAAACACAAACAAAGAAGAAAAAATGGATGAAAGACTGGTTAAAGAAAGTAAATGTATTTACTTATGAAAATTTATTAAACGAGTTGCATAACAGAAAATGATTATGGAAAATTGTTGAGTAACTGGTTCTTAGGAAATGCAAAATCTACAATTCGAGCAAAACACAATAACTCCGTTTATTTGTCTCCTCTATCACTGTATGCCGACATTCTCACATCCCATAAATGCTGGCAACAAACAAGTAATAGCGATCTATCAACTCAATCAAGATTTTGTTCATCATTAATCTGCGGACATATTCTATACTTCACGACCAAAGCACAACTGAGCCAACAATTCGTCAATCACAGCCGCACACGATGCAATTGGAACTCATCCAAATAAAATCCAAATTAAAAATCGTTGATTTACAGGCGGAAGGATAAGTCATCAAATGTCCAGTGCGTCTTGTCTGGTACGTAGGCAACCACCACCACCACCCCAGCAAACTATAAGGGCATTATACAGTTTATAAGTGCAGCAAAAAATGTATCACACACTTCATAAAAAAAGAAGTAGTTACCAATCAGACCAAAAATACCCCAAATGCTACATTAAATTAAAGTCAAATACTTCCAGAGGCACCACGTACGCTGAAATTTTCAAAAATGTAATGCCAACAGAACCAACGGAGAAGACGACGTCACCAGCAATAGCATATCTCATCCCCTCAAGAAAAACCCAAAGACGATACGACCCACTTGAAATCGATGAGGAAAAATCTCATTTCACAAATGAACACTATTCTTAAACACCGTACAAAAATAGTGTAAAAAGGCATGGAACCCCAACGGATCAACCCAACATATTCAAATGACACATTTTCTTGACTACTTTCATTAGTTAGTTTCTGAAACACATTTCACATTAAAAAGTTACGTAAATATACCTCAATACCTGTCGCAACCGCGAGATCCTCACAGCTATCATGGAATTAAAATAAAATAAAACATCAGCTTCTAGAAAAAACACCAACATCCTCATATTCAAGCAACCAGAGCTTAGCCTCGAACTATCACTTCTGTATTCTGCTCAGGTGAGACATGCCAATTTGATCATTTTTTCAAAGTTTGGGACCAAGATTTACTGCTGCTGGCAACTACAACTCCAAGCACACTCAGTGGAGTTCAAGAATAACAAATCCAAAAGGCAGAGAACTTCTTCTAAATACCGTTTTGTCTAGCAAATGCCCGCACGCACTTATCATCAACGGCAGAACCAACGTACTGACCTTCAGATAACAAGAAAGTACCTGACGTCATAGTTTTTGAGTAATGAAGGGCCTTCTTGCATTAAATAATGTTAAAGCAGAATCTTGCTCAGATCTATCTCCTGATCACTCACCTTTTGTTAATATATAAATATGAACTCCAAATCAGTAATAACACAATGAGCATCCCCCACCACCTTCTTCTCACAGCAAACTAACGAGCAATGTGGGCATGTCGAAGTCTCTTTGGTAGAACATGGGGTCTAGACTCAAAAATGATACACCCAACATATTATGGTTAGACAAATCATTCCATATGCATCCCTTGTGTGGTGGCCCAAGACAACACAAGAATCTGGTAAGAAAATACTTACAAGTCTTCAAAGGCAGGCTTGCCTGGCTATCACCGGTGCCAGGCGAAACTGCCCAACCGCTGCTATTGAGGCCATAATAGGACTATCCCCACTACATGCATTCGTGAAAAATGTGCTGCTAGAAGCGCATTGAAGATGCAAATCTTGTCTAGACAAGAACCTCCTGACTATGGTAATTTCAATATTTTAAAAAACATACCAGATCAGAACATAATCTGCTCAATAACGGATTTTATGATACCAAAACGACAGTTTGATCGCAATTTTGAGATTATTATCTCCAGACCGTGATGAATGGGACATAGGGAGGGCCTTCGGTCGACCCTAGAAGTCTAGAATGGTTCACAGACGTTTCAAAAACAAGCACCGGAGCCGGTGCAGGGGTCTATGGACCAAATACCAAAATCTCAGAACCAATGAGCAGGTGGCCTAGCGTCTTCCAGGCTGAAATTCAAGCAATCTCAATCTGTGCGAGGACAAATCTGAAAAGGGGTATCAAGGGCGCACTCATAGCTATCTATTCCGATAGTCAAGTTGCATTACAGGCCTTAACTTCAGATACTTTAGAATCGAAACTGGTGGAAGAATGCTTCAACAACCTACAACCTTTAGGTGCAACAAATAAGGTTGCAATTTGCTAGGTCCCGGGTTACTCGGTGATCGAAGGCAACGACATTGCTGACGAACTGGCTAGGGCCGGTTCCGCTATACTGTGGTATCAACTGGGCGGAGGCTAAATACAGGGTAGATAGCTGAGAACATAGTCTCAGAATGTCACACTGGAAAGGGATAGAGGGACTTAGCCAAGCCAAAAGACTGGTAAGGCCATTCTCCTACAATAAAGAACTACGCAATATGTGCAAAGCAAACATGGGGAAAATAGTAGGTAAGTCATTACTGCCTGAAATATCACCTGACTAAAATCCACATTCTTGAGGATACGGAGTGCCGGCTCTGTCTAGAAGAAGAGGAAACCACAGAACACATACTGTGCAACTGCATTGCGTTGGCAAGAACCAGAATGAACATATTGCACCGCTCTGGAAGAAATAAAGAGTGCTCCTGTTATGGACATTCCCAAATTCATCCATAAAGCGGAAAAGATAATAAAGGAACATGAGATTCAGCTACTTCCTTTCTCTAGAGAAGGAACATCTAGGTAGAAAGGAACCTGATAACTTTAATTGTGACGCTTTGACGTCATAAGACGGACGAAATGCTATGGCATTACGGAAGAAATTCCGGTACTAAACCCTATAGGTTTAGATAGTATAGGTTTAATAGATCGAACAGTTGTGATCACATGGATCATTAATGACAAATGTAGTATGACACAAATGATCTTTTAGGTCGCAGTGTCGGCCATGGGGCAAACTACTAAAACTAAATATAGCGAACGGAACGCCTTCCAAGTCACCCTAACATACTTGCTTCTAATAACCCAATCAATCGCAGACTTAAAAGACGACCGCTGCCTCCAGCTCTTAATTAAAATTTAAGTTAAAAAAATAAAATTTTAAATATATTTTATACAAAAATAACAAAAAAACAACAACTGTGAGAAACAATAATTAATTAATATGTGAATTTTAATATTTTCGACTAATTTTCTAAATGTTTAGTTTTAAAGCTAGTTTTAGGATATATTAATCGCTTAAGAGGATTTGAAAAAAAAAATAAATAAATATATATACATATATACATACATATTTGGTTTTAAAGAAAAAGTACGGGAATTGGTACAACACATAAATTCGGATATATGTGACAGGGATAATTATACGAGTAATATTGAGTGTGACCACCTGCAACGTAAACAGTCGTAAAGAAAGAAAGAAAGGAGAAAAATAAACAAACAAACAAGTAAATATACAATAGGCGAATACATTCAATATTTAAAAGCGTTTTGCACCTTCTCGGCTTTTGTGCGTATTCATTGAGTAATTAAACATTGATAAAATAAACTGCAGCTATATTGAAACAAGAAAGTACCTTGTTGTATGCAATGCTATGTGGGTGGATGCGATATACCTTAAAAGGCTGTAAGAGGGCATTTGAAGAAAATAAACAAACAAACGAAAATAAATACTTCATTAAATGTTTACTTTTAAGAAATGTATTAACAAAATGAAAAGTGGCAAAGGAATCGTTATAGAGGGGATAACAATGTGTTAATGCAAATAATTGATGTTTTTATTAATTTGAGTCAGTCTGCCTGCGATTTGAGCTCTCTTATAATATATAATTATTTCGATTCAACTTCAATTTGAGCTGTATTATTATAATTCTATTTAATACTATATCGATTCAACTTCGATTTGAGATCTCTTTATTATAATCCGATAGATTCTTATTTCGATTTGACTTCGATTTGAGTTCGATTTGAGCTCTCTTTGTTATTATAATACAATATATTATTATTTCGATTCAACTTCAATTTGAGCTCTCTTATATTATGTAATTCAATATATTATTATACCAATTCAACTTCGATTTGACATCGATGTAAGGTGTTGTATAATATATAATTCATTGTATTATTATTAGTCAAATCGATTTCAGCTCTTTTATAATATAATCCAACGTATTTTCGCCACAGCCCCAAAAATAGTCTTAAAGATACGATAAGTGAGATAAGTGTACTCACTGCTGTCAACTCCATTGCATTGCTCTTTCAGAGAACTTTAACCACATATTGGGTAAAAATCAGAACAACTTTGGTATATGGACACGCTCAACCAAAGAACATAAACGTAATAAAAAGTCTCAATAGGAAGAAAAACACAATATTTGATTTTCTCTGTGAGTTTCGAGTCTAATGGGCGACAAACTAAAAATCATGATATATATATTTTGTATTCAGAATTCATATTTGTTTTCCATTTGAGCATGCAAGCATACATTGTATGTATGTAAGTCCTTGTGTGTACAATTCACAACAAAAAATTAAAAATTCTGTAGTTTTGTAGTGTCACGCCCATTCACCCGGAACTCATAGAGAAATTCAAATATTTTGTTCTTCTTAACGAGACTTATTACGTTTATGTTCTCTTATGTTGGCTCAACGCAACCGTTTCAGTACGCAACTTATACCACACCCCCTAAAAGTAGGCTTTTTTATAGTGAGAGGTGATTGTGTGTAATTCCAAATCAAACACGAAAAGCTTCGAACTAAGAAGCCGGTCACTCACGGCATCCTGTAAATTTGCTTATATTGACTATTGGCGAAGGTTTTCTGTACTGCACTGACAATCACACATGAACACAGTAACCGCCTGAATATAAGCGATGACACTCCTTCATAACTTTTACCCACATAAACCTGTCCATTTCTGACTTCATAAAATGGAGCAGAGGTCTATGCTTGGGATTGTGAACTGGAACTTGGAGTTCTCAGTAAGGGTGAGTTATTAACTCGAACTGATGACCTCCCTTGCCGTTTGTATATACCGCCCGTTGCCACTACCAATTGAATTGGTTAGTGAGGTCTCCGGAGGTTGCGAATAGTTTCGGAAAACAATATTTTAAAATATGCTTTTTAGTGGCCCGATATGAATTTTTGCGTTTGCTGCGGTGGACCATTGTGGATAAGATTAAAAAATAGTGATTTGAAAGGGAGAACACAATTTATAAAATCAGAAAATTGCCAATTTAAAACTCGTCGATACTCCCAATTGCACTGAGAAAGTTTTGGTACACGCGTTCTAGCGCTGCCCCCGCCTTTCCTTATATAAGAAGAATGATAAGTAGAAACTAGTTTAAAAGAATCTGCATTCAAAAATATATAAACTATTTATCAGTTATTCAACAAAAGGAGCAAACAAACATTTAATATAATCTCATTTGCAAATATTCCAAATCTATTGTAGAAATGATCGGATCACTCTGGCAGTTAATGAACTTAATGTTAGAAGTCTCTTAATCTTACGAATGATCATTGATACAAAACGACTACTGACTGACAAAAAAAAAAAAATATATATATATATATACTATACATAATATATATAATATACATAATACATATAATATACATAACATATATAACATACATATATAACATACATAACATATATAATTATATAATATATATAATATATATAATATACATAACATATGTAATATATATAATATACATAATATGTGTTATATATAATATATATAAAATAAATAATATAAATAACATACATAACATACATAATATACATAATATACATACAGACAATGCCGACATACATACACATATATTGAAATTTGATTGTGATAAATGAAAAAGATGATGCATTAACAACAGAACATCACAATGAATGATGATGAATATTAGTAAAACCAATTGGACTCACTTGCTGGGGGCGCACTAAAGCCCATAGCACCACCACCACCACCACCCGTAGGGCCTCCGTATCCACCTTGCGGCGGTAGATAGTTACCAGGATAACCCTGGAAGCCACCCATATAGCCTGGCGGTGCTGGACCACCAGGGACCATAGCAAAGCCAACTGCTTGCGGTACGCCGCCTCCACCATAGGGGACTACATAGCCAGGTGGTGCATACCCGGGGGCAGCGAACGGTGGTGGCTGATAGCCGCCCCAACCCTGCTGCGGGTGCTGTGGTTGTTGTGGCTGGTAGCCGCCTCTTCCTCCGCCCCACATCTGCATCTGCAGCTGTTCTTGGTCTGACGGCGGAGCCGAAAAACCATTCCGGTTGGGCTGATCGTGGCCAATCATAGCCTGTTGTCCGCCTGCATCATTAGGAACTAAACATGTACGCAGATGAAACGAAAGAACCAGAAAAAATGTAAAAGTGCGCTTAAATGTGATGTTAATCAAGTGCAAACAGAACAAATCAAATCAAAATTATAAATTCATTTTTCCCGACCCCACCGCAGAGGAGACCCAACTCTTTCCTTAAATAGAGAGTGGGTAAAGTAATATAAACTATATTTGGTGCTTGGCAGCAACAAAAAGCCGAGAATTTACAAAACGACACAAAATCGAACTGATAAACGACAACTTACGCGGTGCGATGCCTGGATAGGGTGGCGGATTATCGCTCACATACACACTATTGGGTGCAGGACCCCGGAAAGCATCGTGTGTCGGCAACCAGCCGTAGTAGCCTGGTGGTGGCTGGTAGGCTGGTGGTGGAGCCTCATGCCACGATCCAGATGGTGTGTATGGTGGTGGATCGTCTCCGAATTGGCCATTTTGGTCGTTGCTTTGAGCAGTCTTGGCTGCGCGTAGCAAGGCCTGTCCGTATTCGATGGCCCCACCAGCTTTGAAATATAATTTAAATTTTACCTCGCCCACAAAATTGCCATTCGGCTGAGCGCGTACTTTTCCCCTGATGTAATTGGCGCCGAAGACCGGCTGTTCAAGTTCGACCTGAAATTATTGACCCATTATTTCAAATTTCCATTAAAACAATTTAATTGTTCTTTCGAACACCACTAACGTCGGATAATGCCACGAACGGGGCACTGAAGGACATCAACATGTCGGACTTCTTGGTGTTGTAGATAATGCGATGGGACGTCAAGTAGATTCGTCCATGCTTTGGGCCCTTAAATAAGGGATTGTCTTGGCCCGAAAACTCCATAACCACGCAATCACTATGTAATAGTATACTGCAAAAAAAAAAAGTTTATTTTAAATTACTATAAAATTAAGATTCGTTTATGTCACGATGTGATGGTGTCCTTACTGGATACAACGTGGGACGAACTCATCCACATGAAGTGTTTTTGTCTTAAATAACGACATGATCTTGATTGATTTTAAACAGTCCAGTCCACTGACACGTTGTGTCTTATGTGATACCCAAGGTAAGTGAACCAGTACCAGTGAAAATCATCATTAACTTGTCGATGAGTTGCCAAACTCCCTGTTCCCAAAACTTTTGCAAAAATTCCAAATGAAATGCCTCAATGCTGAGTTGTTTTCGTTATCACCACCCCGTGCTATTTATACTGTGCCTCTAACCCAACTGATTCAATTAATAGAACCAGTGATATTTAGTTCAACTCAGATCAACATTAGAGGCAGAGTCCCGTCACCACTGTGTTTTTATACGAACTCAATTGGCTTTAGCAAACACTCCATGAAATGTGCACCGTTCAACAGCTCCTTAAAAGTGCCTGTCACACGGAGTCTTACGTAGTACTCGTCCAGTCTAACCAACTTCTTAGAAAGTGCATGAATCTTCCACCTGTCCACACATCTATTTATAAACCCTCTTCCATTCATAAAGAGGAAATAATAGTAGTCACAGTTCTATTTAACACTCGTTGGGAGTAGACGAGTGTCAAATAGAACTGTGACCACTATTATTTCCTCTAACTTCTGAGAAGGCGCATGAGTCTTCCACCTGTCCACATGTCCACCCATCTATTTATAAATCTTCTTCCATTCACATAAGAGGAAATAATAATAGTACAATTTCAATTTCCAATAATTTGCAATCATATATTCTCGAGTGAGCTTGAACAGAATTAAATGTTATTATTCCTCATGTGCATTAGCAAAAGAGAGACAATTAAATGTAATTTGATTTAAACGGATGTAATTTCAGAGCACAATGTCTGTTTTCTCTACTACTGTATTTCTTTTTATTTGCAATGTGAATAGATTTTTCCATTATTTATTATTATTAGAAAACCGAGTCATGCATATTCTTCATAAATAACTGTGGCTATTCAATTATGCATTGGTGGCGTGGCTTGCTGGAGCCCCTTAAAAATACATAAAACCTTAAATGTAAATATATTTTTAGTATTAACTTGGCCTAGAGTAGCTCCCAACTGCGAACTAAATTCCCGTATCTGCAATCTTTCACTTTCAGGTTTATTTGTTTATTATCGGGTTAGTTAAAATAATGGAATTATGCAGCATTTGAGGCGGACGGACTAGCAGGCTGCAAAGGTATTCGGACAAATTGTGAAATAACACAATTCACAATTGAATACTTTAGAAAAGCTTTATTAACGACGCCTTCCCTTTAAGTATACACAAGATTCCGGCTGCAAGCTCCTGCACAAGACTGCAGTTGCTATGCCTGAAAATCTAATTAGACAGACGCCGCGTCTGTCCACCGATTTACCGTTATGTATGGCGTCATTCGCTATGGCGACCTACGACGCAAAAACGACATTCCGTCCGTGAAACCGCCCCTTTATTACCACTTATGTATATAATATCCGAAAGTTAACAATTATTTAATTACTACAATTAATATTACAATGATCTCATCTTTTGCACATATTGTACAAGTGCATAAGACTTTTCCTCCAGTATACTTACATACATAGTACATATGCACATATAATAGTTTCACAATTTCAGTAAATTAATATAAATTCAATAAATTAATATAAAATTTCACTTACTATTCGCCAGAATGTATTAAAACGCCATTATTGGCATGAGCCGTGTTTACAGACATGTTTGAACACTTTTTTTAAATTTTTTAAATAATTATGTTTTTCTGCAGCACTATTCGACTTCACAACCGCTCGATACGAAAGACAAATTACAAATAACACTTCGATTTTCTCGAACGTCAGATGATCCATGACTCGTTCCAGTGATGCCAGAGCGGATGTGGGTAATTCCCGCTTGGGTAAAATTATCCCAATATTCACATAAACCCACGTGTCCACGGGCAATTTATGATGGCATAACAACTGTTCGGAATATTTTAATGGTGGGCATTGTCAAGTTATGTTATCGTCATTTTGAAAATGTCCTCAAATTCGCTGTGTCCGCGCTTGAAATAGTGTTTGAATTATACGATGAAGAGGAAAACAGAAGGGAACCGAAATCCTGAGTGAATCCTTTTTTAAAACGAACGGAAATGCACCATCTTCATTAATTAATAGTATATTGATAGCATACAAATTAAAACAATTTAAATTAAGAAGACAATAATATCAAATTTAAACAATACTCTTTGTTCATGGCTATCGCTGTGGAGTCGGTGAAAAAATGTTAAAGTTAAGATTTCCACTGCTAAAACGATTCATTACAGACACATATTCATAGTAAATATTGTTACGAAATTGCCCTCTTGACAATTTACTCTGTTACAAAATTGCCCTCCTGACAATTTCTCTAACTCTCTGTACTCGGACTCGTACCACTGGATTGTGTAGTAATCAAACAATCGCTGGTTAAATTAAAATAATTAGCTTTATTTAATTATTGCTATTTACACATTTAATATTAGGCTTAAAGTTTACTTAGTTATGATTTGCACTTTATTTAACACTTTATTTAATAAGTAATTTCATCACTTTGCACAATTACAAATACTGCTGCTTTGATTATAATGCTAGATGCACACACTTTTACGGTATCTGATCTACTGTCTTCGACTTTGAACAGTCTTGTCGCTTTTATAGTTTTCGAATGGTTGGTGTAGAAACTTCCACGCTATTCTCGTATTATCTAGAAGCTTCTATCCTCTTCGACGGAAGTCGAGAATATTCTTTTTGATATTACCGACAGATGGTTCTTGAATAAGCTATTATTCGAATAGTTCGCATCTTGACTCACAGGGGGCACTCATTCTCCAGATGGGATCCTAAAAGTATGCATCCATTTTCACTGAGTTATCACGTTTCAATATAATTTGAAATTTCTAAGAATTTCATTTCAAACAAAAATTTGTGAAAATTACAAAAAATTTTAAATTAATATTAAAATTAATGCACTTTACAAAATATATTAAAAAAAAAAAATTACTTTGTAAATATTAATACTACTATATGTAAGTTAATTGCATTTGAATAATTTCATTTACGTAGGTAGGCATGTATATTTTTATAACTAATTATTGGAATATTTTTAAACTTTAAATTGTAAATTAGTAAAAAAAAGAAAAAATTGGTGTATAAAATTATGAATAATAATATGTATTTATTTGATTTATTTCTTTATCCCCAAAAAAGCCACCATCGAATTGCACAGCAGAAGACTAAAAGTGATCTTTTGCGGAATGTTATGTACAGAATTATAGAAATTTTAGTTAATTCAGAATTGCACCAGCAAATAATTTGACTCTCTAATGTACTCCAAATGCAACAAAACTGGTATGAGTGTTGTTGCGCGTTGGTGTATAGTTTTCGTGGTTTAGGGGGGGTTCGAGCCCCAGCAGAATGCTTTATCAGATCTTCTTTTTTAATTAATAATCATTTTTATATATAGTAATAAAACTATTTTACTATTTTCCATAAATTAACTAGTATTATATCATTTTACTGGACCAAAACTAAAGCAGAATTATTTCATGTCTGTTATAGAAGACGACTGGAAAGGGTGGAGTATTATGAAATTCAATCTTGACAAATCAGATACACACATCCATACAAAATAAATGTACAAATTTGTGTTTGGATCATTTTGGCAGGCAGCGAATTGTGCCATAAAAAGAATGAAATGAAAATAAAAGCGTCATTTCTCATATAGGAGTTTTTGTTGTATGATGTGCGGTGTGGCTTCTTTAAATATAAAAGCAGAATTAGAAGTCAATTTGTCATGAAATTTTGGATGTCAATATATTCAGTATGGACAAATATCAGCACAATTTACTCTTTCGATCTTATATTTCATATTTTCGCGTTAGTAGCATGCGATCAAACATTTTTTGAGTCTATCAGAAAAAAGAATAATTATGCGCAAAAGACTAATTTTTCTAAATTAATGATAATCTTTTAATATTCACATGTTCGTCTGTTGCTTATTCCATCTGAAAATGTATCTAAATAATTTTTAGATTAAGGGTACTGAAGGCGACACTGGCCAAAAATCTTTACAGCGAACATTTTCAATACAGATGGCAACGCCATTTTTTGTAATACTTGCCCATCGCTAATTTTCATGTAAACGTCAAACGGCAAAGCAGCGAAAAAAAAGCAGACGGACGTTGTATATGACCACTACTTATTCCCAACAGGAAAATTGTCCAAATTAATTGTGAATATATAAATTAATTTTGTAAAATACCAAATCTCATTACTATCCCATCAAAACGAAAGAAATAGTTTTTAGTTTCTTAGTATCATAGGATATATTTAAATTTACCCTTAACAATTCTAACACAAGTTCAAATTTCAAATTTGTATAAGAATTATAAGTATAAGACGTTTACATCATCTTATTTGCTACAAGATATATATATATATATATATATATATATATATATATATATATATATATATATATATATATATATATATATATATATATATATATATATATATATATATATATATATATATATATATATATATATATATATATATATATATATATATATATATATATATATATATATATATATATATATATATATATATATATATATATATATATTGTAGTAGCAAGTACTCGTATACGGGTATGTGCTTATATGTATTTACTATTTAGTTATTGTGAATATCGATTACTACCTAAGATACATCACTACGATAACTACTCGATAACTTAAGAACACTAGACCAGAAACATATATTATAGAGACATCCAATTTCCCTTTTTAACATTTCTTCCAGCGAAATCGCAGGGAGGAAAGACTTGTTTCTGTAGTTTGCATACATGTTCCTTGGAACTTAATTCAACATTTTCGGTATACATTTATGATCAATTTTGTATACGCAACATTATAATTATATACATATGTATGTACGATTATGTATGCTTATAAAAAACCACTTGTGTGGTATGTATATTAACAATATATGTTATGGTATATTAATAATATAAATATGAATATATGCGCATGCACGTGTCATTTGTAGGTGTGTTACAATTTTTAGTTGAAATATATATATATATATATATATATATATATATATATATATATATATATATATATATATATTCTTTGATTTTTTCAAATCTATATAAGAAATATATAATTTTAATAAAAATTATATATATATATATATATATATATATATATATATATATGTATATATATATATACATATATATATATATATATATATATATATATATATATATATATTTATATATATATATATATATATATATATATATATATATATATATATATATATATATATATATATATATATATATATATATATATATATTGTAGTAGCAAGTACTCGTATACGGGTATGTGCTTATATGTATTTACTATTTAGTTATTGTGAATATCGATTACTACCTAAGATACATCACTACGATAACTACTCGATAACTTACCCTACGTCTCCACGGGCAATTTTTGATGGTATGCAATTGGCAATTTCAAGCAAATTGCCAATGGAGACTCCAAATTGCTTCAAGTTGGCAATTTATGTTACCCTACGTCTCCACGGGCAATTTTTGATGGCATAACATCTGTCAAATTCGATTGCAAAGGTTGGCAATATTTGAATGGTGGGCATTGCGATGTTATGCCATTGTCGTTTTGAAAATCGTGTTATGCCATAAATTGCCAACGTGCTGTGTTGCAATCAGTTGTCATTTTGTTTGTTTGACAGCCATTTTTCATTTTTTCGTGACGCTCACAGTGGAAGCATCGTCGGACATTTTCGTTTTACCGCATCTATTAAATTAATAAAAACGCTAAAATGAATGGAGACTGTTCATTTGCATTCTTTGTAATAAAGGATTCACCCAGAATTTCGGTTTCCTTCTTTTTTCCTCTTCATCGTTAAATAAAAAATTTTTTCAAGCGTGGGCACAGCGAACTAGATTGCTTGACGGCATTTTCAAAATGACAATGGCATAACATCGCAATGCCCACCATTCAAATATTGCCAACCATTGCAATCGAATTTGACAGATGTTATGCCATCAAAAATTGCCCGTGGAGACGTAGGGTTAAGAACACTAGAACAGAAACCAGAAACATATATTATAGAGACATCCAATTTCCCTTTTTAACATTTGTTGCGTTCGTTGTTTTGGCGTCTACCGTCTGTATGTTTGTTTTGTTTCTCTCCTTCTTTTGTTCCTTCCACTTGTCCGCTTTGCTGGTGAATGCGGCCAGGCTGAAACCTACCAGACGATTCTGAGGTACAGATGGCGCTGCCTCAGAATAGTAGAAATTCTAAAGAAAGGTGACTGAACGCCTCGACCGCTGGAGCGGTCACTGATGGAATAGCGGAAGAGGCCGAGGAAATGAAAAAGATACGGTTTCAGGAGAGAGGAAAAAAAATCATATATGGCAGTGGTAGAGAAAAAACGGCGCGAGATAGAGTGTTAAGTGTTGAGGAAGTTGTGTCGAAAATTTTTGGTTGCCGCGCGCGTTTCAATTTTGTGTTTTACTGTGGAGGATTTTTTTTGGACCGAGAAAATTAAGATTTTTCGTAGCGGATTTTGTATGGATAGTCTCTCGTCTCGTCCGTGGTCCTGTTATTTATTCGGATAGATTTAACGTGTGAAAGATTCCAAAAAAATTTTTGATTTCAATTACAATGTACATGTGTAGAAAATAAACGTTAAAATTTTGAATCAATTTAAAGTGTTAGTTTAGTTTAAAGAGTTGGCGTTAGAAAGTTTACCTTGATTATTGAGTGTGCTGAATAGATCCATAACCGCTTGTTTCCGGCCCATCCCATAAGAGGGATAACTGATTGTTCCGGCCCACCCCATTCGAGCATCGGAGGAAAAGGAGGCTGCCGCCCGCCCCTAGAGATAAGTATATATTTGTTAAGTATACGCGTGTATACATGTGGCGACACCACTACCGCCACCTATTAACACGCTGTCGCTGTCGCACAGCGTGTTTATGGGTAAACCGGAACCAGCCTGTGTTGGCTGCGGAGCAACACACTTCGTGTTTCCGGCTTTTTCATTCGTTCTCTTCTGTTCGCAGCGCTGGAGCCGAGCACACGCTCTCATTTTTCTGTGCTGAAGCTAGTGTGGAGCATTATAGAGCGTTTTGTGAAATTAATATTCGTTTCTGCAAATTACTAGGAATTTTGTTAAGTCCAACATTTAAAATAAATATTATAATTTAATTTGGCTTCTTTTCTTTTTATTATTGGGTTACGCTCCACCCGAGCGTAACCCAAATACATAGGTATTATTAAGTATTCACGTGTATGTAGGTATTATTAAGCATACGTGTATATATATGTTATTTATTTAAGTACAAGTAGAATGTTTAGTGTGTTTAATTTTATGTTGAAAATGTTAGGCTAAGGCGGACAATATGGGGCGGGCTCGCTTGTCGTCGTAGAGGAGGATGCTAGGCAAAAATGTGAGTTGAAATTTTTTTTTTGTAGTGTTGTCCCACCCGATGCAGTGTGGCGGGTTAAGGACCACGCCCATTGCGGTGAGCTAGCCGTGGCCACCACACTGCATCATTCTAGTGGTGAGGTAACACATTTCTTCCAGCGAAATCGCAGGGAGGAAAGACTTGTTTCTGTAGTTTGTATACATGTTCCTTGGAACTTAATTCAACATTTTCGGTATACATTTATGATCAATTTTGTATACGCAACATTATAATTATTGTAAGAACCAAAATCTTCTGTGGGAAATTTTGGCCCACACTACAAATGACAGAGTCGCCACGAAACTATATACACACACACATCACGATAAAATACCCGAACCGAAGCAACTACATTAGAAATTTAACGAAAAAACTACAAGCATTGTAACCAATTAGCGCGGCCGTGGTAGGAGCGCAGATCAGTAGCAGCATATTAGACCAGTTGGAATAATAACTAGGATTACAACAAAAGCAACCTCACGCACAGCCAACGATCTTGCCAATCAGCGCTATGCTTGCAAAGAGCGAGGAAAAACACAGCGACGAGGAATACAACAAATACATGCCGGACAAGAGAAGGTGAGTGCACGAACTCAGCGGTGGAATTCGCCGAGTGCGCTCGCTCGGAAATCTTACACCAACAACACGAAGAAACGAGAGCGAAGCACAAGACGGACAACGACAGAACCACCACCACGCCAACGGCCGGCAAGTACAAAGCACAAGAGGGAAATGCTGGTTGGCAGTTAAATTAAATATTTAACAACAACAACACTATAGGATTCCGGACAGCGCTGCTGGCAGGCAACAATACTGCAGGCTAACCAGGGACCGTTGGAGTGAGGTGGCTGACCGCCAGAAGTTGAAGGTGGCCCAAGGGCAAAAGACGGCAACACCAACAAGCCTGACTGCAACAACAACAAGCCTGCCACAACAACAACAATCGACTACTGGCCAACGGAAGTAAAATCACACAACGGTGGCCTGCGAACAACAACATGTGTCAGCCGCTGCGACCTGGGACTATATAAACCACGTAGCCCAGGCAGTAGGTCTCTTCTTCGGACACCAGCATCCTGACTAGCAACAGCTCTACAAAGTACCATACGAACATAAAAAGCTTAGCAAGAACCTCTGGTTTTTAATCGTTTTCTTGCTAAGTCATACACAGACAGAGACTACAGGGATTCAGTGAGAGCCTCTGGTTTTTAATCGTTCTCCCACTGAATCACTGAGACACATACGCAACCGAGACTTAGGAAGCTTAGCAAGAACCTCTGGTTTTTAATCGTTTTCTTGCTAAGTCATATACAGACAGAGACTACAGGGATTCAGTGAGAGCCTCTGGTTTTTAATCGTTCTCCCACTGAATCACTGAGACACATACGCAACCGAGACTTAGGAAGCTTAGCAAGAACCTCTGGTTTTTAATCGTTTTCTTGCTAAGCCAGACACAAGCAGGGACTACAGGGATTCAGTGAGAGCCTCTGGTTTTTAATCGTTCTCCCACTGAATCACAGAGACACACACTTACCGGGACGTAGAGACGTAAAAACAAGTACACATTGAATAAGTTATTTATACACTAAGCAAGTTGATTTGTATAGAGTTAAGGAAGTAGTATTGTTTTGAGCAAGGACTAACAAGAGTCCATAATCAATACACTAAATAAATACGTTGAAATTAATTTAACACACAGGATTTTATATTTTTCTGTATACGACCCCTGGAGCCGCTGAGTTATACCCCAGCTATAGAAAAGAGTCGTTACAGTGGCGCCCGAGCAGGGACTCTGAGTTAAAGAAAACTAAATCAGCGCGTCAGACTTTGAAAAAGAAAAAGACTAAATCGCAAGGAAGCTCAGCTCGTGAGAGAATTTACCAGGGCAAAGAGAAAGCTACGTCTACGCAGTCACGCATAATACAGCCGAATAAGCGCCAGCTTATAATACACACACAGATTGTCTTCATCGTCACCTAAGACTTTCACAGGATGGTGAAAACAAGCTGGGTGTACTTGTTATGCAAGGATGAGCTGGTGATCTTTGCTGATGAATTCGGTGTAGAGGCTACAGGTACCGTGGATGAAGTCCGTAAACGTCTTTCCGACTTCTTCACTGAAACAGAGCTGACTCAGGATCAGAAATACCAATTGCAGAAGCTACAATCCAAGTACGTTAAGAGCACATCCCCAAGGCCGGCTGTGTCCATAGTTACCCGCGAAACGCTGGAAGTGGACAGGCCAGAGGCATACACAGGTGCAACACTAACGGCAGAGAACTCAGGGGTACGGAGAACACTACATCATCGCTCCGTGTCACCTGCAACAATGAATCAACAGCACAACGGGATTGTACAGTACGCCGTTGTGATTGACCAGGTGAGGAAGTGGTCCCTTAACTTTGACGGAGGGCGTGACCCGCTAGCGTTTATAGAGCGAGTCGAGGAATTGGCAGATGTGTACGAAATAAACAAAGATTTCCTTCCGCGTACTATGCCTGAACTCTTGAGAGAACGAGCACTCATGTGGTTCAGAAACAACAATCGAGCGTGGCGGGATTGGCGTACATATAGGAGAGACTTTCTAAAATTCTTCTTGCCAGCACGATACATGGAGAAACTCGAAGACCAGATCCGCCAGCGTCACCAGAGACCCAGAGAAGGGTTCAAGCAGTTTGTAGTTGAATTGCAGAATCTAATGCGGCACTTGGACTATTCCGAAGAACAGAAACTGGAGCGTATTTTCCAGAACAGCCTGCCAGAATACCAGCTATATGTGCGCCGCAGAGATTTCACATCGCTAGCAGAGCTGATAGAAATGGCTGCAGACTTGGAGAGCATACGGAGAGAAGGCGAACAACTACCAGCGCCACCCATACAACGGCGAAGAGAGCAAGGTCCACCACGAGAGGTGAGAAACTGTCAGGTGACGGTAGAGAGCAGAGAGACACCCATAGAACCAAGAACAGCCTGCTGGCGTTGTGGCCAAAATGGTCATATAGCACGCATATGTCGCAACGCACAGATCCTGTTCTGTTGGGAGTGTGGTCAAAGGGATGTGAGGACTATAGAGTGCTGCAAACTAAGAGCACCAACCGATCGAGAGCTACCGACGACAGAAACACAGCATGCCACAAAGGAGAGACAGCAGACTTCCCCATTGGAAAACTTATTGCACTGTGACGGACAACGAATCTGCGCCACCGTTTCGATTGGCACAGAAACTGTCACAGCAACACTGGACACAGGGGCAACTCACAGTTTTGTGAGCAGAGAGCTAGCACGAAAGCTACGCTCTTCCACCAGCAAATTTGGAAAATCCAAGACCAGAGCACGTATGGCAGACGGAAGCGCTAGGAGAGTCAGTGGGACATTGACGGCAACTGTAAGGCTTGGAGAGCAGACATGCGAGCAAGAGCTACTTATCATGCCTGATTCCATTAATGAGCTACTCCTTGGACTAGACCTCATGGCAAGCCTAGGAATGACAGTGAAGTGTGGTGAACAGGAGATCACATTGGGACCTCAAAACAATTGCGTGCAACCCCGAGATATTGCAATGTGCACGACAATTCGTGTTGAGAATGCCACACAAATCCATTCAACGACTTCCAAGAGGCACGCCAGCGACAAAAATGCTCAGATAAAGAGACACAACAGAGAATACACAGAGAACCAACGAATTCGCAAACACACAACACCAAAAACAAAGATGACTCATACGAACGAATTCACCTGCCACGGACTATGCCCAGCGAAATCCCACAGCGAATCCCACAAAAGCATATATAGAAGGACCACACATGAATCAGCATATGGGCCTCGGAAAAAGGACGCAGGCGCCACCAAACGCGAGGAGCTGGCACAGCTAAGTCAAAATACAATCAGAGCAATCAGGGTATCTCCTAATCACTTCGCAAAGTCAGAACCAGTGCGAAACAACCAAAACATACCACGTAGACAACGTGGCAGATCAAGGGACAACCACCGTGCAATCAAGTGCACCAAACACAGCAGAAGCGATGACAAGAGGAATAAACGTGACTTCAATAGCCACCAACCCAACAGCATTAAACAACAGAGGCAGTCAACAGAGAAACATACGACAAACACAGGCACCTTATTCACATTCCAAAACATAGAAGAGCTACAAGGACCAAAAGGAGGTGATCTGCCACAGAACTTGGTAGCTGAAGTTTTGCAAATAGCCAAAGGGGCTCAGCAAAAACGGACACGAGGGCGAATACGATTTAGGCGAGACGCATACAGAGTGACCCTCAACCGTGACGCTGTCATCATTTTTCATCGTCGGTAAAGTGGGGAGGGCGTGTAAGAACCAAAATCTTCTGTGGGAAATTTTGGCCCACACTACAAATGACAGAGTCGCCACGAAACTATATACACACACACATCACGATAAAATACCCGAACCGAAGCAACTACATTAGAAATTTAACGAAAAAACTACAAGCATTGTAACCAATTAGCGCGGCCGTGGTAGGAGCGCAGATCAGTAGCAGCATATTAGACCAGTTGGAATAATAACTAGGATTACAACAAAAGCAACCTCACGCACAGCCAACGATCTTGCCAATCAGCGCTATGCTTGCAAAGAGCGAGGAAAAACACAGCGACGAGGAATACAACAAATACATGCCGGACAAGAGAAGGTGAGTGCACGAACTCAGCGGTGGAATTCGCCGAGTGCGCTCGCTCGGAAATCTTACACCAACAACACGAAGAAACGAGAGCGAAGCACAAGACGGACAACGACAGAACCACCACCACGCCAACGGCCGGCAAGTACAAAGCACAAGAGGGAAATGCTGGTTGGCAGTTAAATTAAATATTTAACAACAACAACACTATAGGATTCCGGACAGCGCTGCTGGCAGGCAACAATACTGCAGGCTAACCAGGGACCGTTGGAGTGAGGTGGCTGACCGCCAGAAGTTGAAGGTGGCCCAAGGGCAAAAGACGGCAACACCAACAAGCCTGACTGCAACAACAACAAGCCTGCCACAACAACAACAATCGACTACTGGCCAACGGAAGTAAAATCACACAACGGTGGCCTGCGAACAACAACATGTGTCAGCCGCTGCGACCTGGGACTATATAAACCACGTAGCCCAGGCAGTAGGTCTCTTCTTCGGACACCAGCATCCTGACTAGCAACAGCTCTACAAAGTACCATACGAACATAAAAAGCTTAGCAAGAACCTCTGGTTTTTAATCGTTTTCTTGCTAAGTCATACACAGACAGAGACTACAGGGATTCAGTGAGAGCCTCTGGTTTTTAATCGTTCTCCCACTGAATCACTGAGACACATACGCAACCGAGACTTAGGAAGCTTAGCAAGAACCTCTGGTTTTTAATCGTTTTCTTGCTAAGTCATATACAGACAGAGACTACAGGGATTCAGTGAGAGCCTCTGGTTTTTAATCGTTCTCCCACTGAATCACTGAGACACATACGCAACCGAGACTTAGGAAGCTTAGCAAGAACCTCTGGTTTTTAATCGTTTTCTTGCTAAGCCAGACACAAGCAGGGACTACAGGGATTCAGTGAGAGCCTCTGGTTTTTAATCGTTCTCCCACTGAATCACAGAGACACACACTTACCGGGACGTAGAGACGTAAAAACAAGTACACATTGAATAAGTTATTTATACACTAAGCAAGTTGATTTGTATAGAGTTAAGGAAGTAGTATTGTTTTGAGCAAGGACTAACAAGAGTCCATAATCAATACACTAAATAAATACGTTGAAATTAATTTAACACACAGGATTTTATATTTTTCTGTATACGACCCCTGGAGCCGCTGAGTTATACCCCAGCTATAGAAAAGAGTCGTTACATTATATATGTATGTACGATTATGTATGCTTATAAAAAACCACTTGTGTGGTATGTATATTAACAATATATGTTATGGTATATTAATAATATAAATATGAATATATGCGCATGCACGTGTCATTTGTAGGTGTGTTACAATTTTTAGTTGAAATATATATATATATATATATATATATATATTCTTTGATTTTTTCAAATCTATATAAGAAATATATAATTTTAATAAAAATTTCACATATATAGAATCTAGAGATTTTTATATATTTTTAATATTTAAATTATATTTCATATACATATAATAAAAAAATACTTCATAAATTTACTTACGTACAAAAAATCGCTTTCTATTGATTATGTCAGCCACTGACACCAGGCGACCAGAAAACGAAAAGAGCATCACATTTCACATCATAAATTGAAAATCGAAATTATTCTTTAATTCCAAAATATTACGTAATGTGGACAAATTTTTTTTTGCATTTGGCGTTGCGGTCCCTTCACAAGTCGCTACATACCAGAACTATATATGTATTTTGTATAAATGTATGTACGTGCCTATTCAGAATTACCCAATAGGAAATTTCGTAATGAATATATCGAACAATATTTTCAATACAACGGACAACAATATTTTCACATTACAACATTCTCTTCTTCCGTCAATAAGATTAGCAATGGAGATCCGAGTGATATCGATTAGTTTTGTGCATTGAGTATTCTTTACTTTAATAAATAAAAAGGAAGCTGTATGACTTCTTTCTTACCTAACTGAATAACGCTTACATAAGCCGGCCAACCATTTAATAAAAGTAAATCGAATTCGTGAGGTAAGAATGCTGTACTTACGGATGGAAAATAAGCATAATGGCATGCATTAAGTGAGCATTATTTTCCCGACTGCGTAATGCTGGGGGATTCACTTTCCATCAGATCTTAAATTTTTAAGCACAATGAAAAGGAATAACATTTCTTGTGGTGTGTGTACGAAGCAATATGCAGCGCTTTCCAAGCTTGCAAGTCAGCTGGAGGTGCGAAACCTTGCAAATATGTAAGCTTTCTTTAAGCGGGCTGCAATTTTGTGAGCTGTGGACCACTGAGGAATAGCATTGCAAATAATTTGAAAATAAAGAATAATTTCAACTTTCAAGTGTGCCACTGCTTTCCTTTTCTGTTCGCCTAGTATGAGTGGCCAACATACTCAATAGAAAAGGACTGATTTTATTTATTTCTTATTATTAAAATTATAATAAACAAAATCACAACAAATATGAGTACCAATATTTCCATTTTTATAAAAATCAGTAAAATATGAAATCAAATAAATTCTAAATTTCTTAATCACACATATTCATGTACGTATAAAATTGAGAAAGTATTTGATTTCATGAAATAGTATGTGTTTTTATATGAAATGTGGCACTTCTGCGCAAATTGCCAAACTTAAAAATGATAAAAAATACCAAATATAAAAAATATTTATCTCTAAACCATGTGAGACCGTTTGACCTACATACATTCGAGTAGAATCAATGTGTACATTCTCACATGCATATGTATTCAAGAAGCGTGTGTTTGTATGTATATTTTGTATGCTCTACATTAAATAAACGCATTAATTTCATTCCATTCTTTCGGTGTTCTTTATCCGACAAGCAAAACCGCCACATCAAAGAACAACGAAAGAGTAAATAAAGAATCAATTTGCAATACATCTTCATTTTGCCCAACATTGCAAAAAGTATATACAATGTATTATCAATGCGAATGCATAGCTATATGGTATAAAATTGAAATGAAAACCAAATACATATGTGCTACTGTGATATAAGCTGTCAGCAATAGACTCCTGAGGTAGTTTCGAATCCTTAACAAAAACTATTTTTAAATAGATATTTGTTGTGATTTTTTGGCAAAAAGTTTAATGGGCAAATATCTCATAATTTATATTTCGGCTGTATGTATGCTTTTTTGATTTTATACTATATTAGAGATGAATGGTGAGTGGTTGTTAGCCATATTAAAAAAAATTTCAAAATAAAACTCTTTATATAATCAGCACAATTGCATTATTAAATTAATTGTTTTATACAAATACGTAGAGCATCTAAACATTGATTATAAACACTTCGTGTATACAAAACAAGTTGTGCCAACTTTGTATCTTTCATTCCAAAAAGTTTTCCTCCCTGCGAATTTTGTATACAAGCTTAACAGAGGGAAATTGGATGTCTCTATAATATATGTTTCTGACTAGAACATGAAGAAATAAAGATCAGTCGTTGAACACCCGTTCATAGATTACCAATAGATACGCAGCTTGCCGAATCCAACAACAAAATCAATGCAAAATGGATTTGCAATAGTATGCGAGAATCTCATTTTTCACCGAGGTCTGTTAGCACAAGTGGCCTCGGTGAATAAACTACTTATACACCATTTTGACTCCTTTTACAAAAGAGTGTTACCGAAGTACATAATTTTGTAGTAGGTTGTAAATTCATATTATTATCAATATACTGAAATATTAATGAAAAAATATAACATTAAATGAACTCAGTACTGCAATTCAATTAAAACTATTTTATGGTTGCGAAAGAACTTCCATGTGAAGAAAACAAAATTTTAAGAACCTTTTTTGTTACTGTTAATTTATAACTGTGTTGAAGGTGTTCGTTTATATTGCGAAATATTAAATAAATGTTGCAGTTACACTTTTATATCTAATTTAAATTAATTGTAAGCGAAGGATATGTGATTTTATCTCAAATTGACTTTACGTAGCTAAAATGCGTCTTGAGGCAGATAAAATTTTAAATTTTATTATTGTTTTTTTATTATCTCAGACAATATATAGGAAGTGTTAAGGACGAGTGATAAAGAAACATGTTTTAAAATAAAAAAAATTTGTCTCACAGTCACGACCTCATGCGAAATGCTTCTTTTGTAAATCTTTTTCTCTTTGAGTCGAAGGCCTTAGTTGCTAGTCTTCTTTTAGCTTCATCTATTGCAATATTATCTGAATCGCTTTTGAATTCTCGTAAATATAAATAACATACCACACTATTTCACTAATAATTTTCACTTTAGTTATATTTTATTTAATTCGAAATATAAATACGCTAATAAAGTTTATTTAAGAAATAAATTTTATTTATTACACACAAGCTCATAGTTATAAAAATTATTTCAACCATTTTTGTTTGCGAATTTTCCAACGCTGAATAATTGTAAGTATTCACCACTAACATTGATTGGTTATAAATTGCCGCATTTTAAAAAACAAACTGGAATTTCCATATAAGAAGTATGGTGTAAGTGTATTTAATTAAAAATTTGGCAATAATGGCAAAAACTAAGGTTGAATAAAACAGCTACGTTATTTTTTCCTTAAAATGGAAACTTTTTACTAAAGAAAAATTGTGAATCAAAAGGCTTTTACCTTGTTAGTATTTCCTGGTCAAGTTCTATCTTATTGGTACTTGCAACGAAGTGTTTTATTCTGAAAACAGTTGATTCTTAAGCGTTCAGAGTAGCAACATTTACAAGCCTTCATATTACTTCGGATTTTACATCGACTTAAATGAACACTTAATAATAATAATATTTTTAATAGCAATAATTATATTTCCATGTTTACTGGATCTTCGAATCAACTAGCGTTTTTGAAAGAGGTCGAAATTTTTTGAAGTCCATTACTATAAAAGATGTCAGGAATTATGATCTGACAAAGACTTAATTTTCTAAAAGGTTGGATTTTAAATAGAAGGTTTAAGGGAATTGTGGCAGTTTTTGTCACAAAAAGGCTTTCCACACATAATGACTAGGAAACTTTATTCAGATAGTACAAAAGCTACCTACGCAAACTCTACACATCCAAACCATACCAATACATAAGACACACCCATCCGCTGCACTGCGATACTATGACACTTGACATGTGCAACTTAATTAGAATCCTAGCGTGCAGCCATTGGTGAGTTAGTCTTAAGCGAAAGGGATTAGACATAAACAAATTAGAATAATCGAGAATTGTTATCGAATTTGTAACTCAAACAAATTATATAAAAACCCTGCTCGGGAATTAAACAAATCAGTTTCCAGTTGGCAACTCAAACAAACTGCATTTTTCTTGCAATCAGCCTTTCTTCGCCTTTCTCTGGCTCACAGTTAGTTATTGCTCAATGGCGTCTTGCCATTGAACGCTCTAACATATCTATATTGTGGTATTTGCCATATATATATATATATATATATATATATATATATATATATGTATATATTCTCGCACACACTATACGCGCATTACAAAGGTAACTGCGAGCAGATAGCGGATTTTTCAGAAGACCCCTCCATATCTTGTTACTGGGAAAAACGTGATCCCAATATACCGTTAGCTTTATTTATTAGGATTAGAATTTATTTCGCAACATATGTAAATATAACATACTTATGAAACATAAGAATACCCTACAAAATAATATGTATCTAACCGCTTTCAAATTCAAAGTACTTTTTAATTGTTACGCCACGAAACTCTAAATTCTACTCCCATGTTTAGCGTCAGCTGTAGCAAATTTTATTTTCTCACCATAGCATGGCCGCTATACATTGTGTTGTTATTGTTTCACACGGATAGGGAAAAAAATGGATATTTTTCAACAGCTGATGAGGAAGAAGAAGAGTTGCGTATCTATTTTAATCTATGCACCCGTTGGCAGAGAGACACTCGTTTGATTTCCCGCCGGCTAAAATTCAGAAGTGGGATTGATCCGCCAAGCAAAAAAAAAAAAAAAAATTTTTTTTACACAATTTGTTTAAATTAAATTATAAAGTTTTGCTATGGACGCAGTTGACTACAACAAATATTCGGCCCTACAACTCAGAGAGTGGCTTAAGAGGTTGGGGTTACCTCCTGGCGGTACAAAGGCAGAAATGACAGTTAAGATAGACAGTGTTTCATTAGAAAAACGTGGTGTCTGTCCAACTGTCAAAGAGAAGGATGACGGCGTCGTCCAACAAACTGTTGCAGAAAAAAGTACAGCCGAAAAAATTACAGAAAACTACGCAGCACAAACCGCAGGCATACACGAATTTGCACAAAATTCCAACGACGACGGTCAGTCACAAAGTCAACGAGCAGTCGGCACCGACACACAACAACAACATCAACATCAGTTTGTGCGTACATCGATGGAAGCAGCGACTGAAAAGCAGTTCGTCGAATTGAAGCAAATCATAGCGGAACTTCAACAACAGTTAAAAGTACCACAGACGGCAAAGCAAATGAGTGAGAACACTGGTACAGAAAACTCTGAATTGCAAAAGAACGGTGAAAATATGTGCACCGAAAACACAGAGACACAAATTACCGAAACAAATTTACAGACACAAAGTAACGAAGCAAATGTAAAGACACAAACACAGAAGATAGAAGCAAATGTGAAAGAAAAGGACGAATTGTTACACATCTCATTCTCGCTCGCAAAAGATTTGGTGGTAGAATTTGATGGCAACACATGCGCTCGTATATGGATAAAACAACTTAAAACCATTGCAGAGACATGCAAGTTAAATGAAAATTTTCTTCGCTTGCTGTTAATAAGCAAATTAAGAGATAACGCACAAAAGTGGTTGTATGCAGACACAGATCGAATTAAAGAACCTACTGATTCGCTGTTGGAGCAGTTAATGTTAGCGTTTGGACAAAAAATCAACAAGATCGAAGCTAGACAAAAATTTGAATCTCGCATCTGGCAAGTAGGCGAATACTTCGAAAAATATTTCGACGACAAAATGTCTCTTTCCCGTGACATCAACGTTGATCAGGATGAGCTGTTAGACTACGTCATTGAAGGCATCCCCGTGGAATATCTAAAGATACAGGCCCGTATTCAATGCTTCGCGAATCCGTCGCAGCTATTGCGTTCGTTTCGAAATGTGCAGATGAAGTCGTCAATGACGGGTGCAGATAAACGCGATCAGAAGCCTGCAACAAAAGACATCAGATGTTACAATTGTAACTCGATGGGTCACTACGCAGCTGGCTGCCGTAAGCAAAAACGCCAAACCGGGTCCTGTTTTGGGTGTGGAAGTATGGAACATTTGGTCTCGCAGTGCCCGGACAGGAAAAATGGAGGAAATAATTACGTAAGACATTTCAAGATTTTTGTAGGTGATGATCCTAATGTTCCCTTAATTTCAGCGTGCCTCATAGATTCCGGTAGCCCTATATCTTTTATGAAATCGTCTCTTTTAAATGAAGAAATCCAAGTGAAGTCTGATGAAAATTCTTTTTATTTTGGCTTAAATAAAAGCCCACTGAAAATTTATGGAAAGATTTTATGTTTTGTAATGAATAATAGAAATAAAAAAATTCATTTTAATTTGAAAATTGTTGCCGACGAATCTATGAGCTACGATGTAGTTTTGGGTAGAGACTTTATGAATGCATGCAAATTAAAATTAAATATGGATTCTTTAAAAATTGTAACGCTAAAAGAAGTTAAAGAAAAACAAAAATATGCAGAATCAAATGATCGAAAATTAACGTACAAGGTTATTAAAAATTTACAGAAAAAAGACAGTCAGTTGGAAAATCATACTGAAACAAATGAGTTAGATTCGGTCGTTGAAGAAATGTTACAAATTAATTATGTCGATAATGTTGAACAAGAATATAATGTCGGTAAAAATGTTAATTTTGACACAAGAAGTAAATTTGTTAAAATGTTTGAACGAATATATAATAAGACTGTCAGACCAAGCGAGCCGTTTGTTAAAAGCAAGATAAAATTATGTTTAGAAAACCCTGAGCCGTTTAATCGCCCTGCTAGACGATTGGCTGTTGAGGAACGCGAAAAACTGCAGAAACTTCTTGATGAGTATTTACAAAAAGGATTTATTAGACCAAGCGAATCAGAGTATGCGTCTCCAATAGTGTTAGTGAGAAAAAAGACAGGAGAACTCAGAATGTGTGTAGACTATAGAACCCTTAATAAAATGACTTTGAAAGACAATTACCCTCTACCGCACATAGACGATTTGTTAGACAGGTTGGTGGATAAATGCGTGTTCTCAAAGTTAGATTTGAAGAATGGGTTTTTCCATGTTTTTGTTGACGAAAGTTCGGTTAAATATACATCTTTTGTCACTCCACTAGGACAGTATGAATTTTTACGAATGCCCTTTGGATTAAAAAATGCACCTTCAGTGTTTCAAAGGTTCATAAACAAAATTTTTGCTGATTTGATAAGAGAAAATAAAGTTATTGTGTATATGGACGATATAATGATCGCTACAAAAAATTATGAAGAACATCTGAAGATATTAGAAGAGGTCCTACACAGACTTGTTCAAAACAAGTTAGACCTAAGGTTAGACAAGTGTGATTTTGCAGAGCCAAATTAAATATTTAGGATTTTTGATAACAAGAGAAGGTGTTAGCGCGGATGACAAAGGTATTAAAGCTGTTAAAAACTTTCCGACTCCAGACAATGTCCACAATGTACAGAGTTTTCTTGGTTTATGCTCGTATTTCCGACGGTTTATGAAAGACTTTTCGATAATAGCTAAACCCCTTTATGATTTGTTAAGAAAGGATAAAAAATTCTGTTTTGAAGAAAAAGAATTAGAATGTTTTTTATGTCTTAAAGATAAACTAATTCAGTCTCCAGTTCTGTCAATATATAACTATAAAGATGTTACAGAATTGCATTGCGATGCAAGTTCTCATGGATTTGGGGCAGTATTAATGCAGAAAAAAGAAGACGGCAAGCTACACCCAGTGTTTTATTTTTCCAAACGGACGACAGACGTAGAGTCAAAATACCACAGCTTTGAACTGGAGACATTAGCAATTATTTATGCGTTACGGAGATTTCGTATTTATCTCCAAGGGAAACGTTTTAAAATTGTTACCGACTGCAACTCCCTAACGCTCACTTTGAATAAAGTAGAGTTAAATCCAAGAATAGCCAGGTGGGCGTTAGAATTGCAGAATTATGATTATGAATTACAACATAGAGCAGGAAATCGCATGCAACACGTGGATGCTTTGAGCAGATGCATGAATGTGATGGCTATAGGAACAAATACTTTTGAAGAAAATTTACTGATATGCCAAGCAAAAGATAGAAGGCTACAAAAAATTAGAGAAACTTTAACTACTTCAGAACACAAACTGTACGAGATGAGAAATGGAATATTGTACAGAAAAAGTAATGATAACAGGTTGTTGCTTTGTGTCCCAGAAGATATGGAAGATCACGTGATGTACAAATATCATAATGAAATGGGACATGTGGGAAGAGATAAAATGACAGACGCAATTTCAAAAAGTTATTGGTTTCCAAACATTAAAACGAAGTCAACGGTCCATATTGAAAACTGTCTTAAGTGCGTTGCTTTTTCTCCAAAACCAGGTAAAGAAGAAGGATTTCTACACAACATTCCTAAGGGAAATAAGCCATTTGATATTGTACACATAGACCACTATGGACCGATAGATGCAGGAAGAGTTAAGAAACACATATTCGTAGTAGTTGATGCTTTTACAAAATTCGTTAGGTTATACCCAACAAAGACTACAAATACAAAGGAAGTAGTTCAAGCCTTAAAAGAACATTTCAGATCATACAGCAAGCCAAAATGTATTGTGTCGGATAGAGGTAGTTGTTTCACGTCAAGCGAATTTGAAGCGTTTATGAAAGACAACTACATCAAACACATTAAGATAGCGACAGGTTCTCCCCAGGCAAATGGTCAGGTAGAATGCATTAATAGAAGTATAGGACCTATGATAGCCAAATTAGTTGAACCTGAAAGAGGATTACACTGGGACGTACTTGTTGAAACAGTTGAATATTCGTTAAATAATACACAACATAGAAGTATAAAACAATTTCCAAGCAAAATGTTGTTTGGAATAGAACAAAAGGGTAAAGTATTAGACGAATTTAAAGAAAAACTGATGGAACTTAATGAAAACGTAGAGGAAATAAATTTAGAAGAATTACGGAAAGAGGGAGAGCATAACCAAATCAAAGCTCAAAATTATAATAAATCTTACGTTGATGGAAAACGCAGAGAACCGTACAAATACAAAGTAGGAGATTATGTAATGGTGAAAAATTTTGATTCTACGGTAGGGTTTTCTAGAAAACTTATACCCAAACACAAGGGCCCTTATGAGATTGCGCGAATTCTTAGAAATGATAGGTTTCTTTTAAAAGATGTAGAAGGGTTTCAAGTTTCTCGCGTTCCGTATCAGGGTGTCTGGAGTGTCCAGAACATTAGACAATGGATTAACAACAAACGAAAAGAGTCTAAAAAAAAATTGTAAATCATAATAGAATTAATTTATGTTTAGACTAGATTAAGAATTAGAAGATTAAGAAAAACTGTAATGTATTTCTAAGTTATCGGTAAGTCTTCTTGTATACAAAGATCAGGGGATCTTGTCGTCAGGACGGCCGAGTTGTAGTAGCAAGTACTCGTATACGGGTATGTGCTTATATGTATTTACTATTTAGTTATTGTGAATATCGATTACTACCTAAGATACATCACTACGATAACTACTCGATAACTTAAGAACACTAGAACATGAAGAAATAAAGATCAGTCGTTGAACACCCGTTGGCAGAGAGACACTCGTTTGATTTCCCGCCGGCTAAAATATATATATATATATATATATATATATATATATATATATACATATATATATATATATATATATATATATATATACATATATATATATATATATATATATATATATATATATATATATATATATATATATATATATATATATATATACATATATATATATATATATATTGTAAAGACTCTCTATAGCTGGGGTAGACTCAGCGGCTTCCAGGGGTCGTGTACAGAAAATTTATAGATTGAATTCCACCAGGGTTATTATAGTTTAAATTTCTTTATTTATCTAAAATATTGTTACGAAATTGCCCTCTTGACAATTTACTCTGTTACAAAATTGCCCTCCTGACAATTCCTCTAACTCTCTGTACTCGGACTCGTACCACTGGATTGTGTAGTAATCAAACAATCGCTGGTTAAATTAAAATAATTAGCTTTATTTAATTATTGCTATTTACACATTTAATATTAGGCTTAAAGTTTACTTAGTTATTATTTGCACTTTATTTAACAAACCATTAGTCACTTTATTTACTAATGAATTTCACCACTTTGTAAATCACAAATACTGCTGCTTCGATTAAAATGCCTGCTGTACACACTTTTACGATCTCTGATCTACTGTATTCCAGTTTGAACAGTCTTGTCGCTTTTATAGTTTTCGAATGGTTGGTGTAGAAACTTCTACGCTATTCTCGTAGTTTCTAGAAGCTTCTATCCTTTTCGACAGAAGTCGAGAATATTCTTTTTGATATTACCGGCAGATGGTTCTTGAATAAACTTTTATTCGAATAGTTTGCATCTTGACTCACAGGGGGCACTCATTCTCCAGATGGGATCCTAAAAGTATGCAATCCCTTTTCACTGGGCTATCACGTTTCACTGCCCTCCGCTTAAACTTGTTCGTCCCGAACAAGGATAGTACTGCAACCTTTATAAGGAGATAACCTCTCTAAATGAACGACTTTCATTTTGCTCCTGGCATTTCTCGCCAACTGGATGCGGTATACTACATCGTTGAGCCGCTTTATCACCTTATAAGGGCCTTCCCAGTGTGTTTGCAGTTTTGGCGATAATCCCTTTTTCCTTTGCGGATTATGAAGCATAACTAGCTGCCCTTCCTGAAATCCCTTGGAGTTTGCTCGTAGATCATATCTGGCTTTCATTTTATCACTCATCAGTTGTGTGCGCTTTCTGATGGTTCCATGAATTTCATTCAGCTGTCTTCGTTTGTCAGCTACATAACTGCTACATGAAACTTCCGTAGATGAGTAGGCACCGAATTTCAGATCTGCAGGCAATCTTATGTCACAACCGAAAATAGCCTTAGCTGGTGTTGTAGATGTTGTATCGTGAGTTGCCGATCGGTATGCCATTAAGAAGAGGGGTATGTGTTGGTCCCAATCTTTCTGGTTTCTGTCCACGACTTTTCTTAGGTGTTCCTCAAGCGTACGATTAAATCTTTCAACCATTCCATCGGATTGTGGGTGCAAAGGGGTTGTACGAGTTTTGCGTATGCCCATCAATTCACTCATTTCCCTGAATATTGTTGACTCGAAATTTCTGCCTTGATCCGAGTGCAACTCGAGGGGAGCTCCGAATCTGCAGACCCAATTATTGATAAATGCATCTGCAACGGTCTTAGCTTCTTGATCGGGAATGGGGTACACTTCTGGCCATTTACTAAAATAGTCGATTACGACGAGAACATATTTGTTGCCGGAATCACTAATTGGAAACGGACCTGCTATGTCCATTGCAATACGCTCAAATGGCGCTCCCACGTTGTATAAATGCATCTTCCCCTGGCTGCGACGGCTCGGTCCCTTGGCAGCTGTACACTTTTCACAAGCACTAATCCAGTCAACCACCGATTGCTGGCAACCAACCCAATAAAATCGTGTTTTAATTTTCTCGACTGTTTTTGTTATTCCCAAATGTCCTCCGCTTGGCCCACTATGGTATTCCTTGAGAATTTCGCTTATTCTTGCCTTGGGTACCACAATCAAGTTCTTCGTGGTTTTTCCATCTTCGCTCTCCCACAGGCGGAATAGGCATCCATCTTGCAGCTTTAAGCTATTCCATTGAGCCCAATATGCTTTAGTTATGGGGCTTTCAGTCGAGATTTCGTTCCAATCAGGCCGTTTTCCTTCGCTCTTACTTGATACGATTTTTGCCAAATCTGGGTCATTTCGTTGTTCTTCTTTTATCTTTTCCGCTGTCCATTCATCGTCTGGTAAAACAGCCATTAAGCGCACATCGACTACTCCTTCTTTCCCTTCAGCTTTAGAACAGTGCTTACATTCCATACTGCAAGGACGTCGTGATAGTGCATCAGCATTCCCGTGGTTTCCGCCTCTGCGATGTTCTATTGTGAAATCGTAGCTTTGGAGTCTCTCAATCCATCTCGCAACCTGACCTTCGGGATTTTTGAACTGTAATAGCCAGCGCAGAGCAGCGTGATCCGTTCTCAACAAGAACTTTTGTCCATACAGGTACTTGTTAAAGTGCTTCACGCACTGCATAACCGCCAAAAGTTCTCTCCGTGTTACACAGTAATTTCGCTCTGGCTTTGATAAGATCTTACTGAAGTAGGCTATTACTCTTTCATGTCCGTCAATAACTTGCGACAGGACACCTCCAATCCCGAATCCACTTGCATCTGTATCCAAAATAAATTTTTCGCCAGGTATTGGATACGCAAGGATCGGAGCTGTACACAATAGCTGTTTCAATCTGTTGAATGCCTTCTCCTGTTCGCTTTTCCACTCAAAAGGACAATTTTTCCTCGTTAATGCATGCAGACTACCAGCCACGTCCGCAAAGCCTGGAACAAAGCGTCTGTAATAGGTGCAAAGACCCAAGAAGCTGCGTAGCTCATGCAAACTAGTTGGTCTTGGCCACTCCCTTACTGAGTCTATCTTATCTGGATCTGTGTGTACTCCTTCAGGTGTGACTTTATGTCCAAGGTACTTGACTTCTTTCTTGAAGAACGAGCATTTCTTTGCGCTCAGCTTCAACCCTGAAGCTCCTAATCGCATCAATACTTCTTCCAAATTCTTCAAGTGGTCCTCGAAGTCCTTTCCCATAACGATGATGTCATCTAAGTACACCAGACACGTTTTCCAGTGGAGACCCTTTAGCACATGTTCCATTAAGCGTTCAAATGTAGCTGGAGCATTACACAGTCCGAATTGCATCACCAAAAATTGCCATAGTCCATCACCGGCACTGAATGCTGTCTTTTCCTTGTCTTGTTCGTCTACTGCCACTTGCCAATATCCGCTTTGTAAATCCAGCGTTGAGAACCAATTTGAACCAGAAAGTGTGTCCAACGTATCGTCGATTCGAGGTAATGGATAACTATCTTTGTTCGTTACCTCATTTAGTTTACGATAATCTACACAGAAACGTGTGGAGCCATCCTTCTTCTTGACTAATACCACTGGAGAACTCCAGGGGCTCGCTGATGGCTCTATGACGTTGTTCTGATGCATTTCCTTCAGCAATACATTCACCTCTTCTCTCTTTGCCAGAGGTACTCTTCTTGACGCTTGACGAATGGGTTTGGCATCACCAGTGTTGATTGTGTGTTTCACCATCTTTGTTCTGCCTTCGTTTTTACCCTTTTCAGCAAATACTGACCAATGTCTTGCCAAAAGTTGGCTGGCAGTCTTCCTCTGCTCTGTGGATAAGTCTTTGCTCCATTCTTTCGTGAGATCGTCGAGTACCTTTTTATCAGCTGGTATTTTCATTTTTGTGTCTCGCGGCTGGCTTTCACAGTTTACAATTGCCGAAATTGCCTGGCAATTTCCAATTATCTGTCCTTTCTCTATGGTTTTAGCAGAATTCGCAAGATTGACCACTCTTACTGGCACTATTCTGTTCTGCTGCTCTTCTACGAGGGTTTTTCCAATGATGATGTCGTCCAGTGCAAATTTTTCATCAGTCTCCACAACCCACAACTTGTTCTTCTCCACATCTCCGTCCATTTTGGCCCATATGACTGCCTCTGACTTTGCTGGGATTTTTGTCCGCTGCGATACAATGGCTTGTCGGATACCTCCATACTTATCCTCACCAACGGATAACGGTATTTCGGTGTTCGCATACTTCAACGTTCGGCATTTCAAATCTAGGGTGAATCCATTCCGAATCATAAAATCCACACCTAAGATTAATTCGTCCACAATATCCGCAACTACAAACTCGTGCTTCACTGTTGTGGTACCGATAGTGATTTTCCGTGTAACTTTTCCAAGTACCGGTGCATCATCTCCAGTTGCCGTACGCAAACTTATTCCCTGAAGCGGCTCGATTCCCCGAACGAGATCCCTTCTAATTATGGAATGTGATGCACCCGTATCCAATGTTACCACGATTTTTCTTCCATTTACTACGCTGTCGACAGTTAGGCTGTTGATTTTCCGTGCCATCTGAGAAACGAAGATTCTGGGGCTACATGTTGTGGGAGTCAGATCAAGCCCCTCGAGACTGACTCCATCTAGTTTGTCGACGACTTTTCATCATTTTCTGATTCCCTATTTTGGAATCTGACTTGCTTTGGAGGTCTTACCGGTGAGCGTGATCTAGAACGTTTCCGTCTCGATTGGCAATTACGGGCCATGTGTCCGACCTCTCCGCAGGTGAAGCATTTGCCCGTGAAACTTTGGCCGCTTTCGACTTGTACCTGACGGGCTCTGTATACTGGCTGGCACACCAAGGCTGCTGTCTCTGAAGTTAAAGCGCTAGCTACTGTCTCCATATATGTAGCTTTCGGATTAGTTATTGCAGAACGCTTTATCTCCGCATCGCGAATGCCATATACGAAGGTGTCCATCATACACCTCTCAGTGATCTCTCCTGGGTAGGCAAGATGAGCCAAACGCTCCACTTCCGCCGCAAACTGTTGAAGAGACTCACCACTCTTTTGTACACGTGCTCGTAGCTCTACTTGGTACATCTGCTTCCGGTGTTCACTACCATACTTGCGCTGAACGGCATTCATCAAGCTTTCATAGCAGTCTCGCTCACTTTCTGAGATAGTTTGAAGCACATCTGCGGCAGCACCTTTCAATGAGACGGTTAATGCAGCCACTTTTTCGCGAGCACTCCAACCATTTGTGCTAGCGGTAGTCTCAAACTGCATTCTGAACACGCTAAATGTCGTGGTTCCATCATAGGTAGGAGGCTTCAGTTTTATTGAGGATAAAGCTGGCTCAGGCAATGCACCTTCCTGTAGTAGGTGAATTCTTTGCTCTAATTCGTTCTGCTTTTGCTCGTTCGCAATTAATTTTTGTTCTACAGATTTTTCGAACGATTCCTGCCGTGTCTCAATTTCACAAACCTTCCTGTCTACCATCTCGGACATTTCTTTCATCTGCTGTGAGTTTTGTTCCGCTAGTAGAGCAAGTCGTATTTCACTCTGCTGTAACTGTTCTTTAACATCCTCTCTGACAGCTTGAGCATTTTGTTGTAATCGCAACTGCATCTTCTCATCGGCTGCTTGAGAATTTTGTTGTAACTGCTGCTGCATATCCTGTTTAAAGGATTGGATTATCCCGATAAGTGCGCTCATGTCAAAGTTACCCGTGTTAGGTTCTTGTGGTGTTTCTTCGTGGCGAGATGTCGTTGGCTCTTCACACTGGAATTCATGCTCATCGACGTCTATACCCTGCTCCTCTAAAGCGCTTCTTAATCGCACCTGCAGCTCCGCTTTAAGCCCTTGTGTTTGTAAATTTAAGCGCTCAAGCTCCTTCTTGAGCTGCTCCAATCTCAGTTTTTCAAATTTAACCATTGTTTATCACAGTTACACAATCCCACTTCCGACACCAATTGTTACGAAATTGCCCTCTTGACAATTTACTCTGTTACAAAATTGCCCTCCTGACAATTCCTCTAACTCTCTGTACTCGGACTCGTACCGCTGGATTGTGTAGTAATCAAACAATCGCTGGTTAAATTAAAATAATTAGCTTTATTTAATTATTGCTATTTACACATTTAATATTAGGCTTAAAGTTTACTTAGTTATTACTTGCACTTTATTTCACAAACCATTAGTCACTTTATTTAACAAGTAATTTCATCACTTTATTTAATAATGAATTTCATCACTTTGCAAAATTACAAATACTGCCAATACTGCTGCTTCGATTAAAATGCCTGGTACACACTTTTACGATCTCTGATCTACTGCCTTCCACTTTGAACAGTCTTGTCGCTTTTATAGTTTTCGAATGGTTGGAGTCGAAAATTCTACGCTATTCTCGTATTTTCTAGAAGCTTCTATCCACTTCGACAGAAGTCGAGAATATTCTTTTTGATATTACCGACGGATGGTTCTTGAATAAGCTTTTATTCGAATAGTTCGCATCTTGACTCACAGGGGGCACTCATTCTCCAGATGGGATCCTAAAAGTATGCAATCCCTTTTCACTGAGCTATCACGTTTCAATATATTGAAACGTGATAGCTCAAAGAAAAGGGATTGCATACTTTTAGGATCCCATCTGCAGATTGAGGGCCCCCTGTGAGTCAAGATGCGAACTATTCGAATAAAAGTTTATTCAAGAACCATCTGTCGGTAATATCAAAAAGAATATTCTCGACTTCTGTCGAAGAGGATAGAAGCTTCTAGAAACTACGAGAATAGCGTAGAATTTTCGACTCCAACCATTCGAAAACTATAAAAGCGACAAGACTGTTCAAAGTCGAAGACAGTAGATCAGAGACCGTAAAAGTGTGTGCATCTAGCATTATAATCAAAGCAGCAGTATTTGTAATTGTGCAAAGTGATGAAATTACTTATTAAATAAAGTGTTAAATAAAGTGCAAATAATAACTAAGTAAACTTTAAGCCTAATATTAAATGTGTAAATAGCAATAATTAAATAAAGCTAATTATTTTAATTTAACCAGCGATTGTTTGATTACTACACAATCCAGCGGTACGAGTCCGAGTACAGAGAGTTAGAGGAATTGTCAGGAGGGCAATTTTGTAACAGAGTAAATTGTCAAGAGGGCAATTTCGTAACAATATTAATAAAGTTTACTACTACTGACTTAGTTAGTCCTTACAATATTATTTTTATTTATTTATTTTATTTACAAAAGAAGGATAAGAATCAATTCTTATCATACGAAATTTAGGAGCACTAGCTGCCAGGGCTTTCAGCTCGCTTATAGTTATGTGGGTTAGGAATAGATATTTAAATTCTGTAATTAGAGATAAGGCTTGGCAAATAAGAAAAAGAGAAGGCAATATTATCGTTAAACTAAAAGTAAAGAATAAAATTAGAAAGTTTTATCAATTTTAAATAAAAATAATAAGTTGGGAGTCACATAAAAATCTGTAAATCTTATTAATGTTGTCAGCACTGGGTTCCTGTAGCAAGGCCGATGGTTTTGCTTCTTTAAATAAGTTAGAGTGGATGTTGTGCAGATGAGGGCAGTGTTCCAGTATATGTAAGATTGTTGAAATATCGGCGTTGCATCGGGGGCAAGTTGGTGGGCTGGTGCCATTAAGGAGATGCCCGTGGGTGAGCAATGTGTGTCCAATACGAAGACGTACGTAAGTTTTAATTTGATTGGGTTTACTCCAGGAAGGATATATTGGTTTGATGTTGTGTGGGTTAACTCGTGAGTAATGATTAACCTCTCTGGATCTTGTAAATTTATTATTATTCACGTACGGAAGGATCAGACGATAAAAGTCATTTGTTTCAACATTATCGATGGTCAAGAGTGGCTCCTTTAAGGCTAGCTTGGCTCTTCCATCGGCTAGCTCATTTCCTTCGATGCCCGCATGCCCAGGAATCCACATAATTTTTATTTTGCTGTGATACTGAATGATTTTGTCACGTATAGAGGATATCAGAGGGCTTTTGCAGGACGTGTTCAGTAAGGCGGAGATTGTCGATTTGCTGTCTGAACAGATAATAAATTTATCTTTCTGAGTCGATGCAAATACCACAGCTTGATGTATTGCTGTGGCTTCAGCTGTAAATACGGAGCAGAAGTGTTGCAGATGGCCCACACTTATCGTGCGGCCGCTGCTTTCGACTACAGCGAAAGATACACAGTACTCAGATTTAGATCCGTCTGTAAAGATGAATTTCCAGGATTTGGCTTTAAGTGGAAGCATACTTTCTAAAAAGAGTTGTTTGTACATGTTGCTGCTTGTAACGTTTTTTTTATAGTCCTGAAGTTGTAGAAGAAATGATGAGTTGGAGAGTTGCCAAGGAGGGAAATAGTCCAGTATGGCATTTTTAATTGGTGGAGAGAACTCAATGTTTTTAGCAGATTTGATACATCTTAAAATTGTGGATGGATGATTAAAGTTTCGCGTATACAGTGATGACGTACGGACTACTTTGAGTAGGATTTTAATTGCGCTCTGGAAGAGTCTAGGCACCAGCCGCAGTGTTTTGTGATAAGTGCGGCTTTCAATAGACGGTAAACCAGATTCTATTAAGATGCTCTTGATGGGTGATGTTGGGAAAGCACGGAGGCTACGACGAACTGCAGCATGGTAAGGAGGACATACGAGTCGGATGTTGCTGGCTGCACAGTGTCCATAAATGGCAAGGCCGTAGTCAATTTTTGATAGGATTAATGCTATTGTAATGTTAATTAATGTGGATGTGTGGATATGGCAATACTTTGAAGATAAATACTTAATTATATTCAGCCTGACAGCTAGTGATTTTCGTACATGTATACAGTGTTCCTTAAAAGTAAGTCGTCTATCAAAAACAATTCCAAGAAATTTTAAATTGATTGTAGATTGTATGATGACATTGTTATAAATTAAATTCATACTAGTACAATTATGTTTTCTGCAAATATGGAAAGTTTTACATTTTTCGTAGCAGAGTCTGGCTCCTGAATAGTTAGACCAATTGTTTATATCTGACAGTATGCTAGAAAATTTTTGCTTAACTATATTTGTATCGTATGTTTTTGAGAAAATTAGTACATCATCAGCGTAAATTATGTGGTCTATACCTTTATATTTAGTTATAATGTTAGTTAATTCGTTGAATGCAATAATAAAGAAGACAACAGACAATGGGGACCCCTGGGGAATTCCATTATAAATGTTAAATATTTTAGATTGAGCGTTATTAACCTTGACACAAAACCTACGGTTAGATAAAAGAGCTTTTACAAACTTGTATATCTTCACACCAATTTTCCATTTTTTCAGCTGTTGCAAGACAACGTGTATTCCTATTCGATCAAAAGCCTGAGCGAAGTCGAGGCTTAATGCTGAAACGTGGTTTTTACAAGAAATTGCCTTAGAAGTGAAGTGCTCGAAGTATAACAAAGCGTCTGTTGTACCTAGTCCCTTTTTGAATGCAAATTGATGCGGACTTAAAAGGTTATTTTTGATAGCATACCATCTAAGGCGCGTTGATATCATTTTTTCGAAGGTTTTACCGAACCATGGGAGTAGCGAAATTGGTCTATAGCCAGAGCTTTCCATAATGGGTTTATTTTGCTTGAGGATTGGTACTACAATCGCTGTTTTCCATGTTTGCGGATATACACCTTGATCTAGAATGGTGTTATAAAGATTTACCAGCCTGTTTTTATAGTTTTCCGGAAGATTTTTTAACATAGTATAGCATATCCTGTCAAAACCAGGTGTTTTACCTGACATGGAGGATATAGTGTTGTCAAATTCGGACAAGGTTATCTTACATTCAATTTGCATAGCAGAAAGGGAGGGACATGGATTTTGTAGGGATCGGAAAGAGATTTATTTTTATTAGTGATGAAAGTGGAGTTAAAGCTTGAATCGTGGGAGGACGTGGACCAATATGATGCAAAGTGATTGGCTATGTCTATAGGACAGAGCAATGGACCAGTGTTAGAGGATATAAGCTGAATCGAGTTATTAACAAATGACCCCGCTAGCCTTTTTATATCACACCAGACCTTCTTAGGGCTGGATGTGGGGTTGATGGATTCCGTCAATTTTATGAGACTAGTTCTTTTCGCCATTTTTAGTTCCTTTCTGAAGAGAGCGTTGGCTTTTTTAAATTTAACCAAGTTGGTTTGAGAACGATTATTTTTGAATTGAAACCAGCATTTTTGCTTCTCTGACCTCAACTTGGAGAGCTCTTTGTTCCACCATGGAACAATCGTTTTTAATGGGCGATTGTTTGTTTGGGGTATTGCATAGTGAGCTGCGGAACGTATGGCCCTTTGCATGGTAGCAGCTTCTTTGTTGATATTAGATCCAGCGGGGATACTGGATAATATGTTTTCCAACTTTAATGCAAAATGAGACCAGTTTGCCTTTTCAAGAATAAATTTTGGTTTTGGTGTTATTATTTTTCCCTTTCTATGTATTAGCTGAGAAATTATTGGGTAGTGGTCGCTATTGTATAAGTCATTTAGAGTGTATGTTGTGAGTTTAGGAGCGAGGAGCGTGGAGCAAATGGTTAAGTCAACATGTGTAAAAGTATTGTGAGAAGAGAAATGAGTCGGAGATCCATCGTTCATAACTATAAGGTCTTCTGATAAGATTATGTCCTCAAGGAGTTTTCCCCTAGTATTGGGATGAGGGGAGCCCCAGAATGGGGACCAAGAATTAAAGTCGCCTAATATCAAAAGGGGTGTACGAAAGAGGCGCAGAATATCAATGATATCTCTAGAGTTAAAAGATTGCTGCGGGGGAATGTACATGGAGATGATGGTAAATTTGAATTCTGTGGTAACTTCAATTGCTATGGTGGCTATGTTTGAATGCACTGGAATAAATTTATGGGGGCAGTTTTTCTAAGATAAGAACACCTACACCTTGTTTGCTGGATTGATTTTGTGATAAATTAGTGAAGTAACTTGAATATTGTAGTGGGACGATGGCGGAGGTGTTTGCCGCAAGGTGGGTTTCTTGTATGGAAATGAAGAAGGGAGAAAATTCCTTAATGAGAATTTGAAGTTCATTATAGTTGTTATAGAAACCTCGCATATTCCATTGTAAAATTTTAAACATCTTAGTGCTTAGAAGTAATGGAAGAAATTAAATGTTCACAGAGGTGTGAAGTTTATAAATAAAATTTATATAGAATATTATGTACAATGAGTATAAAATATATATACGAAAATATTTATATGTAATTTATTGGGAAATTTACATTAGTTATCAATATGTGGTTGTGATAATGTGTTTTCTACAATTGAGCCCTGAGAGCTACTCGTTACCTTTGAATTTAAAATTGATTGTTTTAGTAATGGGAGAGAATATGCGGAATGTAGAGTTTTATTTAGAGGAGTAGTATTAGATATTGTTGTGTGTGTGTTTTTGTTGTTGTCTGTATCATGTGACGGTTTTTTGTTGATTCTTGGCAGAGTGTTCTGAAATTGGTGTTTTAATGTTATTATGAATATTGTGTTGGTTGGAATCTGCAATGATTGAGGAGAATGAAGGTGATGAGTGGTTGATAAACGGAACATGTGTTGGTGTATCGTGTTTTTGTTTATTATCGTTAAAATTGAGAGAAGTGGTTAATGTATTATTGATTGGACTGTTTAGGTTTGTTTGTTGTAGTGGGTTTGACGGTGAGTAGTTGTTCTTTTTGTGTGGAGCAAGAATAGCAGAGAAGCTCGGCTTTAAGGAGAAATTGGGTGTTTGTGTTCTATGTATTTGTTGAGCTTCGCGCAGCGAACATTTGTTTCGAGTTTTAATTTGTATGATTTCTTTGTGTTGTATGAATTTAGTGCATTCTTTAGAGGAAGCAGGGTGTTTCTCAGAGCAGTTAGCACATGTTGTGCGAATGCAAGTGGTAGGATTGTGAGGAGGGAGGTTGCAGTTGACACATGCGGGCGTGCTTTTACAGCGTTTAGCTGTGTGACCGAGAAGCTGGCAGTTTTTGCATCGCATAGGGTTCGGAATATATTCTCTGACACGGGCTGTATACCATGATATTTCAATCTTGGATGGTAGAGAGTATAAGTCGAATGACAAAAGAACTACTCCACTTGGTTGAGGTTTGCCGTCAATAGTTTTCGTGAATTTCTAAGCTGCGACTACTCCTTGCGGGCTCAACTCTTTAACAATTTCGTCTTCTGGAATTTTATTTAGCCAAGGGGCATAAACAGTTCCCTTGAAGAAGTTTAAATTTTCATGAAACTTTGACGTTATGGGACATAAGCCATGCAGTTCTTTAGCATGGATAAATTTATCAGCTGCCGTTTTGTTTTTTATTAAAAGTAGCAAGTTGCCATCGCGTAAAACGGTAACTGAAGTTATGTCTTTGCTTATTAGCTGCAGTGACCGTTGGACCGAGAAGCAAGACAAGTCGGAGAGAGGTTTTTTTTTCGTTTGTAGAAGAAACAACTACAAATTTCGGATTCGGCAGTTTAGTGGAGGGGAGTTCAGGGAAGGTATTGGAAGTGAGTGTTTGTGTGAATTTTTTCTTTTTTGCCTTGGGGCTACCAGTTGCGAATATAGCAAACCGGTTATCCCCTAAGTTGGGGGGTCCGGAGACCATTTTCACTACACACGCGTGTCAACCGTGTAATAACAAGTATGCTGCAGAGAAATTAGAAAAATAAGAAATTATGAATATGAAAATATGAAGTAGAAAACGGATTACGGAGTTGAAGAGTGCACTATGAACTGATCGCAACGAGTGATAGTCGGAGACTGGTGAGAGAGAAAAATAAAAAAGTATTCTCGTTTTAAAAAAAAAAAGATGAGAAGCAAAAAAACTCCCAACTAAAAATTTTCTTTTTAGAGACATCTTTTTTAGAACTTTCCATTTTTAGAGATTATATTCTTTAGAACCTACCTTGTTGCAGAAAATGTAATCTTTAGTACTTACCATACATTTTCATAAAAATACTAAATAATAATTTAAAAAAATAAAAAAGTACTAGTACCAAAATAAATGTACTTCGTACTCGCAATATAAAAAGGTAGTCTAAATGGTACGAAAGTACGTACTTGTGCAACACTGATGTTTTAGTTATTTAGAGAAGTTAACTGAATTGAGGAAGACGATAGTTAGAGTTAAGGGGGGTGCACTGTATTTTTACCACAAAATACATCAATTTTAAAACCTCCTCTCAGTAGCAGAACTCGCACAACTAAATTCATATCAACTGTCTATTCTTGTATGTTCTTTAGTAGTACGTTCAATACTCAATTGTGTTATTATATTTAGGACAACACGCGTAAAACTCAACGACGAAGACACTGTCCTCAGCCTTTTGGCGGAAAGTTCGGACAAAGATTTTGTGGACAGCGGGTCAGAATACATTTCGAGTGAAAATAAGTCCGAAATTGAGGCGATATTTGATAGAATAAACAGGCGTGACGAAGACAATTGCGCTTCATGCGATTTACGGTAATCAAAGGGTTAAAGTGGTACACAATTTATATAAAATATATTTAATAGTTAAATATACTCATAATTTCTCCATAACGTTCAAATTTTATAAAAATAACAATTAAAAAACTCTTATTCACTCAAATCAGAACTCAATTCGCAATTGTTTGCATAATTTTTTTCATCGAATTTTTCTATATATTCAATTTTGACAGCTACGTCGGGAAAATTGGTACAAAAAAAATTGTTTTTGCAGCCACCATGTAAGCAGAGAATATGAGAAATGAAACTTACTTATACATTCACAGAATACACTTGTACTGCTGGCAATTTTTTCGCCACTGGATGTAAACAAACCAATTTTTCATTCCCCACTGGATGTAAATATACTGGTGAGTTTCGGAAAAAACACTATTTGGGGTTGTCGTTCGCTAATATTTTAATATTATTCTCATTCCAAAAAGTACCAAATTCAATTTAGTGAATACTATTTCTGATTAATAATTTTGATCATTACTAATATTAGGTACACTACTCTATATGCTAAAATAAATTTATTAAAACTATTATTTAATTCTTATATTAATTTATAATTTTTTTTTGCTTGTTTATTCTTTTTAATGAACTTAACGCCAACAAAAGTACAAAAAATTAAAGAAATATTTATCTAATATAATAAAATATTTATCTATTATTATTTATCTATTATCATTAAATTATGTTGTTAAACTTACTTTAAATGTTTAGTAATAAATATAAGAAATTTAATTAAATAAATGTTATATAATTGGTTTTTGTTTTGAAACAACTATTTTGAGGGCATTTTAATTTCAATTCATAACTAAAAATCTAATGAATACACAATATATTCTAGGCAAATTACAATGTCAAATTACGAAATACCAAAGCAGAAATCAGCATATAAATATATGAATTCTGCGGAATTTTGTAAGTGAAAATATATATATAGTCCTTCTGCGAAAGCATGTCTACATTTGACAATGTATTCAGTATTATTTTAAATACTAATTTGCATCTAAATAGATTTGATAGTTTAGATAATTACGTTATTTTGTTCATTATTATTGAGAATTAATTTCACAAACACCCAATTAGCTAAATTACAAATAACAAAAAACAAATACTATAAAACTATAATATAGTGTAATTTTATTACTATAGTCTTGCAAGAAACATTTAATTAAATACGTTGACTTCTTTTAGTTAAATATTGCTTCAGAATTTATCAAAAAACTATATAAAAATCAAACAATTGAATATCACAATAAAAATAAAAAAATTCTTAACAACCAATTAAGAAAAAATAATCGTAATGGGCAATCAAGGTCGAGTTCGGAGAAAAGTTCACCATTTTCGATTCTGGCGTCCAGTGCCTTAAACGGAAACTAAAGCATTTAATATTTTGTAGAGTGAAGTAGTGATTGAGAATGATTTTAAAAGTGAAAGTAGAAAGTGTAATTTCAGAAGCAGTGAGTTATACTTATAAATTGTTTATAATTTTGTAATTGAAAATAAACTTATTATTACAGAGCAAAAATTTAGATGTTTGAACAGCGGAAGTGTGTTCTTCGATGCAATGGGTGGCAAAAGTGCTTCATATTTCTTAAGGAAGGTCCGGATGGAAGGTAATATTAAAATATATGTTTTTTGTTTCTTAAAATGTGTTGTATTATAGTGCTGCATTTGGCTTAGTAGATGCGATACATATTTCCTTTTTGCGTGTGTTACTTAGTTTGTTTTGACAAAAAAAAAGGTATTTTATTACATATATTCAAGTTTTCCCAGTAAACTATTGATTTACAGGCAGATTTATATTGATTTATATAAGCAGATTAATACAAACTAAGATATTTCCTTATTTTAAAATAGGAGGGCCAAATGGCTGGAGATTTTAGGTGCGGTTTTTTCGGGAAAAAAAATTTATTTATGTAGATATAGATTTATTTTTGATATGTAATGTATAAAAAAAGCTAACTTGCATTAATATATATATGGAACTGGATAAAAAAATAATTAAATATTGTTGCCTACAAATTTTTCTTATTATTATTATTCTGTATTATATTTTTATTCCGTTTTCCTAATAAAAAAATACTATAAAGTGATAAACTCTTTTATTCTGATTGTTCCTTTTTTTCTTTTCCTACTACAATTTCGTAATATGAAATTTTTAGTACAATGGCACCCGTTTTTTCGAGGTGAACTCACATATAGTGTATATGTTTTTTTTTCATACGGTAAAAAATTTGACGTATATGTTACGGCCCTATGATGTAAGTCACCAAGTAAGTAAATTCACCTTGAGTTACACCCGTGTGGTATCTACTGCCGCTGTTGTTCAGTCGGTGTACAATGTGTGCTTGCTAACCAGAATGAAAGTGATATAGGCAAATTTTTTGCATTTGTGGTATTTGTTAATTCTCCGTTGTCGGGGTGGTGTCTGATCAATCGTTATTGCCTTGTTGCACACAAAGTAAATAAGTAACTAATGGATTCTTAATTTGATCATTTGATTTTTATCAACTTAAATTGAATGAACATGATTGAGCGTCTGTTGTGACTGCAAGTGTAGAAACTGAGTGAAAAATGGCATACAACTATGGAAATTTGTCAAACCAAGCTATGGACAGTATGCGTAAGTAGCATGGGCAGAATTTGTGGTTCAATATTTACCAATGATTAAAATTACAAAAACATCCGCATTGTGCATAATAACTGTTTTCAGCATAATAGTGTTATTTTTATACCATGTCTGTGATTTAGTCGCAGTTAGTAGAATCGCAGTCTGACGCCATTTTTCCAGTGCTTGCTTTTTTCTTTTTTTTATAAGTGCGTTGGGAATTTGGTGCTAGTTTTTGCAGATTCTCTTAATCGCATTCCTTTATTAACAGCTGAGTACTTTTCTGTAAGGAAAGAACTAGAAATGTTGACGGCGGACGGACGGATGGGAACGGAAAATCTGCTTAAATTTAATTTTGTGTTATCATGGATAAGAAATTTTGTAAACACTGCTTTGTTGAAGACGATCCTTTGTGTTCAGCAAAGACTGCTTTTGTCTACATTTTGTCCGCTATGATGATGCTTATTTTACACATATTCACACCACAATTTCTTTTATCCTTGGGAAGATGTGATTCCTTTGTTGTTAATTCCAAGTTGAACTATTAAAATACACTATTATTAAATGCATATTCGCATTACTGTCTTCTCAAGTGGTTAATTTTAAATTAATTTCTGGTTTCCATTTCAGTGCCACTGTTCACGAACATTGTTAATGGCGCTGCAATGTCAAATCAGCCGAGTTTTATCAATCAACTGGCGGCGGTTATGACCACAGCATCTGCTGGCGGGCACAATGTCACGCCCACTTCTACAACGTCCGTAGCAACGAATTGCAACCGCGACAGCACACCCGAACCGCCACCTGCACCAAAATTCACATTATCACCGCCAAAACCCAATCAAGGCACGGCGCCGATGGATTTGGAAAATGATATGGATATGGATATTATTGGCAGTACGACAATGCCAACGTCGCCTATACCATCCGTGGCAGCCACAGCAAAACCCGTGGAGAAAATGTCTTTGAGCATGCACGATCCTAATTTGTATTTAAATGGACTGATGCCAGCGGGCGTTACTACCGCCTCGGGATACATGTTCTTTCCCACAACAGCAGCCGACCCAACAGCAGCCACTACGACGGCAAACCCTATGCTTATGGATCCTTCGGCTGTGATGGCCGCCATGCAACAAATGCAGCAGAGTTACGCAGGGTACGCGCTGGCAGCAGAGGCTGCTGTAGAGGGCACACAACTTGCCCCAGGCACAGGTGCTTGAATATAATAACTGGCGAACATGCTTGAATATATAGATTTTTTATGAATATGTTTTTAATACTGCTTTTCACTTTTCTCCTAGATCCGTACACAACTCCTACCATGAAAGAAGTAATCAAAACTAAAAGCTCTATACTCTTCCCTCCCAATCCAACTGCACCGCCACCCAGCATACGAGAGCGTCCGCCTGGCTGTCGCACCGTGTTCGTAGGTGGCCTACCCGAAAATATCACAGAGGAAATGATACGCGAGATTTTCGAATCATGCGGGGAGATCACTACGCTGCGCATGTCTAAAAAGAATTTCTGCCACATACGCTATCGCCACGAGGCTTCTATCGATCGTGCCATCTACTTGTCTGGCTATCGTGTACGCATTTCAAATGTCAACGAACCTGCCAACTTTGGTCGTCTGCACGTTGATTATGCACAGGCACGTGACGATCAATACGACTACGAATGCAAGCAGCGGCAAGTGCAGCGTGAACAGCGCCATCGCGAACGCACGTCGTTCGACCGGCTGCGCTCGCAATCTCCGCCACCTATGCCGCACTACAGTGACCACGAAGCCTCTTTGGTGGCGGAAAATTTACGCAATAATGAGACATTTGTTAAGGCTGTGCAGACAATTGCCATTTGGCTCGAACGCGGCGATTGCACGAAGCGCAATGCCAACATTTTCTATTCGATGATCCAGAGCACTCATGCCCATGTGCGGCGCTTGCACACCGACAAGCAGCAACTGGAGGAGTTTCTGCGCAAAGCTAGAGAGGGCTATCGCAAGCAAATGTTAACCATGTCCACACAGTGTAAGTTTAATTGAACCGTTATTAGTTGATTTTCAAAGGAAGTTGTTGTTGTGTCTGTACCTCTAAGATAATTTGTTTGTTCCGCAATTTATAATATGTATTTAGGGAGAATCGGGAAACGTGCTGCTTCACAGCATGACTATATATATAATACTTTATTCCAAAACGGCGCAAATTACGTCTCGACTATGCATTGTTTTATATCTCGGATTTTCTTTTTCTCATTATCGCTATTTATCTTCCTCTATATTTTCCTATATCTATTTTCTTTTTGGTCCTCAATATTTTTTTTAACAGCTTAAGTTGTTCTCGCCGTTTTTTTTTCTTTATCTTTAATATGCTTTGCATTTATGTTCCCATATTTTGCATTATTTATATTTCTCGTTTGTTTATATTTGTACTGGTATTTTTTCTCATTTTTTTATTACTTTCTTTGTTTTTATTTTTATTATATCTCACTATCTAACAGTTCCATTTTCTATGTTTCTGTCTGTCTTCCTCTCTCTCTATCTCTCTCTCTCTTGTTGGCTTCTGCATCTTTTTTGTATCACTGTCATCTTTATTTCTGTCCTTTTGTTTTCTCCTTTCGATTTCCATCTCTTTTTTTCATTTTCTCTACCTCCGGCTTTCGACTTTTGTCTTGGTATCTTTTTCTCTCCCACTCTTTCGATTTTTGTCTCTCTTTTGTTTTCTCCTTTCGATAACCATCTCTTTTCTCTACCTCTATCTTTTGATTTTTCTCTCTTTTGTTTTCTCCTTTCGATAACCATCTCTTTTCTCTACCTCTATCTTTTGATTTTTGTCTCTCTTTTGTTTTCTCTCCAATTTTTTTCTCTTTTGTTTTCTCCTTTTGATTTTTATATCATTCCTTCATTTTCTCTACCTTTCTCTTTCTATTTTTGTCTCTTGTTTCGTTTTCTCTCCTTGTCTTTCGCTTTTTTTGTCTTTTTTGTTTTCTCCTTTCGATTTCCATTTATTTCTTTCATTTTCTCCTCTACCTTTCTATTTCGATGTTTGTCTCATATTTTGTTTTGTTTTTTGTTTGTTTGTTCTCTAAGTCTTGGTCTTGTGTTTTCTTTGTTGTGTGTTTTCTCTCTCTTTCTCTCTTTAGAAAGCTTGAGAGCAGTTTTTCATCATAACTCCAATCGTGACCTGACTTTGTTTTTTAGAGATGATCCTAAAAATATACCATTCAGATCAGAGTTCGTTTCATTTATCGCATTTGAGGCAATTCCCGTTTTTCCAGCGAGAGTCCTTATTGATACATTCGTCTGGGGTCTTGGATTATTTGAAACGTCTTTATTGTTCGTTGTTTAGACCAGATAATTTTGCCTGTTGCAATAATATATATGTAATTTCGCCAGATTTCCTGTGAATTTCATCGTGGGATCAGGAGTAGATTATTCAAAGTAGTCGTCGAAGTCATCGAGGGAAGCTTTGTGGTCCAAAGGGTTCCAGGGAACCAATGTAAATGTCAATGTTTTGGAGGACTTGAACTACTTTTCTCTGTAGTTCACTGTGAAAGCTGCGTTTATTGCAAGTTAAGTCTGCACCCTAAAAGTAGGCTTTCATTTTTCGTGCTGAGAATACTCGAATGACTGGGATCAAAATATTTTTAGTATGCACAATTATGGTGCAATGGACAACGAAGTGCTCGAGCAACGATCCAGAAGCAGGCAGCAAATGTGATGTTTTTAGGAAATACCCCAAAGATTTTTTAATTGTTTCCAGAAAACATTCCAAAGGTTTGGAAAATTCTTTGCTGCAGTCAAGTGATAAAAGAAAAAGTATTATTTGTAAAAACTTTACTGAATATTTGGCATCAGGCTGGGTTTCCATCTTAATTTTTAGGACTCATTTATTTTGACGCGTTTTTACATTGATTCATCACAACTGAAGATTTCTCGTTGTCTACTGTTTTCGGTGTACACAAAACTGACTTCTGGAATTTTATTCTATTCTACGTGTTCGTGCACTTGGTGGCCAAACGTATGTGTTCATTTATCCGAACCTTAGTTAAATGCATTTAGCAAGAAATTAGTTCATTCCCTTTCATGTGTCCTCCCTCTCAGGAACAGTGTGGTTTTTGGCGTTTAACGACAAAATATGTCGTTAGACCAGATCATGAAAAACAAGATACTCGGCAAATTTCCCAGATGAAGTGAGACACGGTTAAAGCAAAGGAACTCCATCAAAATATAACCAACTTCAAGGCATTGGAGGAGTATCGGTTTTTTCCGCCCAGTTGCCACTCTTTTGAGATGATTTTGTAGATTATCAGCTGCAGACTTTGGGTCATGGTGAACAGTTAAAACTGCTGTATTATCTGCAGATGTTGATGTGAGTAATCGGGCAACCGTTGGAAGGTCTGCGGTATACAATTGGGTCGAGAAAACTCTCCACATCAGCTTTGACAGGGTGTTTATTGGATTGATAAGTATTGCGTTTAAGACTGAAATTTTATATTCTTTCAGCAGTGTTTTCATTATTCGTATTATCAGTTAGCAGTATTTTGTTTCACCAAAGTGCAGCTCTAATCTATTTTGTCGCATGTTGTCCATCCCCCCAGGACTCCTGTTCAAACACAAATAGCGAACGGACGAGTCAAGTCAGAGCGATATAATTAAGCGTGATAGAAATTGACATTGGCTCAAATGAAATTTGACAGTAACTCAAACCAGTCAATTGACAACAGCATCGGGATGCAGCCACTGGGTTCATTGAGGTCCAGGTTGTTCAAATGAGAGGAAGAAGCACCAACAGCACAGATCGAGGGGCAGAGAGAAAACGCTTTGTTGATTTCAGCGCTAGCTCGAAAATGATCACTGAGTTCACGTGCTACTCATTTAGCATGTTTATTTTAATATTGCATTAAATCCTGCCTAGAATCATTTATAAATTGCGGAACAATTATGCCTAGCTTTCTAGTTCTATACTGTAGTAAGCATGGAATGTTCGGAGACATTGCGGCAGCAAAGCAGGACCGAGAATTCATAAATTTACTCACACATATTAAATGTTTTTTTTTTGTTTTTTTTTTTTTAATAATTTGAAACGTTAGAAATTACATTTTTGCTGAATTATATTTATTAGAAAAGAAAAACACTTGACTAAACTGAAACTTGCTCTAGCATTACACAAGGTAATTTTGCATTGTAAATCCTCAAAATTGACCAAAGCTTGAGTAAAATCGAACCCGTAATAATGATCGCTCAAAAGGTTTGTAACGGTACAGTTTCCTAAGTCACTCAAAAGATGCACCAACAATGCAAAAAGCAATCACTTGCCAAGTTAAACGGCGGCGCGACTGCTGCCGGGCTTGGATTTGCTGCCAGCCGTATCATAAACTCAAATTTAGTAGGTATTTGAAAAGAATATTTTAACCAATTTAAAAAAGCGTAATGTAAAAAGAAAACCGGCAGGTATTTATTTACTTAAAGCAATGCGGGATTTGATAGCTAGTAACTAATTTGTATGTGTTTTTTCTCGACTTTTTTATTTGAAATATTTTTTTTTTTAATATACATATCACTACTTTTAAATAAGAATCTATTAAATAAATATAATTTTTTTCAAACAATATGCAAGCAAACAAACCAAAACAAACTACCCTCTCCCCCTTATATAATTATTATTATTGCATATTCAGTCACTCAGATTGAAAAAGTGTTCAGTGCAGCAAGTCACAAGAAGGTTTGGGACCATTTCACCAAAGCCCAAAGAAAAAACATCGACCAATGGAAGAAGCTGGCTTCGGTACGTATGAAGTTCTTTAGGTGTTTAAGTGCGTTCTATGTTGTGTTGTTGTGCCACACACACACACTCATTCACTCACTCACTCACTCATATCCTGCATGCATGTTGTGCTGTTGTTGCTGTGTAGTTGGTTTCCCCAATATTAACTATTATTTGCTTTTAACTAATTTCGTTACACATTTTGCCAATTCCATTCATATATATTTTTACAAATTGTTTTTTTTACTAACAATCATTACCATGGAGGTTAGATACAAGGATATGGTTTCTTCGAATCTCTCAAACAAATTTCAGAACTATAAAGTATGTCTGTGTTGCTTTTATTCGGAAACAAAATAAGTGTCGCCGAGACCAAATACTCGAGTAACTATTTACGTGGGCTTAAAAAACCAGCGAGTGTTACATTTAACGAAAACGAGTCGAGTCTGGATTGGAGTTACTCAAGTAGTGTACTCGTCACATCACTAGTTCTGTTAGTGACACTATTGAAATGAAGCTTAACATTGCAATCGTTTAACAGAGCAGAGCAGGTTTTACTTTACAGACTTCGTTCGGCAACTTGAGTCTAAGAGACATTTTAATATGGAACTGTTCTAAACGACTTGCAAGAACTATGCGGTTGGACCAATTCATAATTTTAACTATTATTCGGAAAGCACGCACGTTTCACATTTAGCCTGCTCTCATCAATGCACTGAAGTTTTAATATGGAGGTATGATTGCGTCCTGTTTAATTTTTGGTCAGAACTATTCCTATGTGCCCTACCTACCTACCTAGGCTCACAACGGACCCAACTGGTGGTCTAAGTGGCATCACTGGTTTATTGGTGATGCGGCTGCCCTACCATTTCTATGTGCTGATAGACGAGGATAGGTATCAAGTCGGCGGTGTGATTAAAATTGGTGGGTGCACAAGGAGCTTTTGTTAGTGTGACGATATGACTTGAGAAGTGCAGAAAATTACCTCAAAATTGCCTCATAATGCAAGTGTTCTTATCTTGTCATTAAATTGAAGAACTTTTTAGTAGTTAGCTTCCAATCAGCGTCGTGTGTCAACCAAAGATCAGGGCTCCAACGTATACGAATTAAAAGTGCGCTCCTCATTTTTCCCTTGGACTCGCAACTCAAGGCTTACAATGAAAGATAAGAATATTGCACTAGGGATCTGTGCTAGTGATAACATTTTACCATACAAAAGGCGTGCCCGCATACTTTTCTATACGCTGCTTTGCACAGTATAAAGCGCACAAGATAATAGTTGGAATCATTTGATAATCATATTTGGCTCCATTCACAACATACTCGACTCACCTTTTTACTTGTTACAATACTGTAAAATAAGACTACAACGACACCTCACAACAAATATTGAGACGCTGTAATTTGTTTGCCACGTTTATTGAATGGTTGTTGCAGTCGTTGTTTGTGTCCTTGTCAGCGGGAATTTAGGTGACAATTTCGTATCCTTGATTCTAACCTCCTTCACATCTCTTCTAATCTATACATATAAAGTCATCATCCCAGAGAACCAAAAGGCTTCCTTTCTACCATAATCGTAATCGAGATACTCTTCAATTTGATCGTAATATTAGCGAGCAGTGAATTCGTTAACGATTGAACGCTTTAAGTTCTATCGAAAACGTTATTTATGCGATATCGTTACGATTATACGAGTCCTCGATATATCAGATTGGTAGAAAGGGACTTGTCCTTTGGTTGACTGGACTAATACACTAACACACCACACTTTACAACTAGTTCTTGCACTTTCTTGTGGCTTTGTATCCAAATATAATCCTTTCATCTACATATCTTGTATATTTTATATAGAAACACGTTTGATTATAGCACTTAGAGTAGCATTAAAACCAAGCATTTTTAGCAGAAGGAGAGCAAGGATTTTGAAGACAAATTAAACATTTAAAATACAATTAAAAAATAATTTTTAAAAATCTATTTCTGTATTCGTTGTTTTCATTTCTCTTTATCTTTTTTAATTTATTGTTAATTTTGTGTTTGTTCAATTGCCCTGATAACGGTCTGATAACTATCGCGCCAATTAAAGTGTTTCGCAGAATTTCCAAGCCATGTCCCTTGAATAACTTCGACATGATAATGGGAAATATAAAAATGGGTTATCTGACGCAGGAACAGAGAGACTGACTACTTATCTTCCGAATGAAAAATCAGATTTTGTTAACAGGGGACTAGTATGGGACCCACGCATTGTAGCTAGCTCCGTTGAATTAAGAATGGTTTAAGCATTCAGGAGGGGGTGGGAATAATTTGTTGGCAGAATGAACGCCTCGTTTTGCTATTGCTTGTTCTTAATTGGCTTCGTTTTGCTTATAAAGAATATTTTATTTAGTTTAAAATGTTTATAGAGGAAACATCCACGATTTTGGAGTCTAGTTCATTATTCAAATCCATCCGATTTTGGTGTCTATGTCTCTCTAGTTCATTATTGAAGTCCATGATTTTGGTGTCTACATGTGTCTAGTTCTTTACTGAAATCCACGATTTTGGTGTTTATATATCCAGTTTATTATTGAAATCCATCCGATTTTGGTGTCTATATCTCTACTTCATTATTGAAACGATTGCCGAATGTGCCACTCTTGAGAATAGATGAAGACTGTTTGCAGCTTGGCTCCTTTTGATGGCATAATTATTAAATTTAGTACTGTTAAATTGAGTACTGTTAAATTTAGTACTGTTAAATTTATTTCTGTTAAATTGATTTCTGTTAAATTGAGTACTGTTAAATTTAGTATTATTATTAAATGGGGTCCATAATGGATCGAAGAAATATATAAAGGCGGAACTGCCATGCCCGCAATTCAATATGGGATATACCATACCCCCTCAGCTCCAACATCTAGAGGGGATTTAGCCTATTGGTGCTTACACCACCCAAGTACTCTTCCATCAATTGTGAAATGTAAACATGGTGAAACGAGGGCGGAGTTGAAGGAAATCTAATTTTGGGCGAAGAAAGACGTTCAGTTGAACATGAAGTAGTGTTGCAGACGAGGCATGCATGTTGCTTGAATTGAAGATCTAATACTAGTATATCTCTTCATGGTCCAAATTGTATAAGAAAGATAAAGAATGTAGTTTAAAATATTCAAGTAGTTATTTAAAGTTAAAAGAAACCACTTGGACGCATTGAAGATATATTTTGTAGATGCAAATACCCGCATATATATAAATTTTTGTTTAATAACTTAATGTAAAATATTGAATATCCAAGTATGCCTTTAAAAGGGTTTCAAGTTTTGTACTCAATCCAACCGAACAATTCACCCACCACCCATTACATTTAACACTCACTCCTCCGTACTTAGCAATTAAATGAAAATGTTTTAGCTCATCTCCAACAGTTCCTTTTCTGCATGTCCTTTTTGTTTGTCTTCTTGACTAAAACTCCATCACGTCCTTTAGTTTATTTGATTAAACATTTGATAAGCTTTCTTTTAATTGATTATTAATTATTTCTTCTGTTTCACATAAGTTTCCAACGCTTATTCTTTAAAGTTAATTGGGTTTAGTTTCGTTTCGGACGAATCGACGTCGGGACTCGCTAATTATGAACGGACGGGAAGTCACGCTGCTCACTCTCAACTAACTGTAATAAACGAGTTGTCTGAAGTAGTGCGCTCTCAGTTTAAAGATATTGTTGCTGAACAGGGAAAGAGATGCGCTCACAGCCACTTGGGGTGTTCTAGAGGAACTTGGTTTTTACTCGAAGCCGCGGAATCAATCAGAACATTTTTTCTGGTTGCTAATATTTTATTGAGAGCGATAGAGTGGAGAGAGGGGAGACGGGTGACGGGTGACGGGAGACGGGAGACAGGAGAGGAGAGAGGAGAATGGTGAGAGGTGTGTAGAGAGAGAGGTGAGTGTGGAGAGAGGTGAGTGTGGAGAGAGGTGAGTGTGGAGAGAGGTGAGTGTGGAGAGAGGTGAGTGTGGAGAGAGGTGAGAGGAGAGGAGAGGGGAGAGGGGTGGGAGGAGAGCGGAGAGAGAGTGATCGACTGTTAAAGTGATAGTGTGATAAATTGATAAAGTGATAAAATGATAAAATGATAGAGAGTAGAGAGATATAGAGGTATAGAAATATAGAGATATAGAGATATGGAGGTATAGAGTTATAGAGATATAGAAATATAGAGGTATAGAGGTATAGAGATATAGAGAATAGAAATATAGAGATAGAGAGTACATATAGATATAGAGATATAGAGTACATATAGATATAGAATACATATAGATAGAGAGTACATATAGATAGAGAGTACATATAGATAGAGAGTACATATAGATAGAGAGTACATATAGAGAGTACATATAGAGGGTACATATAGAGGGATGGAGAGATAGGGAGAGGCAGGGACACAGGGAGACAGGGAGACAGGGAGACAGGGAGACAGAGCGACAGAGAGACAGAGAGACAGAGAGATAGAGAGACAGAGAGACAGAGAGGCAGAGAGGCAGAGAGGCAGAGAGGCAGAGAGATAGAGAGATAGAGAGATAGAGAGATAGAGAGATAGAGAAATAGAGAAAGAGAGAGAAAGAAATAAAGAAAGAGAGATACAAAAAATAGAGCGATTGAGTGATAAAGTGATAGAGAGATGGAGATTTTTCGCTGGTTGTGTATATTTTATTGGGAGCGAGAGAGAGGGAGAGAAAGAGGAGAGGAAAGGAGAGGCGAGGCTAGGAGCCCTGAAGGAGATGTCGATAGTAAAACTGTATTGATTCAATATTGACTTTGTCACCAGTACTACTGACCAATTATACCCCATACACTTTTGGTACTTTTTATTAGATTCCCAGACTAGTAATACGTGTAACACGTGCATACTCGTATATTTTGTTTAAATCATATGTTTTATTAAAGAAAAAAAGTAGTTTGATATAACTAAAAATGGTACAAGTTTTTTAAACTTTTCGAATTGTAACTTGTTGTCTTTTGCCCACCAATGCTGCTGCTGAACGTGGAACTCCCAGGCCTTCCTCCTGTAATATAACAAGCAGCTTCTCCAAACATTTTCTAGAAGGTGCTGTTTCAAAGTACCAATATTTTAATTTTTCGCGCAAATTCAATTTTGGAGTAGACAAATCTTCAAAATGTTCTACAGGCTCCTCCACTAGATCTTTAACAGGCCCCACAAAATCTCTAAAGTTAGAACTGTCACTGAAAATTGTTTCATCTTTCTCGCTAATTCTATTTTTATACAAAATTGATTGCTTTTTCACCAATCTTTTGTAATTTCTTTTGCTCATTATGTATTTTGTTTAAATTATTTTATAATATAAGTTTTTTTCACATTTTAAATTCACCTTTTTTTATTATTTTATGCAAAACTTTAATTTTGCATGTATTTACAACAAAATAAAACGAGAGAATAAAAAAAATCAAAAACTAGCTGTCAAAAATTTCTCTGCGCAACAAAGTATACTTTGTTTATAAACAAAGTAAAAAGTGTAGACACTTTATTGACAATGCCACCAAAAAGTCACCAAAATAGTCGACAAAAGTGGTGACTTAGAGACACTTGGCCCCAGGCTTCCTTCAGGGAGAGGAGACGAGAGACGAGGAGATGTGAGTAGATGTGAGTAGATGTGAGTATATGTGAGTAGATGTGAGTGGAGAGAGAGAAAGAGCAGAGGGGATGTGAGTGGAGAGAGAGAAAGAGGGAGATGATAGATGATAGAAGAGAGAAGAGAGAAGAGAGGCGAGAGAGATAAGAGAGGAGATAGAAGCGAGGAGATAGAAGCGAGGAGAGAGATAGATAGAGCGATAGACTGACAGAGTTTAGAGTGATGTAGTTGTAGAGTGTTATCGAGATACAGAGATATCGAGATACAGAGATATTGAGATACAGAGAGATAGGGAGGAAGCAGCTTAAAATACGTACTAAAGCTGACATTCTCTAAACCTTCGCCAAGAACAATAAAAAAAGGTAGGGACCTATTTTGAAGGCAATTCAAAATACTCCCTGCGTAAGCAGCAATCAAATGACTTAGTGTGAGGGAGGTTTAGAAGAAATTACGTGGAATAGTAAGATAATGGGTCAATAAAGAGGTAAGAACCTCCTGAGGAATATTCTCCATATCTGCCTTCTTTTTACATCTCCGAGAAGCCTTTAACTTTTAGTAGGCAGCATCATTTCCGACCAGGTGGTTACAGTGAAGGAATATGAGAGAGAGGGAAAGAGAGAGAGAGAGATAATGCTACAAATTAGTTTATCATGGGCACAACGTTAACCCAGCTGTGGGTGCGTCGTAAATCTCTCAATCCCACGGACAAATTGGCTTCTCTTTAGCAGTTGGCATGTTGCCAATGGGCTTTCCTAATAAAGTGGCGTTTTTTTTTCTTTTTTATTTATGACGCCACTTCTTTCATGGGCGTAAGGAAAAATTCCGTAAATATGGTCAAAAAATATTAGTGCCATAAAAGCTGAACTAAGATTATGTGCGATTATGTAGGTCTGAATTCTATTTCTTGTTATCAAACATTTTGTACTGGAATGTGCAGAAATTCTTTTGAGATAGCCATCTATAATTGCTTAATGTGCACTTGGAGACTCGGGGCAAGTCACGGTAATTGCAACAACACACTGAGGCTGTTTGCTCTCGTGTTCCTTAGGAATTGCTTTTTCTTAACAAAGGTGTACTGCTTTTTCCTCATTGCATACGCTAACGTTCAACTTCCCTCACATTTCATTATTTAATTGTATCACTAACAGAATGAGCCGGTATCTCCAAATCCAGATCGGTCTGTCAGCGTCTCAATCTGATCCTGATCCTTCGATTTAACAATATATTGCACAAACGTTGAGTTGTCTGTTATAGACGGAGATAAGGACATAATATTGGAAGTCTTTGCAGTATATAATTTATATCGCCTCGACACTTCTTTTACATAAACTATTTTTATTTTATCGAGTCGAATCGAATCGAGTCAAATGAAAATCTTGTTGATTTGAGTCAAATGAGAATCGTTGAAATGAGAATCGAGTCAAATAAGAACCCAGTCTAATAAGAACCGAGTCAAATAAGAACCCAGTCTAATAAGAACCGAGTCTGAAGGAGAATCGATTCAAATGAGAATTAAGTCTTCTAACAAGAATTGAGTTTAACCAGAATCGAGTTGAACGAGAATCAAGTGTAACTTGTACTGAGTCGCCGAGTTGTCACATCACAAGCGATTAGATGTGCTGAGCCATATGTTTTGCTTGGTGTGCTTTCACATTACGACCGAGACTCGAGGGCTATCTTTGTTGCGTTCAGTTCCTCTAAGAATAAACGTACGAGGTGGGGTCAATAAGTCCCTGAAAATTTAAATAATTGAACACTATTCGACAAAAAAGTTTCTTTTTCAACATAGTCTCCTTTTAGTTCGATACATTTAATCCAACGTTACTCCAATTTTTTGACGCCCTCCAAATAATACAATTTCTCGAGGCCTTAAAATAGACGTTTGTTTTATCGATGACTTTTTCATTTGCCCCGAATCTCATACCGCGGAGCCATTTCTTCTTATTTCGAAACAGTATACTCGTATAGTCGCAGGTGAGTAAATCTGAAGAATATACTGGATGAGAGAGCAATTCGTAACTTAATTCATGCAATTTTGCCATTGCGACTGCGGACTATCTCGCTGGTCCGTTGTCCTGGTGGAAGAGAACTCTTTTCCTCGTAGAATTCGGCCGTATTTGCTTCAAATCGGCGTCGAGCAGAACTGCATAATACCCGCCGGTGATCCTTTCACTCTTTTCAAGGCGATCGATGTGAATGACACCGCGTGGATTCTAAAAAACGATCGCTATTGGCCGATAGATCCACCTTTGCCTTCTTCGGCTTCGATTCACCAGGAGAAGTTCGACTGTTCCTACGTCTCTGGTGTGCTATGATGTTTCGTCCACGGTTACGAAACGGCGCAAAAATACATTCCACGCCAACCTCTCCATTGAAGTTTTCTATTGGGAGCAAACGCGGCACCCCTGCTGCGAATAGCTTTTTGATATCCAAATATTTTTGCAAAATTGAAATCACTGATCCATGTGATAAGCCTGCAGCCTCTTCAAGTTCGCTCACCTACACTCGCCGAACCGTCCAATATCAAACCGTGGATTTTATCGACCATTTCTGGTGTGATGACCTCAGTTGATAGACCAGAATGTTCGGCGTCCCTATTGCTGGTACGACCGCACCGAAATTGAGGAAACCGTTGGTGGATGGTTCCAATCGATGGTGAAGAGTCCGCGTAATACGAAGGGTACTATTTATATTTCGGGAATAGCAAATAATAGGAAACATTTTTAAATGAAAATGGCTCTATTGTTTTTCAAAATATTCCCCTGGATGATCAATACACTTTTGCATTCGTTCAAACCATTTGTCATAGCAGTTTGTCCATTCCTCTTGAAACACCTCCAAAACATGGTTTTTGAACGCTTCAACTGCTTCTTCGGACCACGCAGTTTACCTTTGATATTCGGGAACAAGAAGAAGTCATAGGGTGCCAAACCAGGACTGTACGGAGGATGAGTCATCAATTCGATGTTTTGACTGCTCAAAAATTCACCTGTTTGACGAGATGAGTGAGAGCTCGTATTGTCATGATGGAGAATGATTCGTCTTTGGCGGTTGGTTTTACGAATTTCTCCGAATACTTCCGGCAAACAAATGGTCGTGTACCACTCAGAATAGACTGTCCTACGTTGCTCAAGCGGAACAGTGGCCAAATGACCCATTCGGCCGAAGAAATAGGCGACCATTTGCTTCGCTGTGCTTCTTCCACGAACAACTTTTGTTTGATTTAGCTCGTCTTGGAATATCCACACGGTCGATTGTTGTTTTGTTTCCGGCTCATACGCATATATCCATGATTCGTCACCTGTCACGATTTTATACACGTCTTTTGAAGCACCACGGTCGAACTTTTTAATCATTTCCTTACACCCATTGACACGAGGCTTTTTTGAGCGATTGTCAAATTATGTGGGATCCAACGCGAACAAATCTTTTTTACAGCCAAATATTCATGCAATATTGAATGTATGGAAGTGGAAGTAATGCCCAAGGTGTCCTCTATCTCACGGTATGTCACATGACGATCTTGCATTATCAGTTCACGCACTGCATCGATGTTTTGTGGCACAACAACCGATTTTGGACGACCTTCACGGAGTTCGTCTGCGACCGAACTACGACCACGATTGAATTCACTATACCAGCGATATACTGTGGTTTTTATGATGCTTTATCGAGATAATCCACGTCGAAAGTTGTGAAAAATAATCCAACGAAAACCTTCTCTTGAAATTTCCATTTTTTGTCCAAATTGATTTTCTTAACTCACTCTAAACAAAACAAATAGCACTTGTACATCAACACGTTGTGAGTACGTTTATGCTAAAAAATGTCAAACTTTATTATGGCGTTGCCAGATTTTAGCTATTGACATTATTGTTGCCAGTTCCCTAAATATAAATAGTACCCCTCGTACTTTTCAAACTTTCCAACAAAAAATGGTGTTCAATGAGCATACGAAATTCACCTTTTCCACTTGGGGTCTGTCACAACACATCTATTTGACAGATCAGTTAGAAAATTAGTGTGCGTTCTTTTGAAAGATGCTTCTTGACAAGCAAAATGTTCGATTTGAGGTAGCGGCGCCATCTGTTGTTATTTTCAGGCACTTATTGACCCACCTCGTATTCGGTCAGATTCGGTTTCTCATGTTAAGATAAATAAATTAGCGAGCTTTATAAAATAAATCATTATTATTATCATAATTAACTATAACTGCAGGCGGTTGGGGATTGAGTACTGTCTACAGATCAGTTTCCTTGCCTTGGCTACAAAGTAGTCCAAGAAATGCGTCGGATGAAGTTGAGAAAATTGGCAAAATAGTGCATTGGTGGGGATAGCTGACACCTCAAGGGCTGTGTTGCACATTCCGTGACTAGTTCCGTAGGTTGGTAGGACACTGGTTCCGTGAGACAGCAGGAGAGTTATTCCAGCACTGACTTGAGGCCACACTTTAACCAAATCAGACAATTTCCGGCGAGCTCCTTCTATCTAACACCAATCTCCCACAAATCTGGTAACAGCACTAAATAAATACATATATTCTATATATTTTATTTAATTTTTTAATCCATATTATTACTTTCTTTGAAGTTTTGTCTGTAATTAGTCTCATGGCATTTTCATTGTAAAGGCTTTTCTTCTTAAATTAATATTTCATATATTTTACTTAATTGGATTTAATGAAACTGGGGTTGAAATGAACAAAAGTAAATCGAAAATTATTGAAAATTGAAAAAAAAAAAAAAAAACAGTATGAGCGGAGGTAAGTACGAGTAAAAAATTGCAAAGGAAGAAACATTTTTGAAACCAATTTTGTAAGGAATTAGGCTAAATTAAATAATATTTAAATCTCGTCTTTTTTTAACACTAAGAAGGAGAATTTTTTCTTAAAAACTTTTCAAATACTGTTTAAAAAACCCAAAAGAAAAAGCAAACTTACGGAAAAACCATCTTCACCATTTTACGTTTCAAATGAGTTTTTTTTTACACCCACATGAAACAGGAGCTGCGTTCCATACAAATCGAGGACGACGAAATGGAGATGTCGGACGATGATCGCGACTACCAGAGCAGCGTTGCGAAGCGTGCCCGCTACGACAGCGAGAATCTGAAGGTGTGTATTCGAGCGGCACTCCGAGTCAAGGCCGCAGCTACGCACAGTGCTCTAGTTTCAGAGAGAGGATGTGTTCTGTGCCGAAATGTGTCATACATTCTCAGTCCTGCTACATCGCAAAATGTTCCATTATGTGATCCACTGAAACCGGCTTCAGTCTTGAAAAAGGACAGGCAGATATCTTAAAAAAAGACAATTTGCTATTTGGCACTCCTTCCTTTGTAAATTCTGTGGTGATGGTAATGATCACACATCAAGGCAGCATCTCTGAGTCTAGAACACTTGTATGGTGCCGCTGTATGTGGTCGTGCCCATCTTACAAGTTACACTTAATTTCTATTTTGTAGGAAGAGAATGATTCGCTGCGTTGTCAGCTGGAAGCGGTGCGCAGCGAAATGTCTCTCGACCGCACGGACATCAAGTACAACAGCGACTTTCGCGAGAAGCAAATCAAAGTGTTGCAGGAGACAATCAGAAATATGCAAACACAGCTGCTGCAGACCAAGACGCGCGAAATAAAGGACGCCAGAACGATTGAGCAGCTGGAGCGCAGACTCAAGGAGTCCAGTGTCAAGGAACTGCTGCTGAAAACGAAAATCAAAAGGACAAAAGCGAAACTTAAGGACAAAGCGGTCGTCTCGCCAGCCAACTCGGACCTGAGCGAAAAGGAGGAAGACGACACTGAGCAGCAAACGGCTGCAACCGATGACGTTGCCCCGCACATGCAACAGCAGCAGCAGCCGAAGCGCGTCATCGACAACACTCAGATTATCGATGTGGATGTGTACAAAAGTGACGACGATGTGAAGATAATTGAGCAAACGGTTGTGCCACAGCAACGTCATGATGTGGTGGAAATACACGAGGTCGAGGACGACGAAAAAGACAGTTACAAGGAAGCAGTGGGCAGAAGTGCCGCTACGCAACAGCAACAACAACAACAACAAAAGACTATTAATCCGCCTGCTAAGCCAATAAATAAGAAAGACACAAAAACAAGAACACAGAAGGAGCAAACGAATGAAACAACAACAACAACAGCAACAGCAACAGTAAATATAAAAGACATAATATACGCGGGAAAAGCAGGCTCACTGCCGGCATTGAGAGACAGAAGCGTCCTTCACAGGACCGCAGAGGTGAGAGGCGCACATTTTCTGATGCAACTTGACTAAGAAAAACTTTGCTTTATTTCATTTATTTCATTATTTCACTCATCATTTATTTATTTCCTTTCAATTTCATTTTTTGAAAGACAACAAATTCTTTTAGTTTTAAATTAAAACTTAAAAAAAGTATTTTTTTTAATAAGACTAAATTTTATATAAATAATTTTCTTTTATTTTTATAATTATTTTATAATTATAACTAATTCATTAATTTATAATTATTAAATTAAATTATTATATTTTTGATTTTTTATTTAATATATATTTTTATAATTTTTATATATTTATTTATTTACACAAAAATAAAAAAAAATATTTAAATTTTTCATTTATTAAAAAAAAAAAATTATTTCTTATAAAATTAAAAAAAAATAAAATCATAAAAATAAAAAGTGCTTTTTTATCTAAGTTTTAATTTTATTTAATAATTATTAAATAAAATTATAATTTTCACCAATAAATATTTATTTATATATTTATTTATTTACACAAAAATAAAAAAAAAATTTAAATTTTTCATTTATTTTAAAAAAAAAATCATTTCTTATCAAAATTTTAAAAAAATAAAATCATAAAAATAAAAAGTGCTTTTTTATCTAAGTTTTAATTTTATTTAATAATTATTAAATAAAATTATAATTTTCATCTATAAATATTTATTTATATATTTATTTATTTACACAAAAATAAAAAAAAATATTTAAATTTTTCGTTTATTAAAAAAAAAAATTATTTCTTATCAAAATTTTAAAAAAATAAAATCATAAAAATAAAAAGTGCTTTTTTATCTAAGTTTTAATTTTATTTAATAATTATTAAATAAAATTATAATTTTCATCAATAAATATTTATTTATATATTATTTTTTTACCTAAAAATTAAAAAAAAAAACAATTAAAAATTTTCGTTTATTAAAAAAAAAAAAAATTTTTGTTTATCAAAATTAAAACAAAGAAAAATATTTTTATAATTTTTATATATTTATTTATTTACACAAAAATAAAAAAAAATATTTAAATTTTTCGTTTATTAAAAAAAAAATTATTTCTTATCAAAATTTAAAAAAAATAAAATCATAAAAAATAAGTGCTTTTTTATCTAAGTTTTAATTTTATTTAATAATTATTAAATAAAATTATAATTTTCATCAATAAATATTTATTTATATATTATTTTTTTACCTAAAAATTAAAAAAAAACAATTAAAAATTTTCGTTTATTAAAAAAAAAAATTTTTTGTTTATCAAAATTAAAACAAAGAAAAATATTTTTATAATTTTTATATATTTATTTATTTACACAAAAATAAAAAAAAATATTTAAATTTTTCGTTTATTTTAAAAAAAATTATTTCTTATCAAAATTTTAAAAAAATAAAATCATAAAAATAAAAAGTGATTTTTTACCTAAGTTTTAATTTTATTTAATAATTATTAAATAAAATTATTATTTTCATCAAATATTTATTTATATATTTATTTATTTACACAAAAATAAAAAAAAAATGTTTAAATTTTTCATTTATTAAAAAAAAAAATTGTTTCTTATCAAAATTTAAAAAAAATAAAATCATAAAAAATAAGTGCTTTTTTATCCAAGTTTTAATTTTATTTAATAATTATTAAATAAAATAATAATTTTTTATATATTATTTATTTACCTAAAAATATAAAAAAATCAATTTAAAAATTGTTGTTTACCCAGAAAAAGTAAATAATTGGTTATTAAAAAACTTAATTTAAAAGTTTTCGATTATTTGAAAATTAATATATTTTTATTAAAAAAACTTTAACTTTAAAAGTTTTCGATTATTTAGAAAATTTCAAAATATTATTAATATTTTTTTATTAAAAAAAACTTCATTTAAAAGTTTTCGCTTACTCAGAAAAAATAAAAAAAATTTGTATCCAAATAAAAAGAAAAAAATTTGTTTCTAAATAAAAGGAAAAAAATTGCTGAAATTAATTAAATGAAAAAAAAAAAATTATTTTAACTAAAATTTTAGTTTCCTTTGATAATTATTAAATTAAATCATTATAATTTTTATCAAAAAATTTTTATTTATATTATTTGCCTGACAACTCAAAAAACATTTTTACTCAGAAAATCAAAAAAAAATTTTTTAATAAAAAATATTATTTAGACTTTCATTCAAATTTAAAAGATTATCAAAAAAATAGGATTAATTTTTATCAAAATTAACAATGAAAAAAGTTGGAAATCGGTGCTTTTTTAAAACGAAAATTTATAATTAATTAATTAATAATCCTTTAATAATTATTAAATTGAATATTTGTACTTTGAGCAACAAATGTTTATTTCTTTATATTTATTATTTTTTATTTATTATTATTTATATACTTATATATTTTTCGTTTTTCGTTTCCCATTTTGTTGATAAGAAAGCAAAAAATAATTTAATAATTTAAAAAAAAAATTTTTCATAAAAAAATAGTTTTGATTTGAAAAAGAAATGATAATTATTTATTTTTTGTTCCTTTGCAGTTGAAATACTTGGCACATGCGGAGGCCAAAATCATTGCCCTGGCCGCCGCGTACCTCGTCGTGCATCCGTTCGGTGTGAGCAGCGAGTCGATTTCGACATACCTCAACAACATGATGAAATCCACGCAAATGCAGACGCAATACTTGGAGGACATTTTGAAAAAGCACACTCACCTCTTTAAGCCCGAGGTGCCGCTGGACGCGGCTGCCACTGTCAAATGGATTTTCTGCGGTTTCGTCGAAGCAGATTGTGAAATGACATCCGCAGAAACGACTTGAATGCAACCATCATTTAATCCTTCGTGCACTTTAGAGTCATTTGAAGGTCAACCGAAAAAAGCAGCCTAATAATCCGACTGGGGCAGTGGCCCAAATTGAAGGATTATTAGGCGGCTTTTTTTTTTTTTAAATAAAGAGAAGAGAGAATTTGGAAATTAATCTAGTGTGTTTGGGGCATTGTTGTAAGGCTCTCGTGTGTAGCGCATTTTTAACTTAATAGGGCGGGTTTTTAGTAAAACGAACGCGTTTTAGTCACACATATTCGAGCGTCATCTTCCATGCGGAATTTAAGTGGGTTCCTGCAGAAATAAGAATCTCATTCGTATGCCAAGAAGTAATTCCATTCGACTTTCATGATTCCCCTGAACGATTTTCGAGTTAAAGGCGGTTTCAAACTGAGGCCCCAACCTTTCATTCGAGCTTGAAGCTCTTTTTGGAGGTGCAATTTTTTAAGCAGCTTCTTTCATAGTGAAAAGAAAGCTGTGACGCCCGGATGAGATAAATCGATATACCCATAATATTTATAATCTTCATGGCTAACATCGAATTGAAGACATTGTCCTTATATGAGCAGCTAGTTCTAAGTTCTAACAAGTTCTACCAGACGGTTAAGTTAAGTTGTTTGCTTATGTATAAAATTGATCACTTTATAATACTTGCATGGCGTGAAAATTGACCCTGGCACAATGGAGCTATGGTGTCTCCAGCCAAAAAGCTGACAAAGAATCCTACAAATAACAATCTGCCATAACTACACTATATGGGCAATATGGTATAGAGGGATCTGTGTATAGTGGTCGGTGATATACTGCATCAATCAATTATGCCGCCCATTTAGTCGCAGTTATTGTGACGGTTGCAGATGTGTGTTTGGGGCCTATTTTTCAGTCCTCAGATAATCATATTTTATAGCTTTAAAGATATTTGACAAGTTATTTTGTTTGTCAGGACGAGAAAAGTATATTCTATAATCCTAAGATAACACTTATCTGTCTCTTATGGCAAATTCAAATGATATTTTAACTGCCAGATACCCACTTTTTTAGTGTTTGGCCATTGGACAATTCAATCTCAGTTCACTAATCGCTCACTAATCTTGCATCAGAGACATCTCATTTTCTCTTCAACCCCCCAAATGAAAACCTTTAAAAAGTCCTTCAGGCTGTTCTTTTGAAAGTCCTCAAGTCCGGCAATAGTGCACTTCCGTTAAAAAACAAAATAAGCCGTTTAACCCTGCCGGTTAATTATAAATGAACACATTTCCTCCACCAAGATTTTAATGTTTTTTTTTCTATATTTATTCGCGCATATTTGCGCTCTCCAGGGTTGAATATAAATCTCACGCAAACACGCATTTTGAGAGACCACACTTTTCAACGTTTCAACTTGTGTAACCCACACAAACACATACACATACATACATATATATATATATATATATATAATATATATATATATATAATATATATATATATATATATATATATATATAATATATATATATATATATATATATATATATATACATACATACATACATACATATATATATATATATATATATATATATATATATATATATATATATATATATATATATATATCTACATGCATAAGTCAATAGAAAGCAACAAATTAAAAATTTCGTTGTCTCTTAAAAAGCAACTGTATAAACATATACTTAAATAATTAAATAATAAATGCCTGAAAATCTGGTACATTAATTAATATAATGAAAATTGAGTGACTAATTTGTTTATATATAAATTGCCAAGTGCATTAATAAAATTGTGTCATATATACGAGTATACGAATATGATAATGGATTTCAATAATTAATTTATTATTATTATTATTAACAACATTTGTATTGATTTATATTACTGTTAAGAATAAGGCCAGGTTCACACTCGTATATACGCGAGAAACACAGACACGAAAGTGACACAATTATGACCCCCTTTCCATGGAGTCTTTCATCGATATCGAACATTTGCTGAACGTTAAACTGGATGGATGATCTACATCAGATGTGTTTTACTCAGCTTAGGGTGGCGATAATTTGTTTTACAAATTACAATTGCCGCCTTTACTTGGCCACCGTTTTGGTGTTGCTTCAAAGTTTGTCCATTCCTATGAAAGGTGGGGTGAAAGAAAGGCCAATTAATCTATTTATCTTTCTCAAACAACGAATATGGGCGCTTAACCAGGCTATTGCTGAGGAATTCTGTGAATTGGCTGGCACACACATGAAGAAGGAGACTAATAAACTGTCACCTCACTTGTACCTAGCGTGAGTAAAATCCCAGATTCACTTTCGTGATTACTAGGAAATCATAAGCCAATCCGAAGGGACTTCCTCTAAAAGTCATTTAGAGGAAGTACAGCAAGTCATTTAATATTTATTGGGAATATGAAGGAAAGAGCACTCACTACTTGGAATTGAGTTTCCTTTTCCTTTACAAAAAATGCTGCATTTCTTTCCAGATCCACTGCACTTCCCTGGCAAATTGCCCTGACGACAGCAATTGGATGTGCGTATTTTCCAGCCTTGATAATCCAAAAATACATTAATAACCTGTTGATACTATCATCCACCTACGATTTCAGTGCATTTCATCCTTTGCTCCTCTATGCTAACTGCAGCAAACAGTGTGAACAACTATTTTACACCTTGTTCAAACAAGTGTAGCATACCTATTGGGGAGTCTATGTGTGTGTATGGGAGTGTGTGTGTCGGTGCAACTTTGATTGCCATGCAACGTGCAACATCCGATTCGTAAATTGTTTCCAAAAAGTATGCAAAACAAGTCAATGCAAGAGAAATTTTAATCAGCCACTTGCAGCAATTACGACTGTGAAAATAAAACAACAACAAGAACAGCCAGAAGCGAAAACAACAAGCGCTGCCTTTGCTGGAGTAGGCTACAGGCGACGACATATTCCATTGTTGTTGCTGCTGTTGTTGTTCTGTAGTAATTGCGATTGTGACGCCCGCGATGCTCTCTGCGATAGAATGCTGGACGTCTGGCTGCCCGTGATGACGTTTATTGAAGCTGGTAAGAATTATTTTCCCCCAAAAAGAGAACACGAACTATATATACACACAGGCACGCACACACACACGTGCACATACCCGTGCGCACAGTACAAGCGCAGTCACTCACCAACAAACAAACCAACAACAAAAACAAAATCTAAACCAAGTAGAAGAGCCGCTACGCCCGCTGTATTAACAGAAACGACTGCACAGTCGTCTTTACGAATTCGCCGCGCGCGGTTAAAACACGCTCAGGTCTCTGCATTGCTTTAGCACACTATACAGTAATACTTGATTCCTCAGACAGGAATCAGACTCCGTGCTGTAGTTGTATTATTATCTGCCTGACATTAACTTTCGAAAAGAAAGAAGATTATCATTTTAATATTCTGCTGTTGAAACGGAGATAGAAAACCACGCACTATCAGCAAATTTCGATTTCGTACATATTCGAAAAAAGAACATTTATTTTCAATTTGAAATTCAATTTGAATTCTTTTATAAGTTGACACTTATTCACGTAGAGTTTGTGCAGCAGGAAGCGTGTGTTTTCTGTTCTGTTTAGCGACGTGCCAGTGTACTTTGTTGTTTGCATAGCTCTTTGCTCAAAGACGTCTTCTGTAACAGGAAGAAAGGACATCTCAAGGAGAACGGTTCAAGAACATCACCAGCCGAAGAGAAAAAAATAAAGGGTGAGTCTGTGAAATGATGAAATTTTTATGCTTTTTGTGTGATTTTGAGCGCAGCGCCAGTCCAGAGGAAATATTTTTCTTTTAATGTGATTGTAACTGTTCTTTGAAACTGGAACAAAAGGAATTTACAAAATTGTTGCTGGTTTTTAACAGTACTTGCTTCGCTTGTCTGGCCCTAAGTAGGTAAGCACGGGCGGGCATGGGAAAGCAGAAAAACGCTTGTCCGATTGAAACTTAGAAATTGGTACGGGCAATCAGGCTTCTTAAAGTAAATGCGTATGCGTTGCTGATCAGTGTCACCACCTTTCTCCAGTTCATTTCCCATAGGCAGGCACACGTAAGCTGGCCGCTATTCGGGCTTCGAATGAAACTTTTCTAGAAAACCAGATTTGAGACATCGAATATTTTTATTGTTTAGGAATTAATTAGAAAACGCTATTTTCTATTTTCTTTTACATTGGAAATTTTTTCGATATTTTTCTTACGACTTAATGGCTTTTTATTATTATATTCTTTGATGAAACTATTTTTGAGAAATTAATTGTATTTCGTTATCAATTTTTTCCTGTGTGTAGAGTCTTTTATATTAATAGCTGAGTTCCATAAAAACAAAAGCCAAACAAAAACACAATCAACATAAATAAACTTAGCCTTAATTTACATATGTAAATAAAATTTGTTTATATACACGAAACGTAAATATTTCAACTCGATTTTTCTTTCAATGAATTCTCTGCATATTTTATATTTGGAGTATTATGATTTTTTTTCTTTTAAATTTAGATTAAGTAATATTGAAACTGTATAATTTATTTTTATTGTATTTCATATTTAAAATGTCCGCAGTTATTTTTGTATTTGCAGTATAACGATTTTTTTAAAATTTAGATTAAGTTGATATATTTGGAGTTATTTTTATATTTGAAGTAAATTTATTGCTTTAAAATATGAGCTAAGTTGATATTTGCTGTTTTTGGAGCTATTCTTATATTTGGAGCAAATTGATTATCTTAAAATTTAGCTTAAGTTGATGTTTTTATTTGGAGTTTATTATTATTATTTGAAGTATTTTGATTTTTGTGAAATTTAGCTTGATTGATATTGAAACTGTTTAAATTTTCTATTTTATTTCATTACTAAAATTACCGAAGAGTATTTTAACATCAGTGAACTTGTTAGCATAAGGATATTTGAAGTTTAAAAAAATATTAAAACATGTGGAATCCTTTCTGAAACAACCAACTCCAATCAGCAAAGATAAATATATATTTTTTTGGGAAAAACAGTGCCTGCCTCCTTTATTTTAACAAAACTGCATAATGTCATAGAATCTTGGCTAGTCTGGCAACAATAGAATTCCCTTTTCTTGAATACCTCTACCTTAGTTGAGGGTCAGCTTATCTTCCAGAAACTCTCTCTGTTTTTCCTCCAAAAACTATCGATTCCCTTTTCGAGTTACTTTCGCTCCAGTTGCAAGTTGTACTATACGCCATTCACAATTTCTCTTTATATTGTTTTGCCTCAGTGCCTGTTATAATAATTTATTATTGTGATTAATCCTTTAAAATAAATAAATAAATCCCTCACCAAAGACAGCTCTTATAAATATAATATAATAATTTAAATTTAAAGTAAGGTTTTCCACCAAAATAATTGTTTTCTTCATTTTTGGATTTTTTTCTTTAAGTTATCAAAGTTGTTTTAAAATCTTTCCTTTTTACAATCCTTTATTAGCAGTTGAAGCTTGCATCCTAGGTAAAACTCTTCGTCACTTCACTTCCTGATGTTTCTTTCTCAGTTGTAGGCAGTGTGGTTTGCAAATCTTCTTTTCTTTGAAAAAACTTCAGTCTGTCCTCTATGCAACGATCCTTCTGCTCCGTTTTAAAATTGTATCATTATTAGTTCAAATTCTTTCATCATTTGTGAACAAAAACTAAAGTCATATCGTAACGACAGTTCTGTGTACACCTCGACTAAAGTTATTCCCAAGCATCTCTGTTTGTGTTCTGGCTTTTCCCTACCTTCATTTCGCCCTAGAACACATTACACAGTGAAGTGAGAGTGGTTAATTTAAAGCTGTTTTGAAATATTGAACAATCCTAAACGCCATACTTGCTGAGTGCTGTCTGGCACAGTTCAATAGTAAATCGGAGTTTGCCGTGATCCGTTTTCATCCGTACTCGCACACGCACACGTGTCCGCGTATTGCCCGAACCAATTCCAATTCTGATCATTTCGTATTCAATGCATTCGCCTCATGCTCTCGTCCCCTTTCACTGCATTCTTTCCTAAATACTTGTATGATTGTTCGCCGCGAGAGGAAGGTGCAAATAATTAGTGCATTAGTAATACAAAATTAATTGTAACTGTATGCGGTTTTTTTTACTCGATTTTGGATATGTGATATTCTCACTCAGCTTTTTCCTAGATTGGAAATTACAAAACTACATTTATAACGCGCAAACCCCGCCTCCCCTGCCGCGTTTCAGTGTACTCGTACGTATCAAGTGTCCAGAAAAACACAAGTTTCGAAATTAAACTGTATTGAAGTGGACTGAATAAAACAAGTGTTTTATGTCGTTTGTAGCCATTTCCCGTATTGTTCGAGCGATGAAACGCTGGCACAGCGACATTGTTGTTACACACTTGAAATAGAGCATTTGCCTGAACTTTGTTGCCACGTAATTCAAGAGTGCTACCCCCTCCCTCCGTAGGATATTTTCCTCTGCTAAAAAGTGTTTAATTTAGATCATCATAAATTATAATTTTCATAGATATGCAAATTTGTGTGAATGTGCAAGACTGCAGAAATTGTGCCTAAAGGAACCCAGGGAGTGAAGGCACATTAAAGGGTACCAAAGTAAGGATACCTGGGTATCTTAACAAAATAATATAAAATGTTCAACCTTTTTTTTTAATGACTTCATACTTCATAAGGTCGACCTCAGCTTTTTTTGTACATTTAAGTTTCTCGAAATTGTAAGTGGAGTCTTTTACCAAATATGCTTATTGGCCTATGCCAATGGAAAAGGCCCCCCTGGATGTCGGATTTCCCCCTGGATGTTCAATATTTCGTTGTTCACTTGCCAATTTGGGGTTGTCTACAGTTCAAGTTAGTTATTTGGGGTTGTAACAAACACACAAACTGACTTCTGAATACGCGTTTTCTCCATGCCTATTCAGCCTGCGCTGGGACTCGGTGCCTTTCCTTGAAGTCCAATAAATACGAGTAAGCTTGGAGAATATTTTCAGGTTTTTATCAAAGGATGTTGCGAATATGAATTCCTGTCTGCTCCTCCAAAGCCATGGGGGTCATTTTGCAAATGCATAACAATCAACAATCGTACCTACACATGTGTGCACATAAGTAGGACAATAGTCCTAATCATCACACACTTGTACGAGTACTTCACAACAAATGATACGATTGTGATAATCTTTTGTAGGCGACTTTGTGGAAGCAACATGGCAGCAGGAAATTTTGTTATTTCGTTCTTATTTTGAGCACACACTCACATCTATGAAAGGCCATACATATATGTATATATGTATTATTTGTTTACTCGTATATAAATCAATGTAATGATATCTTGCACATTTTATGAGAGCATTTATCGTGCTACAATTTGAACGTTCACAGCAAAACATTATCACTCGCTCATTCGACGGACGTGAGGTTATAAAAATACGAGTGTAGAAAGATTTCGCTAAGTACTCGTAATAAAAGTTTTGCCGTTAAATTAATATAAAAAATATATGTGTATATAACTAAGACCCCTCACGTGTGCTGGAAAGGGAAAAATGAAGTCAGCGATGCCGATTATTGGTGTCAATAATTTGTGTACAACGATCAAAAGTGTGACAGACGCGCTCACCTCAGCGTTTTCTTAACTAAACAAATTATAAGAAAGCACACTCATGAATTTCCGATAATTGCGGGCACATGGTGTGATAGGGCTGTTTGCTTGGACAAAGAAGTTCCACTCCTAACTTCTGTGGCCCTTAAGTTCGAACCGAGTGCGTGATGGGATGGGAAATGTTGCCCTCAGTGGGGTATAAAGTGGAATGCAGCTATTTCGGCCGAACTGATTGGCTTTCCACTGTGACGGATCCAGTCTTGATGTACTGAATCTCTCCAGTTTGATATACTCGACCAAATACGAAGTTCCGGACATAAAGTAGAGTCGTAAGATCAAATTCGTTCTTCCTAAATTGGTTTTCCATGTGCTAAGCGCCGCGTTAGTGCAGAGGAAGCACACATTTGGGTCCGGCTCCACTATATCCTTATAGCTTCCTCATAAGTAAGTAAATGTTAGCAACTATTTATAAAAAAAAACGTTTTGTTGATTTTGAGTTCTGGACATTCTCTCCAGGTCCTTTAAATCGGCCCTATCGCGCTTTACTCTTCCAGTCTTGTTTACTTGGTTGTTGATTTTCTTCGTAGTTACTAAGCTGGCTGATGAACTTAAAAATTACCCGCATATAATCCTTCACTTTATTGTCACTTGGCCAGAAAAACCCTTCACATAAACAACAATTAATTCAAATACGTGGGGGAGTGATATTTTGACGCTTAGATTTTGATATTTATCAAAATATCCAAAATTTGATTTGTCAGTTTCCTGAAAAAAGGACCTTCTTATATACTCGTAGGATGTGTATGGTTGTGAAATTCTTTTACCAAACTGCAATTTATCTAAAAAGTACTCCCACTGGCAGCTGAATAAGGCACTTCGGCGTAGCGACAACCATTTTTACATAGAATTGCTTGAATATGTACTTAGGTCGTCAGTCCAGAGGTAAATTCAAAAAAAAAAGTTTGCCAACAACTCGAAAAAGTGAGTAATTTACTACACATTTCAAGTTTCCTAAACAATTAAAAATATTCTCTATCAATATATTGACGTTATTTTATCATCTGCTGTCTGCTCCGAGGAAACCAATAATCGTCCTCAGGGGATATCGACTACCTCAGAGTTTGAATGATGATATACCTCAATTCTCAAATCTGGTCTGCGCTAAAAGAAATTTTGTAAGACGGGACAAGTTCGTCGGTCCCTCACCAAACCCTGAATTACTCGAATCCACGACGTCATTCAGTACGCTTTTCTCTGTAATTGCTCCACTTAATGCATTTCTTTGTTTTTTTCCCATTTCGCCGTAGTTCTGTTCCCTTCGTCATGGCTGCGTTCCTTGAAACTTTACGCTCAAACAGAGCTACTCCTCAATGGGAGTCTTTCAATTTACCCACAATTAGCAATTTGTAGAAATTTGCATATACTCGTAAATATGTTTCACTTTGCGAAATGATTGCCCAGAAAAAACCAAAGCACCTGAGTTTGGGGAAGCCCGCCAGGTAAATACCAACAAAGTTTGCGCTTTCTATTGTGCTAATAAGAGTTCTAGCTGAGATTCTAATTAAGACCTTAATTACGCGCTTTCGACTTACTTTCGATAGTTTGACGAAATGCTTTTCACAGAATTTCCCGGAGATAATGAGTTAAATATTTGGCAAGTCAAATGGTCTTCGCATATATTATTGGGTGCGTCTGTGTATGCGTGTGCGCGCGTGTTTAATCTTATCACAAAGCAACAACAACACCAGGAAAATGGAATTTTTATTCATTGCAGAGACATACATTCGCACTCACACACACACACACACACATGCAATTCTGTTAAACGTATTCAATCCATATCATTATTTGGATAATTGAAAAAATATTTTCTTTATTCATTTTTATCAGTATGTTTTTTCATAATTTTTTTACTATTATTTTTTCCATTATTTGTTAACTATTCATTTTTTTCATTATTATTTTATTATTAATATTTTTTATTAATTTTATTAGTTACTATTAATTTTTTTCGATGATTTTTTATATATTTCATTGTTTTTTTCTGTGGATTTTTTTACTCATTTTTATTATTATTATTTTTCTTCATTAATTTTTTACTATTAAATTTGTTTTATTAATTTATATTAGTATTATTTTTGTTCATAATTATTTTGCTATTATTTTTATTAATTTTTTTCTTCATAATTTGGTATATATTAATTTTTTTTCATAAAGATTTTTATTATTATGTTCTTTATTATTATTATTTTTATAAATATTTATTAGAATCTTTCTGTTCACAATTTTTTCTCTATTCAATTTTCTTATACATTTTTATTATTATTATTTTTCTTCATAAATTTTTTATAATTTTTTTTACCATTACTTTATTATTTTTTATTATTATTATTATTATTTTTTTTTATACAATTCTATTAAATTTTCATAATTTTTTACTATTATTTTATTTATTCATTTTTATTTTTTAGTATTTTTCTTCATAATTTTTTTTCCATTTTTATTAGTATTATTTTTATTCAATATTTGTTTACTATTAATTTTTTATTTTTCTTTTTTAATAATTTTTTTTATTTTTCTTCAAAATTTGCTTACTATTAATTTTTTGTTATTCTTTTTTCATAAATTTTTTACAATGAATTTTTTTTTATATATTTTGTAATATTATTTTTCTTCATTATTTATTTGTTATTAATTTTTATTAAAATCTTTCTGTTCAGAATTTTTCCTTTGTTAAATTTTTTATACATTTTTATTTTTGATTATTTTTCTTCATAAATTTTTCATCATTTTTTTCACCATTATTTTTTTACTATTACTCTATTATTATTATTATTTTTCTTCATTATTTTTTTTATACATTTCTATTAAATTTTCATAATTTTTTTACTATTATTTTATTTATTCATTTTTATTTTTGAATATTTTTCTTCATAAGTCTTTTTCCATTTTTATTAGTATTATTTTTCTTCCAAATTTGTTTACTATTAATTTTTTATTATTCTTTTTTCATAATTTTTTTTTATTTTGTAATATTATTTTTCTTGAAAATATGCTTACTATTAATTTTTTTTTATTCGTTTTTCATAATTTTTTTACAATTATTTTTTTTTATTTTGTAATATTATTTTTCTTCATAATTTTTTATACATTTTTATTATTTTTTTCTTCAATAATTTTTTACTATTAATTGGGAAAATGGATTTATTAATAAATAAATAAAAATAAATAAATTTATTCTCAAAATGGAAAATGTTTAAATATATTGTTTTTTAAATTAATTTTTACTAGTATTTTTTTTCTTCATAAATCTTTTACTATTATTTTCTCTTCAGAATTTGTTTTCTATTAATTTTTCTTATAAATGTTTTTATATATTATTTTTTTTAAATTTTAATTAGAATTATTTTTCTTCATTATTTTTTTTATATTATCTTTTTTATATATTTTGATTTGTATTCTTCATAATCTTTTTGCTATTATTTTCTTTTTCATATATTTTCTTCATAATTTTTTACTCTTAATTATTTTTATTAATTTTCTTTATTATAAATTTACTATTAATTTTTATAGTATTAATTTTCTTAAGAATTTTGTTGTTTCTTCTTCTTGCTTGTTTTGATAATTTTCTATGCCCATGTACGAGTGAGTACAAATCTGCTGACGAATCTAATTATAAATTATATAGCAAATGTGTTTAAAGTATATAAACGATTTCTTTATGGTTGTGATAACGCTCGGAAAGAGGCTCTCGGTAGGCCTCGAAGCGAGCCGCCGCCATGTTTCCCTCCACCATTGTATTTGGTTAGGCTTCATTTATGCAGGAAGCATGTGAAGCGCCCAGCATGTTGCCGACGAGTAATCGCATTTACGGCTTTCATATCAAATTTGTGCTTATGCCCATTGTGCTGGCAATTGGCGTATTCAATTACCCAAGTATTTTTACCCAATTATTTGATATTTAATATACTTCGGGCTCGCATGGGAAAATGTGACAAAAAGTGTTTCTGAGCGCGTCTGCAGTCATGGGGTCGTTGCACTCTTCTTTGTGTGTCAGTTTTGTTGAATTGCCACAATATATGTGTTCATTCACACGAATACGTATGTATCTGACAGATGGGCGCGCCCCCAGTTCTAGCCTTTCGAACAATTTAGTTCCTTTTTCCACTGATAAATTGCCCGGATGTTTTTAATCTGTAATGAGGAACCAGAGAAAGGTCGGTGGAGTAACCAAACAATACAAATAATGCAAAGCGCAGCGGAAGTGGTTACGTGGTGTGATCGACAAAGAACATTTTCAAATTACTTCCTGAGAAATTATAAATGACAATGAAGAAACTGTGCTGCAGAAAACACAAATTATTCAAGAATTCAAAACAGAGATTGTTTGTTTCCTTCGATGATGTGGGGGCGATTGCGAGCGTTTGGAAATATTCTGAATTTCTTTCAGCTCATTTTTTAGAGAAATTTTTTACTTGTTCCGAAAAATAGAATAATGCCAACCTGAACATAGAGTATAGAAAAAGCACCTCATGCACACACCCGTGACAACTGGTGAACTTGTCTAAAAATATCTGATTCTGCTCCCACACAATGATCTCTCCTAAAATGTTTCTCAGTTCTCAGCCGCACACAACGCAGCACAACATCAAGAAAATTGTGGAAATTTAAAAAAGCCACAACAACAACCCAACGGGCGCGTGTAGAATTTGATCTATCACCAATCACATAAATTCAATCACGTAAGCCCCATGTACACAACGAACTTTGCGTGTTTTTCAAAATAAAAGTAAATAAACAAATAGTAAAAAATCAAAATTCGAATCAATACGTATACAGAGAGTCGGGGGGCTGGAAGACATTACGTACACACACATTTGCCCGCACTTTGTAGATGAAAATAATGATGGGCCTGTCTGTCTAAATCGCATTTGTTTTTCACGTCAATAATCCTCCATACAAGGTAGCGTGGTTCTTTTCTCATTTTCCTGCGATGGCATCTGTGGCACACTCACGACAGATTCGTCCCATCACAGTGTACGCGGTATTGCGTTTCTCTGTGTGACTTTCAGTTGACCTCAGCAGAAGATGGTGAGCTCTCAGAGATGGTTGGACTTGTTTATGAACTTCTATGCTAAACCATATTAGTCGCGTTCATTCGGTTTCCTCAAATTTACTTAAAGATATATCTACCATATAATCTATATAAACTACCTCTACTTTTAGTAGTGAGGCATCTTCTGCTTTGGGACACGTATGCACATATTTGAAACACGTGAAATCCCTGACTCTTATTGCGGTGAAGCCTTCGTACCAACCCGAATAGATTTGAACGCGATTATGCTCAACAGATGCTCGTAGATTAGAGATTTAAGAATTCTGTTTTCGAGGCAGTTCTTCTAAAGACCCTTTTGGGATTAGTGCATGTGTATCCTCTAGATATAAATGTTTCGAACTAGGCTCTAACATTTAATAGGAACCCGACAATAGGCTCATTCTGTGTTCACGTCCTGAAAACAATTTTGAATGTGGTCACGATTTTATGGGATTTTCAAGAAGGTCAGAAAGTTATCTTAAGCAAGTCCAAATATGCTTTCAGTGTATTAAAAATGAGTCCTTAGAAGTCCCATCAAGCGATGCTCTTCGTTGTACATTATTCTATCGCAGGCCACAGAGAAAGCTGGAATGCTATTGTTCTGTTATCCATACAAAATGTTTGACTGAACTGTGTGAATCGTTAATTATACTACCGCGCCTTGGTATTTAGAACCGTAATACTTACTTTTTGATGGCACCATTATTCAGCGGTCATTTCTCTGCACCATGTGTTCTCTTCACTCTTTGTTCTCTTCACACTGTGTTCTTTTCACTCTCTGCACTCTGTGTTTTTTTCACTCTGTGTTCTCTTCAATCTGTGTTCTTTTCACTCTCTTCACTCTTTGTTCTCGTCACTCTGTGTTCTCTTCACTCTTTGTTCTCTTCACTCTTTGTTCTCTTCACTCTGTTCTCTTCACTCTGTGTTCTCTTCAATCTGTGTTCTTTTCACTCTCTTCACTCTTTGTTCTCGTCACTCTGTGTTCTCTTCACTCTTTGTTCTCTTCACTCTGTGTTCTCTTCACTCTGTGTTCTCTTCACACTCTGTTCTCTTCACTCTGTGTTCTCTTCAGACTCAGTTCTCTTCACTCTTTGTTCTCTTCACTCTTTGTTCTCTTCACTCTGTTCTCTTCACTCTGTGTTCTCTTCACACTCTGTTCTCTTCACTCTTTGTTCTCTTCAGTCTCTGTTCTCTTCAATCTGTGTTCTCTTCAGACTCAGATCTCTTCACTCTTTGTTCTCTTCACTCTTTGTTCTCTTCACTCTCTGTTCTCTTCACTCTGTGTTCTCTTCAGACTCAGATCTCTACACTTTTTGCTCTCTTCACTCTTTGTTCTCGTCACTCTGTGTTCTCTTCACTCTTTGTTCTCTTCACTCTTTGTTCTCTTCACTCTGTTCTCTTCACTCTGTGTTCTCTTCAATCTGTGTTCTTTTCACTCTCTTCACTCTTTGTTCTCGTCACTCTGTGTTCTCTTCACTCTTTGTTCTCTTCACTGTGTGGTCTCTTCACTGTGTTCTCTTCAATCTCTGTGTTCTTTTCACTCTCTGTACTCTTCACACTCTGTTCTCTTCACTCTGTTCTCTTTACTCTTTTCTCTTCACTCTCTGTTCTCTTCACTCTTTTTTCTCTTCACTCTTTGTTCTCTTCACTCTGTGTTCTCTTCACTCTCTTTTCTTTTCACTCTGTGTTCTCTTCACTCTTTGCTCTCTTCACTCTCCGTTCTCTTCACTCTGTGTTCTCTTCGCTGTGTGGTCTCTTCACACCCTGTTCTCTTCACTCTGTTTTCTTCACTCTGTGGTCTCTTCACACTCTGTTCTCTTCACTCTGTTTTCTTCACTCTGTGGTCTCTTCACACTCTGTTCTCTTCAGTCCCACAAGTGACCTTAAATATTTGAACAATACGAAATTTCTTCTTCCAATCTGGGTTGATGCAACTTTTTCTACGTTCTCACCTGAACAAAAAAGAAAAATTAGTCAACAACAATATTTCCACTTCGAGTTATGCAACAATTGCTCACCCAGTTTTGAAGGATGGCTGGCGGCTGCCACATATCTCGCTACCCTAGTGGCGTCGGCTTGACTCCAACTGCCGCCGTGCTGCCTGCTGCAAATTCAGAAATCAATTTTGCCCAGAACGTAAATTGGAATGGAAAATAGCAAATTAAAAAGCAGCTTCGATTTTGTGAAATTTTAAATGGAGCGTTTATTTTTTCTTCAGTAAAATTCCCCAAAGAGAAATATTGTCACAAAATGGTTCAAATATATATATATATATATATATATATATATATATATATATATAATTATATATATATATATAATTATATATATATATATATATATATATATATATATATAATTATATATATATATATATATATATATATATATATATATATATATATATATATATATATATATATATACATATATATATATATATATATATATATATATATATATATATATATATATATATATATATATATTATATATATAAAAGTTGTTCTAACTAATTAAAAAAGCACCTCAAAAATATAAAAGAATTAATTAATATTAATTGTGAGTAGAAAGCAGCTGTGCTATAATTAAAAATAATCACTCTTTTTTATTATATTATTATATGTTTTTTATTGTTCTGTTCAATTTTGTGAAAATTTCATATATCTTCGCATCTTGGAGTTATAGGACTTGCCTCCTTTGACACTCATAATACATATTTGTATTTATAAGCTGTGGACGGTGGGTTCATGTATGCACGAGTATATGCTGGAAGAGCAACTCTTTCCGTGCAAGTCACATCATTTCATAATGCATTTTACCCAGTTGCCGCTGTCGCCGATTGTTGCCTTTGTCTTACTAGTTAAAGTTAAAGTTCGTGCTGGCGTAAACCCCCCCCAACACTGATAATAAAAACTAAAACAGAAAATGACACTCAGTGAAAAGATAGTCACGAAATGTCATTCTAATTACGTACACACATGAATTCAGTTGTAAGCTGACTTTCAATCTACAATTAGCAATAATTTTGATAATTGATTGTGCTTATGAAAGATCTGTAAATGCTTTAATCTGGGTAGGAAAAGTTGGAAAATTTAGAAACTATGTAATAGAACATGAACTGAAAGTAGATCACTGTAAACTAGAGATAAGCAAAGTATCACTGCCGCTGATTAGTAGCGGAACTGTTATCAACTGGGCAAAATAACAGTGATAGAGATAACTAGTGATTTTTAACAGTGATTCTATCCACTCCTTTTCACAGTGATTGTAACTCGTTACTTTTAACAGAAGAGTGGAAAAACTGCGGCGACTGATTTCACTGCTTTGATATTGATCACTGTAATATCACTGATGTTATTTAAATGAATATGAACGTATATAGAGAGAGAATGGAAATTATGTGAATTTTTGCTACACCCATGCACACAACCACATGTAACATTAAAGATGCTTTATACAAATATTCGCAAATAAATTTAATCAACTTGTGCCATGGGATAATTCCACAGAAATAACTGCATGTGGAAATATATAGATATTCACGTATCTAACATGACAAAAACACGGATTGATATTTTCGGTTCATTACCAGAGTAGCGAAATCACTGCTCGCTATTATTTCAACCTTTTATTAACTGTAGCGGTTTCCAATCACTTTGAATAACAGTTCTCTGTTAAAAGTCGCGCTGTTACTTTGCATATTTGTTAACAGATCCATATAGGCAAAAATATTAACACATACATACATACATATACATATGTATGAAAACAAAGGAAACAGCGATTGCAGTCACTATTTAAATTGTGGTGTGTGTGTGGGAGTTGGAGGCGAGGAGTTTTAACTTTCTGGGTATGACCCGGAGTCGTACAATTTTCTCTCGACTCCCCAGCGCTAGTTTAAATTCACAGTGATTGATAAATATCATTCTCTAGTAATTGTGGATCACTGGATCCCTCATATCGACTGTAAACCAAAATTAAAAATAAGAAAGCATCAGTTTACTATCGGCCTGTGTGCTTGTCCGATAAGCTAAATATCATACGTTTGAATTCCAGGAGTATAGGGTCTTCGATCCTTCTTTCTCCTGCAAGGATATTGGTCGCAGCGCTTAGTGCTTCCAGCTTGTCAGTGGATCTTTTATATCATATATGTACATATGTGTGTTTATGTATAAGAGCAGCTTAAATTTCATTTAACCGTATGTGCGATTTTGAACCAGAGTATTCCAATACCACAGATAAATATGTAGGTATTTAAATTCTGTTAGCACCCGTGTCCACTTTTGAGTGCAAACTTGTCACTGCAGCCACTTGCTACTCGCAGCTTACAAGAATTCGCGTGTGCGTGCTCGTTTGAACCAAGCTAGATAACCAACGAGTGAAAGCGAGACGGCATCAATTTCGTTTACATTGTTGACTAATCCCTTTCGACACCTATGCAAACTGATCTAACGGCATGCGTGATTATGTCGTTGTTGGAGCGAGGAAAAAGTCGTTGATGAGCTTTTTTGTCCTTTTTCGGTATAAAATGAAGAATGAAAAGTCGGATACGAAATGGTGGCATCGTTATCTTTTGTCGCCTGCCACTCGTATTGTTTTACCACCTCATTTATTTCATGCGAATTAGTGGAGGAGTCTATTCGAAAGAAATTAGCTGGCTCTTACTTCATATGTTCAAGATGGGGCTCTAGCAGGGCAATATACGATAAGAGGGCATTAACTGACTACACGTAGATTAGGCGGATTAAGTTACGATAAGTCTCTGCTACTGGCGGTAAGTCCTCTCTGCTTGCGTGCTCGTATAGTAGATAAATAGCATCGTTTAAGCACTTTACTAAATGCTAAACTAAATTACATTTAATTGAAGTGAATGGACCGACGTTTTGAAATTGATTTGAAAATAGGTGCACGCTCCAATGAGGTGCCTACAAAGAGCCACAACGATTTGTAATGCGATTGTTTTCTTAGTAAAAACTATTATAATTGTTTTACAACTTTTCACATAGTATCTCATATCTACGACGGCACGTATCTACAATAAGAAATTCTCATACACAGCCCTCTAGCAGCGGCGACTTCATAATGGAAGTCCAGTAAGGCAAAAAAACACAAAGGAAATGTGGAGGGGAAATGAGTACGACGATAGCATCTCAGTAAGTTTCTCGAGCAATAAGTACATCACTGTGCTTCTAGATTGTTCCGAGTTAATCGTGAAATATCTTTTGGTCGTTTTATATTGTTCCGAGTTAATCCTGAGATATATTTTGTCGGTTGTGACTATTCCATATGTGGAATGTGAGCCTAAGCGTGGGAGCTCATATGGAAAAAATTGGAATTTATGGAAAATAAAAGGATTACCTCTGAGGAATTCTCTAATACCCTCAAATTTTGTTGCAGTGCATTCCCCAGCAGAGACTAAAAACATTCTGTTATATGGAAAGGTGGAATAAGCTCACTTCCCTTCCGGTAGCAATCCGTGAAAGTATAAGTTTCAATTTTACTATCTCTGCTTGAACGGTGTCATAAATGCTCCGTTGGATTTTAAACGGAATACGAGATCATTCGAATGTTCTTTTCAAATATGCATTCACACCCCGACTGACTCCCAATGGGGTGTGAAAGTAAACAGTTACAGTTTCAGAGTGTTGTGGTTCGTGTTTACTTAAAAATTATCTAAGTATCCAACACAAAAGTCTAAATTGTACAGCTTGTCACGGTGCTTCCCCGCATCTCCTACTCTGGTGTTTACATAATTAGCGATATGGATAGGGGGGTGGGGAAAAACGTTTAACCAACAGTAAAGTTGCCAGCTATTATTATCATTATAAATTGGCAGTTGGAAAACTTTAAATCAATCATCTTTTTCATCAAGACTGCGGGACTTTACATGGATAAAATGACAGCTGTTCGAATGAGGTTGCCAGGTTGGTGTCTCGTCTTCCAGCTTCACTGTTGCCATTACTCTAACAAATGGAGCAAAACATTGCAAGCCATCTCATGTACACTGGTAGCCGAGAGACCCGATCTACAGTGGGTTAAGTACTTATGAAGTTTCTTTGTAGGTCTGACGAGGTGGCAACACTGTCCGTCTGGAACCGATTCTGCCGTAGAATTTCAATTGTCTGAATTTGCATGCGCTGCACTTTTTTTCGCATGCGTTTTGTTTTCGTTTTAGTTAACGTATTTTTACTTTTTGTTTAATTTTGTTGTTTTTCGTATAATTTACTCCTATTGTTGTAATTTGTCATTTGTTTTTTTGCGTTCATCTGCACCAGCAGACGCGGAGCTGGTTAAATGACATGAAGTCACGTGTATCGTTGTTATTGCAGTTGTTTTATTTTTGTGTTTTTCGTTTTTTATTATTTATTTTGTTATTTTGTTTTGTGCCGTTTTTTTTCGATATATATAAAAATTGTTGTTTATTATTTTTAGGCCTATTAAATGCGGAAGTTTTTTTTTTTAGAAAATTGTGCGTTCTGTTGTTATTTTTGTTTAATTGTGAAAAGTGGGTGAAATGATGATGATGCATAAAAACAATTTTCATATCATACGCATTCGTGCCTGCTGTAAAGCAAATTGTTTTGGTTAGTTTATTGTCTGTTTTATATTTTATTATTGTTGTTTTGTTTTCGCTAGTAAGTGCAAGTAATCAATTGTTTTTCTGCATTTCACGAATAGGAAAAATATTCTTATTTATTCTTTATTGGCTGTTATCTCGCAGCACTTGGCTGCACATACATGCATACTTCAAAGAGGTGCCCAAGCAGTAATGCATTTGGCTTATCATACGATTATTGGGTGGAGGTCACGAAGAGTACTAAATAATGATTTTTTCTTCTCCCTTTCGATTTATTTTAATGGTTGAAAACTTTCATCTGTGTAAATTCTATATGTATAATCTCTAAAAGAGGGAGAGAGAAAGAGCATTTAAGTCATTGTGATTATATTGTGAGATTCTAATATAGAAGAAAAAACTTTCTATCTTACCATTTAGATTCCTCTGCCATGAATAGCACCGCAAACATTGTCTAATTGAAATAACTGTAATTTGTCTGTAACAGTTTTATGCGAGTTCTGTAATTCGTCTAAACCAGCTCTGTGAAAGCTCTGTAGAGCTCTGTAACTGGTCTGTAAGTTCTGTTACTGGTTTTTAACGGCTCTGTAAGTGGATTTAAACCGCTCTGTAAAACCTCAGTACCTGGTCTGTAAAAGATCCGTACAACGCTGTAAAAGCTTTGCAGAGCTCTGTAACAGCTTTGTAAAAGCTCTCTAGAGCTCTGTAACTGGTATGTAACTAATCTGTAAATAATGTGTGGACTCCGTAAGAATATTTAAAAATGCATCATTAATTATAAAAAATGTACTAAATCCAGTTAAAATGTTTATTTTGCTGGAACTTTGTAACAGCTTTGTAAAAGCTCTCTAGAGCTCTGTAACTGGTATGTAACTAATCTGTAAATAATAAATGGACTCCGTAAGAATATTTAAAAATGCATCATTAATTATAAAAAAATGTACTAAATCCAGTTAAAATGTTTATTTTGCTGGAACTTTGTAACAGCTTTGTAAAAGCTCTCTAGAGCTCTGTAACTGGTATGTAACTAATCTGTAAATAATGTATGGACTCCGTAAGAATATTTAAAAATGCATCATTAATTGTAAAAAAATGTACTAAATCCAGTTAAAATGTTTATTTTGCTGGAACTTTCGCCCAACTTTGATGAATGTTTCTATCCAGGAAATCCCAAGATTGTGAATGGAATTATGGTATTTTCATCAAAAAGGAAAATTATTTCAGAATGCCACCAAACAAAGACCGTGGCACAAATAATGCTCAAAATTAAAGCCACAAGAATTCGACAAAAAATCTGTTTTCTTTGCGAAAATATGTTGTTTTTTTAAACTGTATAAAATATTTTTAAAACAAATGTAAACGATGGAATCAAGTCTATAGACAAAAAAATTCTGATATTCGAAATAATGCTGGCCTCTTTGGCCTTCTTATGGGATTCAAATGCGTCTCGAAACAAGAATTTAAATTTCATGTGAATACTTTATTTTGCTTATTGCTGCGGTGGTTGTTTTTTTAATACTTGTATTGTAATCATGTGTGAATTAAAATATGAAAGTACAAACATTAATTAAGAATGAAAAATTAAAAAGTATTTAAAATTTGTTTACTTAAATGTGTTTTTTTTTATGTTTATAGCACAATAAAAAATATATAAAATTTGAATTAACCGGAAAAAAATTACACCTAGTCAGCAATTTTGAAGCTAACACCAGCAATTTGGTCCACCAAGTGTATTTACTCGAAATATTAACCTACATTACCATAAAACATGACCTTGCTGAACAATTACTTTTAATGTTCGTATAATCGGACAGTTAACTCACAATAAATTGAATCGTGTCATTATTATTCAGTGTTGAAACTGTAAATAAAATGTGCATTCCTTTATGAAAGTGTAAAAGAAAAGTGAGCTATTAAACTAGAAGTGATAACATGTGAAACGGAATGCAATTTGAATACAATTAGATACCCAAGTAAGCAATGAGTGATGATTTAGGTTAATATAAAGTATCTGGAAATACTGAGGACTTTAAAAAACTCTTAGAACAGAATATCAAGGCAACCCTCTCAATTAATAAAATATTTCCTTGATTGTCAGAAATTTGTATAGGAGTGAATATATAAGTTGGAGAGAATTAATATTAATGGGGTCCAAGCAACCTAAATTACACACAGCACTGGTATAATAATACTTCCAAAAAATATATTTAAAAAAATAACACAGTTTTATTTCAAACTTTAATGAGGTTCACTCTAGCTGCCAGTTGCTGGAACTAGGTCTGCCGTGGGTTCAAATTGACTTCTCGTATGCTGATCCGCTAAAATTGGGTCTTGTCCGCAAGGATTTCTTTGTTTGCCAATGGCCTAATGAAGTTCTTCGGAAAATATGGTGTACTAAGGCAAATCTGTGATTGGTTTGTCAGCCCAAGCACTATTAAGAATTCCATTGGTAAATAACGGAAATACTCGTAGTGTGACGTCGTCTGTAAACTTGTTTAACATTTCTGTAAACTTGTTTAACATTTCTGTAAATATGTTTCATATTTAACATTACTGCAATATAATGAATGACCAGGGTGTTACACAGGCGACATAATTGAAATATTGCAGTTGCTTTTGAGCACCACTTAATATGGCAGTTGGTTCCTATGATAGAAGCATGGTCTTATGTGTATCGTGACGTAAATTATTGAACACGTTCAGTTATCATACATCCTTTAGTGAAATCCTAGTCATTCAAACTATACCGACTCCGACTTCTACCAAATAGTAACAACTCCTCGACTCTGACTCCACAGCTCTAATTTTAACAGTAACCGCAATCTGTGATTCCTTTATACATTTATATGAATGAATATGTTTCTATGTTTGCATAGATGCATGCTGTTATCAGAAGTAACAGCGGAAAACACGATTTTTGCCAGAGAACTGTTATTCACAGTGACTGGAATTCGATACATTTAATAAAAGCTTGAAAGAACAGCGATAAGCGATGTTAATACCAGAGAATACAGAGAAATAACTCCTGTTTTGCATACACTTCCACATGTGCAAAACTGTAGCAGTGTGGTTGATTTTCTTCAGAATTCTGGTTAGCCAATGATAAACAAACCTATCCATATAGGCAACTAATGATAAACAAAGACTTTTTTTTTTTAATTTGCAGAAAATTTGACGTTTAAGTGTCCCGTCTCTATGGTCTCTGGTTAATACTCTCGTAACGAACTGAAAATATCAATCACTGTTTTTGTCATATTAAATAAGTAAATATGTATTTGCATATGTAGTTGTTTCTGTGGAATTATTACATTGCTACAGAAAGGGACAAGTTGATTAACTTTATTTGCGTTTATTTGCATAAACTCTCTTTAATGTTAAATATGGGTGTAGCCAAAATTCACATAATTTCTCCTCTCTCACTCTATATAATAATAATAAATTCCTATGATTCCGCGGGGGGAGCAAAGGGACTCACTTACTTACTTTCATATTGTCTTAAATAACGTCACACAGTAAAATCAATTCCCTCTGTTATTTCACGTCTCTGTTATTTAATGCTTCTGTTATTTCACGCCTCTGCTATTTAACGCTTCTGTTATTTCACGCTTCTGTTATTTAATGCTTCTTGTTTTTCACGCCTCTGTTAACAATAGCGTGTTTCAATCACTGTAAAAAAGAGCGGTGTGGGAAAAATCACTATTTTGCTCAATACACTGTTATTTTGCAGGTTTGAAAATAGTTTTGCTGCAAGCGATTTTCAAACAGCTGTAAAAAAATCTTTTTCTGTTATTTAATGCTTCTGTTATTTCACGCCTCTGTTATTTAACGCTTCTGTTATTTCACGCTTCTGGTATTTAATGCTTCTGTTATTTCACGCCTCTGTTAACAATAGCGTGTTTCAATCACTGTAAAAAAGAGCGGTGTGGGAAAAATCACTATTTTGCTCAATACACTGTTATTTTGCAGGTTTGAAAATAGTTTTGCTGCAAGCGATTTTCAAACAGCTGTAAAAAAATCTCTAGTAAGCATGCATAAAGAGAAAGTATTTTTTGGGACATTTTGTCTCTGTGGCCAAGCTTTAAGAGACGCAGATATACATATGTACGTACCAAAAGAAACGAAGATGTCTTGTGGACCGTGTGTTTTCACCCTTAGATGCATATTGTACGTACATATATAAATGCATATCACAGTATTAAAGCAATAAATATGAATTAGCATTTGAATTAGCACAGTATTAAAGCAATAAATATGAATTAGCAATAAATATGAATTAGCATTCTTGGAGCTACAATTAACGCCCCGAGTGTGCTTTTTTATTAAAAGAATGAATATAAAACAAAAACTTGAAAAATAAACTTTTTTGCTACCTTCCACAATCTAAAAATAAGTTGCTTTAAAAAAGAAAACCAAAAATTGTCCAAATTTTGATTAGTGCTGTGCGTGTAGATACACTCGGAGCTTCAGGGTCACGATCATGGAGCGTTATATTTTGCAGCATCGTCTGTGCTCTTTAAACTCGAGCACAAAACTAGAAACTGGTACCAGAATGCCGAAAAAAATTCGTCAATTAAGAAGTAATTCATTTTTTATGGCGTGCATGCCACTCACTTGAATACGATTCATTTAGTTGAGCAGATGAGAAATGTCCAAAAAGCAAAGAGATTACATTCTCCGAGCCATGCAAATCAAACCGCAACGCAATAAACTTGCATGAATTTATTGAGACAATTTCGTATTGTTAAAGACTCGTTCGTATAAACGGGCATGACAATGAAATTTTTTGCACACAAATTCGAAAATTGCGTTTTATTTTATTAAGTTAAAGAAAAATAAACCAAAAATGCAAATGTTGCTGCCACTAAAAACCGTTGTCAATTAACCGGACTCATTCGCATAAACTTCTTTTTAACTGATCTCCAAAATAAAATAAAAATTCTAATTTGATCATTTACGTCATAAGCCGGGCCAGTTTAGTGATTTGAAGATAAATATCTGCCATTATGACCTCACAAACGTCCGAAGAGAGGCATTTTAAAGGAATATGTACCTAAAAATATTGCTGTACAACTATTTATGATCCGGTCACGTTGGTTTCTCTCAGTTGTTCAGCCCCCGAAACACCAAAAAGAAAGAGAACCCCAAACAAAAACGACATTGTTGACATTTCAAGTGAATCCGACATTATACTCTTCGTGATCAGATTGGATGTTGCCGTCCGTTTGAGCTTAACCTCAGTAAGTTCACTGGAAATATTTATCTCCAGAAGTGAAGGTGATCTGAAGGTCGAAAAACATCTCCAGGTGAATGTTGCATGAATTGTCCAGAGGAACCTAAAGGTTCATTTCCACTAATTTCTTTCATGTTGCAGAGGAAAATCCATGCGTGGAGTTCTGTCCCACTCCACCCGACAGCATTGGAAATAGCGCCACCAGCACAATTATCTCACGCTGACGCTTTGATGTACCCATCATAAATGCGCACCCAGATAAGATTCGGAGCGCTAATCGCTGAGCGTGAGATTGAACCGCGCACAACTATGCGCAGATGTCAACAAAATGCTTGATAAATGAGCACGCGCTCGACATTTCGCTGATAATGCCAAATTATGGAACAATCAAACAACAAATTTTCCACATTACATTGCAATTGCTTACATCGAGGAAGCTAGCAAAGAACCTACCTACTCTCTCAAACTGCCCTCTCTTCTGCTCCAAATCACACTTAGAGTATGCGTATGAAGAGAGAAAGGGATACATTGGCGACGCCACCAGTTAGAATGTACCTTAAATGTGCTAACTGAGAGTGTCCTTGAAAACATATGTTATAAAAATAAGGGTATAAATTTTCCACATACGCATTTGTGCAGTTTCAAGCAGAGAACACTCTCCGGATACGGCTGCTGGGAAAGAAGCAGCAAATTATTCCTTGCGCCAAAACAATTTTGAAATGGTAACGATTGCCAATGCCAAAATAAACTGAAGTTGGGCATAGATCACAAAAAGGTGAATCCACTCAAAGTCGTGGTAAATCCGCTCAAAGTCGTGGTGAATCCATTCAAAGTCGTGGTGAATCCACTCAAAATCGTGGTGAGCAGAATATACAGAGTAAAGAAACTTAAGCGTCAAACGGTAAAGCAGCGAAATAAAGCAGACAGACGGACGAAGTCGTGGTAGATCCACTGAAAATCATGTTGAATCCACTCAGAATCGTGGTGAATCCACTCAAAATCGTGGTGAATCCACTCAGAATGGTGGTGAATCCAATTAAAATCGTTTTGAATCCACTGAAAATCATGTTGAATCCACTCAGAATCGTGGTGTGTCCGCTACGGACGCTGGCAGCGAAAAAGACTTTCCTTTCTCTGTGTTCTCTGGTTTCAAGATTTCTTCTTATTTACTAGGTTTAAAGAGAGAACACCATCAAAATAAACTGGTACAGGAAGCTCGAAGGCGTGCTCTCTGTGGGACAGTTATTCATGCTCTTTCTGGGAGACTTATTCAATCTATTTTTGGGACATTTATTAATATTCTATTTAGGACACTTATTCATAATATTTTAAGGACATTTATTCATGCTCTTTTTGGGAGACTTATTCATACTCTTTTTGAGAGACTTCTTATTCATGTTGTTTTTAGAACACTTATTCAAGCTCTTTTTGGGAGAATTATTCATTCTATTTTTGGGACATTTATTAATATTCTATTTGGGACACTTATTCATAATATTTTAAGGACATTTATTCATGCTCTTTTTGGTGGACTTTTCATACTGTTTTTAGGACATTTTGTCATACTCTTTTTGAGAGACTTATTCATGCTATTTTTAGAACACTTATTCAAGCTCTTTTGGGACATTTGTTCATATTCTTTTGAGGCCACTTATTCATGCTCTTTTTGGGACACTAAATCATGCATTTCTAAGGACACTTAGGGATCCATGCTCTTTTTGGGACACTTATTAACATTAAAGTACTGTAACTTGAAAAATGTGTGCCTAATGAAGGCATCGACACGTAATGAGCAGAGTAAAGTTGGAGCTGACGGGGCATGGTTATTGAATATCTCTGCGGCATTATTTTGTACGAAAAATGGGCCGGCACATGCATGCTTGGCCATTGCTGCTTCCACAGTACCACAATTTGCATAATTTTTGTGCTGTGTAGTGTGCAAAAATTGGCTTTCTCTTCAATTAAATGACCAAATAATCAGTTGTTGTTTCTGAAAGTTGTTGTGTATTTTCTTTACAAATTTCAATATTAATTAAATATGCGAAAGTATCGAAATGCTTGAATCTGTGTTTTTACGATGTTATTTCAATAAACAACAAGTAAACAAATCGTTGTACCCTACAGTACTAAAAGGGCACTTGCGCACTTCACAAACGCGAGTACAGGAGTGTTGGCTAAACATGACTCCAAATTACAGTAACTCCCTGATAAGATTTGGCACTTCGCACCTTGCTAAATCACAACTGCTCCGACCATATTAGCGGCATATTCTTGACCTTGAGATATAATGTAATTTGTAGAGATAATATAATGTTTTTTGAGTGAGAAATTTTTTATATGATCTGTCCTAAGATCTGCGAAAAAGTGGGTTTGATCACCTCACTATCCTTCCCACTATTCGGATAGAGTGTCGGTAGAATATTGATGTGTGGGATGTCTACGGGCAATCCTGTGCTTCAAGCAACGATATGAATGACTAATTATTATTATTATATATATTATAGACCCTGAACTCGCTAGAAAAGCAAATTAATGAAATTTCAACCGGAGGTCGAGAATCGATTAACAATATTATATATATTTATTACATCTTACACCATATCTAATTATGACTGCAAGGGGTTGGGGAATGTGAACTAGCTACTGAGGCTTTCGACTCGAAGAGAAAACGAATATTTTTTAGAAAGGAGCATTTTTGAGACATACTCCGGGACAGGATAGGAACCTGCGACCCTCTGAGCGTGAGTCTAGCATGCTCACCACTAGACCACAGAGGGCGGCTTGCATGACCAAATATGATGCGATTAGATCAAAATAGCCAAAGAACACCCAGCGAACATATCCGAAACTCCAAAAGATGTACAGCGTTTTTTGACTAGTTTTGTATTGTTCTGATATTTATGACGTATGCGACGTTCCGGCCTCATATAAGATTCCTCCACCTGACTTCACACAAATTTATTTCTTATATTGATCTATGATCATATATCGATATTTTCAATATGAACACCAGAGTGCTGCCTTATGAATCACTCTCACGATTCAGTTTCACACTTTGGATCGGAACAGCCCCCCATTTATACCGTTCTTGTAAGCGTCCTTTACCTAAGGTGTAGGGTAACTCTCAACAGGTGTGCACGTCTGTCTGCCTTATTTCCCAGTTATTTACTTGGCACATTCTCCGTGCTATACGAGTGTCAGTTAACTGAAATGTAGAGTTCATTATTTGATTGCTCTACGCAATTTGACCCCTGGCACCTTCCCATGTTATGATTCAATTATTTGCATGAATTGTTCCACATGCCACAAAAATGAGTGCCACATATTTAAAGTACATCAATTATTTAGGCCAGTTAGTTCCAATATATTTCAAATTTCCATGATATCTTTTTAATACAACAAAATGAATAATATAACCCAGCAAACGAATTCCTTGCAGGGTCAAAGTATACGCACATGCCGCAGCGCTCAATTACGCCACCAAATACGCGTAACTGCGTTTATTTGAGCCCAATTAAAGTAAGTTCTGGGGTCGAATAATGACACTGGCAATCTCGAAGAACAAAGACACAAGTCACATGAAAATACCCCTTTCCTTTCCCCATAAATTGCTTCCCTCCGCAGAGTTCTCTATCACAACTGGACACTCGTGATCTCGTTATACGGTCACGAGTGTCTCGTTGTATATCCAAGTGGATGTGGAGGTGCCTTCAAGAAGATGAGGACCATGAAAATGAGGACCATGAAAATGAGGACCATGAAAATGAGGACCATGAAAATGAGGACCATGAAAATGAGGACCATGAAAATGCGGACCATGAAAATGAGGACTATGAAAATGATACCACAGCTAAGGGAGCTAATCGAAAAGTGGGCGATACAATTGTTTCGGAAGAACGCCAGGTACCGGTGAGCGTTCTGTTTTGATAACCGCTCTTCTAAGTCCGTGATTAACGCTTCGCTAAATGAAATAATAGATTCCGTTTTTGGGAACGATGTTCTCAGTGTGAATACTAGATTTTTATATCAGAAAAATTCGCAAAATTATTGAATTTGATAAAAATATTTTTAGTACTTTATTTACTGAAAATATTGTAGTGCAATAGATCTTTTTGGTCGCAGTACACACCGCACATTACATTACCGAATCTGTCGTTCCGAGGTATTCTTCAGTAACTGGTGCGGATATAGCGCTCATCAGCAACATAAATAGATATATTTAAGGATGTTATACACTGCGACCTGAAATATCTATTGTGATGCCCCTATATATTTGAAAGATGAGGATAGTCTCATCTATAAATCTTCTGTCAGGTTAATTTCCGACAGGAATTCATATATTTTGGAGGAATCAAGATGAGGGATCTTGCTCATATCCAAGATACATTCTCCAAAACACCTGAGTCTTTTGTGTGCCAATGGTCCGCAATGTGTGATCAGCTGCAGTGAGGTTTCGTCACTTTCTCCACAGAATCGACAGATGGCATCTGAAGATATACCCAACTTGTTCAAATGGTAGTTGAGTCGACAATGTCCGCTTAAAATGCCTGTGATGATTCCGAGGCATATTTAGTAACTCCTTTATTTACTCCGAGGCATATTTAGTAACTCCTTAGCTCTTTTAGGATTAAAATCTCCCAGAAGAGCTTTGGACCGTCTTAATCCCGGAAGAGTTTTCCAGGTTTGACTTCTTTTTGCATCTGTACACTTCTTCAGCAGACCTCCAATGGTATTGGATGATAGTCCACAGAAGGGTTCAGGGCCGTTGAAAGGAGAGGCCGCAGCCTTCCTAGCTAAGCTATCAGCCTTCTCATTTCCCTTCATCGGTAACATCCACCAATTAATTGTAACTTCTATTTACCCCTGTTGTGGCCAATTCCTGTAGAGTATTTCTATAGTATCCTGAGTCAAAAATCGCGAGGAAGGGGTCCCATGACAAAGTCTTTCGATCAAATGACAAAGTCTTTTTAAGCTGCTCCGTTCTTGTCTGAACCGGCTGAAATCGACGTTTGCAGGGGATGATGATAATAGCTGCCGTCTGTTCAAGGCAACGTTGAAAACCTCTCACCCACTTGACTACTTTGAAGAGAATACGTCACGAATTCGCATGCATTCATATGGGCAGGAAGGTCATGTGAGCGTACGTTGGCACTTTAGCGTTCGTTATCTTGACAATTTTCGAACCTGCAATAACAACTGTTTAAGTGTAGATTTCATATCGCTATAATTCCTACGTCTCTATATTGATGGATCTGTGTATAATATATGTAAATAATGCGTGCTCCTTTTTTCTTCATTCTCTTCTTTGTGCCAACATATGTTGCAGGAGACTTGAACTCTATTCTCTCCTGTCCTTTTATTTTATAGAACATTATTCTCTTTGGTCCGATTTTGTTATAGAACATTAGCGTTCTTTTTAAATTTAAGCTAATTCACTGCTCCTCACTTTCAATATTCTCATCGTTTTTCTTACTTCTTAGTCGCCCAAAGTAGTACTTCATTTGATGTTTTCAATTTCATAATTTTATAGACGGATCCTCGAGTTTCCTAATGGCGTTTCTAGTAATCAGATATCTTCATTCTCATAACTGCGTATCTGCAGAGCTGGGTAAATTGTGAGTGCTTCCGGAAATGATTTGCTAGTGTACCAGCAGCACTTCAATCGTCTTTCATTGGAGTCTCATTAGCAGTCTAGTGGAGAATCTTTGTTGACCTCTGCTATTGTTTTTTCCTCAACGAATATGTGAGCAGTTGCGTGATTTGCCTTCCTCATTCAAATCTTTATCTCCATCAGCTCTCAATGCTTTATGCAGTTATTGCCCCCTACAAATTGAAATGTAAGTCCATTATATCGCCAGGCATTCATTGACAGTCCAGGCAGGTACGAGTAACTGAACGCAATCACACCCTTGACTTTTAAATTGTATTTGTAGTCGGGTTCGAAGTAATCATTGTTGCAATACCTCGAGTCGGACATAATTGAGTGCTTATTGACCAATCAAGTAGAAAAAATGTGAAAACTCAATTCGAAGCACTTCACAAATGCGAGTACGAAACAAAAAATAGCTCGATTAGTTCAAATGAAAACAATTGGTTGCACAAACAAGGTTATGGTTATGGTTATGGAGGCGCGTGCACCTGACAGGGTTACTTTTTGCTTAACGAGCACAATTTCGTAGACCAACAAAAACAAGGTTGCGGAACACTCAAGTCTGCGGTGCTTTTAGACGCAATTGGTGCTACTTGTGTCAGCAGTTTTTGTGGTCGTATATGGAACTACGTGCGTAGCACCTGGGTACATACTTGTAGTAATCTAGAGAGGGTATGCTCGACTTGGCTCGACAGCTTGAGTTCACACCCATTGTTTATGATGAAAAGATAAAAATATGATAGAAAAGAAGGGCAATTTTATAGCCTCAGATAAGTAAACTATACGAGAATGTGATTGTGCAAATTTTGTGCAACCATCTTTAGAGTAACCAAACCACAAGAGACTCTTTCAGCTCAACTGCTTTAAAGCAATTTACATACAATCAAAAGTGGCATTTTTAGCATCCCGTTCAACGTTATGACGAAATAATGATTTAATCGATGGAAGTGCTTTCATTGTTCTCTTATTTAATAGTGTGAGAATCTCGGGAAGCTGAAATCAAAATCATTGATGGAGTTACTCTACGTAGAGATGAGGATGTCGGCTGCCTACCCTCACTATGGGGATGCTAACTGATTACCTACCCTCACTACGGGGACACTAACTGACGCCTATCCTCACTATGGGATACTGACTGCCTACCCTAGTATGAGGAAGCTGACTGACTACCCTTCGTATGGGGATGCTAGCTGACGCCTATCCTCACTATGGGATACTGACTGCCTACCTTAGTATGAGGAAGCTGACTGACTACCCTTAGTATGGGGATGCTAGCTGACGCCTATCCTCACTATGGGATACTGACTGCCTACCCTAGTATGAGGAAGCTGACTGACTACCCTTAGTATGGGGATGCTAAGTGCCTACCTTCACTGGCTCCCACTGCTGTCTATTTCAGGAGTACACACACACATGCAAACCACACTATTTGAAGTGTGCAAAATATTTTGAAATTTTTGATAGCAAGAGATCAGATTTGACGCTCTCTCTCCCTCTCTAATAGCATGACCTGTGGATAAATGCCATTCCACGTTGACAACGACTGCAAATCGTAACCCAATTTTTGATGGCATGCAATTGGCAATTTCAAGCAAATTGCCAATGGAGGCAGCAAATTGCTTCAAGTTGGCAATTTATGACTTGCAATATTTCAAGCCCTAAATTGTCAACCTGCTGTGTTGCAATCAGTTGTCATTTTGTTTGTTCGACAACCATTTTTCATTTTTTCGTGACGCTCACAGTGGCAGCATCGTCGAACATTTCAGTTTTATCGCGTCTATTAAATTAATTTGATCGCTAAAATGTATGGAGACTGTGCATATCCCTTCTAATTAAAAAAGGATTCACCCAGAATCTCTTTTCCCTCTTCATCGCATAAATCAAACAATTCTTTTAATGAATCAAGAGCGCGGGCACAGCGAACTAGATTGCTTGACGACATTTTGAAAATGACGATGACATAACATGGCAATGCCCACCATTAATGTAGCCATCCTTTGCAATGAAATTTGACAGTTGGTATGCCATCAAAAATTGCCCGTGGAGACGTGGGGTAAATAACACATGCACACACATGAGACTGGCAATAGTTGGCAACTCTGATTTTTATTGCAATTTTGTGTTTTTAATCGAAGTTTCCTTTTCCTTTGCATTTAACTATTATTTTGCCATGTACAAAATCGGTCTCTTTCAACTAAACTCAACAGCACAGTGATAAAATTTGTCCCTCTCTCTCTCTCTCTTCTCTTCTCTATCATTCTTGGCACACACACACATGAGGCTGATAATGGTTGGCAGCACTAATTTTCAATGCAATTTTGACGACTGCCTGTATGAATTTTCCTTTTGTTTTCTGTGCACCATTATTTTGCCATATACAAAGTTGGTCTCTCACTCTCTCTCTCAACTGAACTCAAGCCATTCAAGCCATGGAAGCGCTAGAGAGCAAATAGTGCAGCTCACTTCTACGCGTTTCTCCCACCCACTCGCCGCATAACAAAGCCTACTTCCGGCAGCATTTTGTTCTGGGATCACGTCGTATGCGCACCTTGCTAGCTGACTTCTTGAGGTTGCAGCTTAATTATGTACGCTACTCAACTACATCAAGAACTTTTTCTTGGAGTGTAATTTTATTTGTTTACAGTTTTTTCGTAAATAATTTTTAATTGGTTGAAATTGGTGGGCTTGGTGCACCGTTTGACGTCAAAGCAAACTCTCTCATACACACGCACACACACAGACGGGCCCATTGCATCCGTTGATGCGTCCGTCTGCATCGGTGTTGTTGTTTCTATTTTTTGTTATTCGATTTTTCGATTGAGAATGAAGTTCTCCATACGCCCTACGCGATCTCTGTACTCGTACTCTGTACCGCTATAACACATGCCGCTGGGCTTGACGCAATATACCATTTGCATTTTCATCGATACTGATTGGTTTTGATTATTTTAGTTTTTCAGTTATTTGAACTCAATTCCCGTTCGTTTATTTTAATTTAGACATAAATGTCTTCTCTATACACATATGCATGTACATACATGCGTATAGGTTAAGTAAGAAAGTACATGTGTGTGTGTGTGTGTGTGTGTTTCTATAGTGCAATATTTTATTCGAAAACGTCAAAGCATTCGCATTGAACCTGCCTAATCGACGTGGTCGGCAGTTGTCGCACTGTCGCTAAGAGTTCAAAATGTTATCGAGTCGCTCCGAGCAGTACACGAACGAGTGAGTGAGTATCTGCCCAGGGGACACACATACTCGTAGAAGGCAGTTTTTCCCCTCATGAGTGGTCGGAGGCTCTGCTCTATTTTTTCCATATACCCGAGCTGGATCGTGCGATATTTTCGTATGCTGTTCAAAGTGCACTCTAGTGCAGGTTGATAAGATTTTGCGCTTAGTTACTCAGCCAGACTAGTAGTTTAATTTATGTAAATGATAAGATAGTAATTGCTTAAAACTATGCGACGATTAAGAGAATTAATTATGCCAGTGCTCGCACGCGTATTCTAGTTATTTGTAGCTGCGCTATGCTTCCAAGACGTCGCCAGCGGTGATTAAAAAATTATCACAATTGCTGTGAGCTTTGGCAAATCGGCAACAGCGTGTTCTCATCAACCGTGTGTTCTTGTGTAGTTGCTTTGTGCTTTCAAGTGCCTTGCGCCTGGTTCTAGAACGTTCCGCAACTGAGTATATGTGTGACAAGGAGACTTCAGGACTAATGTCAAATGGTTGATGGCTTCACATATAGATAGGTAGATAGAATTAAGGTGGGCTGATGTAGAAGGATGTCTCCAAGCACTCAGGCAAGTGATGGTCATTGTACTATAAGCTTGGAAGTAGAAGGGAGATAGAGGGTTTGTGAAAGGGAAGGGAAGTTAAGTTACACCTTTTCAAACCTTTCTGAGTTCTCAACCAACCATCATGCCAATATCACTTAGACACCAGTCTTAGTGTTTATATAGCCTGCCGTCCTCTGCTCTCTATTGGATTAGTTTAGCAAATTAGTCCCCAACTAGTCACTGATTTGTTCCTATTGTCTGATTGAGCGAAAGGTGAATTGTTACAACCTCGCTCCCAGCTGGAGACAGATTAGTCCGGTTCTGTTGCCGTTGGACGATTGCTGACAATTTTTTCTCAAATTTCTGGGTAGTTTAGAAGGTCAGATGCGTATTCCCCTGGGCTTCGCATCATTTACTATACAAAACACACCTTGAATTCGTACACACTCGTTCGCGTTCTCTTTCTACTGCAGTAGAATCACAGTCTGATTCTACTGAAGTAAGTATGAGAACAGTTTTTGTCCATAAAAATCTTTCTTGATACAAGTATTAATTTGTTTTCTTCCTCATTCAAGTTTTTATTGAATCTTCCTTAAGTAGAACTAACAATAACTATACGAGTATTAATGAAATTTTCTAATCATTGTTAAGAGATTGAAAATATCATGAATTTTTCCATTCAACACATAAGACTGAGGAAGAAGGCTGAAGCTCCCTTATCTCCCCATTACTTAAAAGATTAACATATCGATCGAACACAGCAATTGTTACAATTCATTGAAATTTGTAAACAAGCGTACTTCACTTCCTGAAGGGGGTCTAGTGTCCTACATAGTCCGGAATGGAGAACAGTAATAGACACATAGTGCAGCATTTCCACTAAGCTCAGTGGAACTATTTGAACAATAAAATATGAATACGACGATGCAGTAGTTAATTTCTTCAATTATTACATTGAGAATTGTTCCACACACTTCATCCTGCCTATAAGTAAAGCAATATACTTCAGCCTACGAGTATTGCTCGCATAATATATCTATAAAAATTATGACGATTATTTTGGCATTTGATTTTATGGTGGCAAATACATTTTATAGCAGCCATATCCCGCTTGCATTGTGACGGCCAACGTCAGCGCACTTTGTCCTTGAAATAGCAAATTTTTGCAAAAACTGACCGCTCACCGAATACTCATTAAATTCGCATCAATCATGGGATTAATACAATCCACACTAGTGCCAGTAAAGTGGCAATTGTGTTTTAATCTTGATGCTTGATAAACCGTCCTTATCGTATGCAATATCAATCGCACTCCAGCGGGCACGTTGGGCCCATGCACCCCTGCCGTGCTGCTACATTATCGCTCCAATGGGTCGACATACTTGAAGCAGGCCCGCATATCCATGCGCCTTGCGCTGAACTCCTTTATTGCGGTGCAGGCAATAAATGTTATTTCATCGATTGTATCTGGAATTGAATTGTTTACTGTTTTTATTTTATTTTGCCGCCACGACTAACTTACGAGTACTCGTATTCAGTTCAGCCAGCCTGATTACCGATACCCGATTGCCGGAAAATGCGTTATACGAAAGCTGTTTGTGATAGCGATAAGCACAACTAATGACGCATATGGCATTATGATGATCCGGATCTGATATTGTTTATTGTGGTTTTTTAGATGGTCTACAGACTTAGAGTAGGTTGAAGTTGGTGGTAGCTTTATTAGTGCTTTGCAGTGCTCGCCACAAACCCGCAAGGATAAGAGCAGAAATTGACTCCCTCATCAGTGACTGTATTATTTCATTCCTTTCTGTGCCGTATCCGTGAGCTTTGCTGTCACGGTTCGGGAATACATTTGGCCAATATGGATGTCCCAGACAGTCCCAGTAATTTTGTCTAACCAGCTCAAGATGAGCAGATTTTTAGTTTGATGCCTGCCAAATTTCCAGTCAGGTTTGAATCGAAACTGTTTAATTTCAGCTATCACGGCATAAGAACACAGTTAAAAACATTGTTGGGGACTTGAAATTGGCGATTGTATCATTGGAACTTATGCGAGACCTATACTTAATACTTAATACAGGAAGAAAGTAGAACAAAGCAATAAAAATAATACTACTATATTCTATACCATAACTATATATAAAACTTCGAAATAAATATCTTCCGCAAGTGTTAACTAAGTAATTGAGAGCAGAATCTCATTGCTGTTAATTTCCGCATATATAAAATAATTCTTATCCAGTACAAGAATGTAAGAATAGAATATTGTGCTGCCCGAGAAGCGAATCAAAGAGGATCTTTTTCGCTCACGCCTGTAAAGAAGATTATACTCCTGACAGCGTCATAGAAAAATGTTAAATTTAACATAACACTGTTAACGTGACATTACTAACAGGAAAGTAAACCAAAAACAACGAAACAGCAACATTACATGAGCTGCTAACAGAACTCTGAGGTAAATATCATAAAAAATGTAAATCCTCTCTGCTGTAATGAAAAAGAACCACAATTAATAGGAGACGTGATCTAAATTGTATTGTAATCCAGTTTGTCCCTAAATTTTGAGGACTCAAAATATAATTATATTAAATAACTTAATTGAATAGAAAGAAAACATTAAAAATCAATAATTCAAAATGAAATCAAAAACACTAAAAAATCAATGAAGGCAGAGCACAAATTGTATCTAAAATTGTAAGTTAAAAAATTAAAAGAAGAGAACGCATTCTACTTAATTGTTTGGACATGTAAACTAAGAATAAACTCCACTATATCCTAGGTGGACCTGATATTGAATGCGCTATAGATCGAGAGAGAGTAGCCTGGAGGGCTTTAAACATTCACATGGGAGTATGTTGTACAAGATTCACAAGTGCGTCATTGCACGCTAACACCAGTTGAACTTTCAAGCGACGCCCTGTCATTTTGTTATTGTTATGGTCGCCAACTTATCAACCCCATCTCTCTGATTGCATCAACTGGGTTGGAGTGACGTGTTAAAGAGTTGTTACGATTTGTTTTTACATTTGTTATACAATAAATTTACTAATTTTACATGCACTTTTAATTTACGATCCTCAATTGCGCTTTTATAATTAAACTCGAGATAAACAACAAAATTTATTTGTTCACAGAGTTCGAAAACAAGTTTGACAAAATTTCGAACGAACTAACGAAATCTAATCAACTTAAAACCCTCGCAAATTATACTCCAAGTATAATGCGAATTCGCAGAATTTTGGAAGCCATCCAGCAGAAGGGTGTAGGAACATTAATTGGCTTACAAGTTGAGGTATTTTGCGTTATTGCCAATGCGCGAGTATGGCAGAGTTACGCAATAGAGTTGTGTTTACTGCATTAAAGGGCATGACTTGTGGGCAGGTTGAGTCATGATTTCCCGCCACCGAACGATGTTACACAATTTCCATGCAAAAATAGCAATTTCCAATGCTAAAGAATGAAGTAAATGCAAAGAAATAGTATAGAAAAGTTCTTACCTAGCCTGCCGTGCCAATATTGGTGATGGGCGTCATAAACGAAATATTGTAGAGTCGTACCAAATTTGTACAGTTTCTGCTCCTGTCATTTGAGGACTTTTACGCTGCAATAGGAGTATCCATGAGCTCAACTAAGCGCAACACTGCACATCCTTCGAGATTTTAGAGGCAGGTGAACAACGACTTTGAAAAGCATGTGCTAGAACATTGTTGCGATATGATATGAAGGAACTCTGTCCACATATCAAATTTTGGGAAACTCTTTGAACCAACTCTGTGCACAGTTTTGACTTGGAGCTTATAACCAACTCGTGATAATAATTTACTATTTGTTGTCTTTGTAAGATACTCCCTCTGTCGCTGTTATGAGATTTATCTCGGTCGACATTGTCATGGAAAAGGGAATAAAATTGTTCATTTCCTTATTAAATCTGAAAATAAATTCAATTTAAATTTAACAATGCATAATTCTCACATTCCAGAAATGATTATTTTCAATTGAAAGCAATCTCTTAAAACAATTCTTTCGTTAAATGCTGTGGAAAAAGTTTCTCACTGCATTCAACGTAGAAGCGCACAACAGCAGTTTATTGCCTACACTTGCGCACTTGGACTCTTCTATACGCGTGAGTGCGTGTGTGTGTGTGTGTAGAGTGTGTGTGTGAGATCGACAATTGTGCCTGCATGGGGAATATAATTAAATTAATTCTAATGCAATATAAAAACTTCTTAAGAAAATGTAAATAATGGACACTAATTCTAAAGTCTGCCACTTAAAGTGATGCAGCTGGATTTCGATTTGAATTAGTGGCAAAATTTAAACGAATTTTTTTATGTGGGGAATTGTGATGCAGAGAAAGTTCAACAGTTTGAAAGCCGTCGTGATTTCTACAAAAGCTATATTTGAAAAAGCTCTGGCGCAATCGCGTTCTAATATGCTACTTCTAATCAGCACAATCAACTGCAAACCCAGAAACCCTGCGGAAAAAGCGACATGAACGACAGCAGCGCCATCAGCGCATATGCTTCAAATTATATTGACGACTAAAGAGGTCATCGCTGAATTTCCATTTTGGTTGTGTGTATTTTTAACCCAGAGAATGAAGAAGCATAACACACGATAACACGCACACATCCACATCAGCTGTAAGCGACTTAACTTACAATGACTGCGCAGTCATGGTCGCGGTACTAAAGGTCACGCAAACAGTGGCACTAGAATTTCCTTATTCTGCGCATGACGTCACGAGGCGCGAAAATGGTTGCGAGTACCATTTTCTTACATAACAGTATTATTGGTTTGTAACTTTTTTAAAACAGGGCTGCATTTTAATAAATATTTTTTATGAATGCCGTACGAAATCATTATTAAGATACGCTGCAGTTAAAAAATATTTTTGAATTACTACCTGTATTTCCATTCATCTCATAACTGGCTTTCTTAAAATTATATTTATTTAATAAAATGCAACCCTGCGGTATAATAAAAGTAACCCTATAAAGCTTCAGAATACTAATTTGGAATATATTTTCCTAGTAATTATTATGGCCAAACCATGTTTTCGTATAATTCTTGGCTTTTATAGACTTTAATTCTGTAACTTCGATAGGATTCCACGATGATTATCATGGTGGAATTTGGGAAGTTGACCGTGATAGCATTTGCGCAGTTTCGATATGCAAATTGAGCTGCTTGTCAAAATAAATTAGAAGAAAATAACGTACCTGATGCTTCGCCTGATAATGTAAACGACTTATGCGCTCATGACGTCACGAAGCAACTTTGTATCAAGTACTGAAGCAGATGAAAGTGGGATGAATCAGAAACTGCGGAAAGTTCGCACTAAATTTATTCAATTAATATTAAATTACAATTGCGGTATTTTATAAAACTGTCCTTTTAATAACATTCTCACTGGCTTAAATGGTTTTATACCGGTTTGCAGTAATTATCAATATTTTTGTTAATAATGTCTCCTATCATGTAAAATATATGAGCACTTATGCACATATGTACATATATGCCACAGAACAGGTTTATAATTGTAAAGACACAAATACTACGTATTTAACCAAACAGGTCTGGATTTTATTTAGCAATAATGATAGGAATATAATTAATAAATAACTATAATTATGATTTTAATTGATCTTATTTTTTATTCGTAATTAGAATGAAATCAATTAAAATCATAATTATAGTTATTTGTAATTAATAATTGCATATAATAATTATAGTATACATACATATAAGATACATGCATATGTATTTAATTGAGATACAAATTGCTCGTATTGTGTTTTATTCGTATTGCATTGACCTGGAATATTCTACAATACCGAAATATTGTGTAAAATAAATCTGGGTTATTTTAATGAAATACATATTTGTACTCATGTATAAAAAAAATCTACGGTCATCTTTACTTGAAACTATTTAAAATTCAAGATGACTGTGTGTGTGCTGCATATGCTCACATAGTCTTCCGTAGTGTGATTTGTGCGGTGACTATCCGGCAGACGAAAGTGTACACGTAATATATGGCACACACAGCGAGAAAAACAACAACTAGAGAAACCAAAGAGCGATAACACACCTCACGTTCGCACAACAAAAACTCCCAACATCAGCAAACACGGCTAGAAAACACTTTAAGTAAATATAAGAAAATACACAACTGCAGGGCACACCAACACACAAACACTGCACGCGCCTCATAAGACGCTTACTTGGAGGCCAATATTCACCTCAACGGCTATTGGCTGACATTGTTGGGGCTTGGCGCGCTGTGACGTCAAAGCATAGTTGGTTCTCTTTTATTTTTGTATTGTCGCTGTCAGCACTTTTTACACAATGACACATTTTAGAGGCAAAGCGACGAATTTTTTTTAAGCTTCGTAGCCAGTAGTTAAACAATTGGCATTCAAAACTGGCTGTGTAGAAATTTGCGCTTGGGTGAATTTGTGTACACACGTTTATACTTCTGTTGCCATACAACGGCATGTGTGTTCTGCCCACAAAGCGTGCATTAACAGCGTTGGACTATGATACTAGGTTCTTTGGGGAATGGATAAACATGAAATTTCAGACAGTTTTTTTGCGTTGATACTTAAAAAAAAAAAAAATTTTTATTTAACTTTCTATGTACACTACGTTCATTGCACAGGCAGACACAGATTAAACAAAATTATGAATATAATAAGGGTATTGGCGAAATGTTTTCATCGAGTTAAAACTTAACTAAAATTTTTATGGAAAATTATTGAAAACTAATTCTGAGTTGAGTTAAGGGAAAGAACATAAACGTAATAATAATATTACGTTTATGTTCTTTGGGGAAGGTTGGGGTGATAGCTCATTATTAAGTGAAAAACAAAAGGGAAAAAAGCATGAACGCTAGTTTTATGTCATGCACCAAAAGGCACTTCATAAACATACATTTTGGGAAATATATTTAATATGCATACATATGTATTATATGTACATATTTCTAAATTGCTTTTACAAACTTTATACATATATCCATACATACTATATACATATATTTATGTATGTTTGTATAATATATGTTATTCCAGAGCCTACATATATATGTACATATATGTATATAAGTATTTTATGTGTGTGTTTATATCCTGACTTTTGTTTTATTTGCAAATAAAAAAAACATTTGATCTTAGGCATTGCTGCTGTTTTTAAATATTTCGTATTTCAGTACATTCAAAATGTATAAAACACATTGGGAGCATACATGCGTGTTGTATCCAGCCGACCAACACACAACTAGTTACATATATGGATGTACATTCGTATTCATGTGTCTGTGTGTGTGTGTGTTGCGCTATTGGCGTCCGAGCATTGCATCAGATGTTGTACGTGCATACACGCATGTACGACAATGTTCGCTTCTGGTGCAGCCAAATAGAGGATGGGCAAAAGTGAAATTTTATTCTGGTTTGCTGTTTGAACTGTTTGTGCGCGCACACAGAAGAAGTGGCGACGACATATTCACACACACATGTTGCAATAACTTCGCTCGTTGCGAAACCATTTCACCAGAGTCAATGTTCGATTGCACGCAGTGAACTTTCAAAAGGAGCAAAAAACGTGCCAACTAAGTTCAAATCCCTGCGATGTAGATTAGTGTAGATTTCTTAATGGAAGGATGGTAAAGTGCCAAAACTGATACAAGTCTAGACGCATCCGCAGAATTGTTTGTGTGTGGGGCTGTGGGCTTTCACAAGCAAGTGGTGCTAGCAAGACTATTCACGGGCTCAACACATTAATGTTGTGCTACCATTGATCAGGTCAGACATGCCCATTTGCCCCTAAAATCTGTTAAAGCAAACCCTGTACATTATGCACTACACTTGCCTTTAACAAGTCTGTACCAAAAAGTTTAAATTAAAATGCTCTCGGCTCATAAAGAAACACTTCTCTTTTTCAAGATATCAACGTCGATTAAAAATAATTTTGACCAAAACAAAGGAATTAAGTTGGACCGCACCGGACCAGATATGTGACCGAAATCGCTTTAGTCTAATTTACTACAAAAATATGCAAGCGCCCTCCTTTTATATTTTCTTACGAGCATTTACATATGTATGTATTTTTTGATTTTTTATCTCTCGAAATTAACAATATTAACGCATATTTAAAAGAATGATGCAATAATATTGCGGAAGACGCAGCTGATAAATTTGCAAGGAATGGCAAAATTTAACGTGATGGCGATGCTCTGTGCTGCTGGTGTATTAATTAATTTGTTTCTTTCTTACCGCTGACAATAATGCAATTTCTTTAAAGCCATTTGTATTAGAAGAGAGCTTCAATGATATGAAAATTTCAAATATTATTAAACTGGTTTGCAACAGGCTTCAAAGACTCCTGCGTGATACTATATTCAGGTTAGTAGTGTACTTAAACACGCATGAAGGAAGCAGAGCGTTCGGCTGATGATACAAACTAAATCAGAATTTCATCATTTATAGAATGTTCAACCAGTCCTTCGATACGAGGGCAGATGGCGAACATATTTGAATGCTAATTTATAAAAATATTTAAACCGCATGATATACCGCAAGAAGAATCATCATATGTATAAGAAAAATGTCCTCATTGGTGAATTTGTTGGGGTCCCCGGCCAGCGCATTTTCAGTTCAGCGACCCCGAGTAACTCTGGAGCAGCAGCCAAATCGAACACTTAAAACTCTGCATATTGAGCAGCCGCATATCCCTGTGGATATTTGAACACATAGAACAATCTAGCATTCAATCACATATGATCCCGCTGTTAACTCCTCAGTTCGAACACGAGGGGAATATGGCAATGTAGAACGAACATGGTGAAATGTTGCCAGTGTGCTATACTGGCGGGCTACTGTTAGATTTACATAATAGGATAAGCTGGTATGTGTGCATATGTGTGAGTAATTGAATAACTACTTTTTAACATACCCGTGCATACATTCCTCTTCAGTCGCGGTCATGCTGGAAATATTGTTTTCAATCACAATTAAGTCTTCCAGAGTAAACGTGCGGTACGTGTTCGTAGCGGAGTGTTCTACATCAGCTGTCACGCACACCCAGTGACACACCCACACTCTGTGTACGCAAAAGTAATATTGAACACATTTCTCCACTACAACGCAATTTACATTGAATGTTATGAAATTATTATAATTTTTTTCACAAATACATTAAATCTCGTTCGTATCGGTGAGGCACTAATTGAGTTCCAAAATTCGAATTGATCATGCAAGAGTAACAGCAGCCAACCAGGTCCAAGACACAAACCTAAAGCTAATATAATATATTTGCATGAACTATGAGATAGTTTTCGAGTAGTCAACAATTTGGAGCCTCTTTCCTATTTCACCTTTTGTACAAGAATTACAATTGAGTGAGTGACTTCTGTTCCACCAACCGCTTGCATCCCACTCCCGGCCACCACCCACTGACCTCAATATGCGCTCTTTTTGTCGTATACTGCTGCCTATAAAGAATGCGGCCCATTTCTCCTATCACAAAAATTCTTCTTATGAAATGTTTATGAAATTCCATTCCATTTAGCACGTGTTATCTACAGTTCGGCATAAGTCGCTGGCCGGCCTCAATTGGGTCAGCCTACACATACATCAGTAAAAAACCTAGAAACCAGTAATCGAATGCTTGCAATGAAAATACATACTTGTTTTTTATGTACAGTCAATCAAAAAAGTAAGTATGCACTCGCAAAAAGAAAATATATGTGACCTAGAATAATAGAAAGACCGTTCTCAAACAAATGAAACATAAACGATTTCAAGTAATATTAAATTAACTTTATTTCAGGTACAAAAAAGTTTAAAAAAAAATTAAATTTCTTACATTTTTCTTAACTTAAACTTAATAATCCATATAATTACATCAAAAAAGTTTGTATGCAAAACGCAGATCGCTTATTTTCTTTGATTTAAACAAATCAGTAAAGCTTAAATAACTGGTTAAAATCCGAAGTAAGTTTTTGATTTGTTATTAAAAATTGTTTTGAAAACATTTTAAAAAAATTTAGACAACAATGGCGCCACGCGGAGTTGAACTTAGTCAGGATATGAAAGACTTGATAATAAAACTTTTTAAAGAGAAAAATTCTCAAAGATCAATTGCGAAAATAATTGGAAAAAGCAACGCAACGGTACAAAAAGTAATTGAAAAGTTCAAAATAGAAGGTTCGACTCAGAATAAACCGAGATCTGGACGTCCAAGGATATTCTCTGAACAAGAAAAACGTTTAATTGTACGCAAAGTGAAAGAAGACCCCAAAAAATCTGCACCTAAAATACAATCAGAAATCCAAAATGAAATTGGAAAATCCTGCAATCCCGAAACAATCCGAGGTGTGCTCCATTCAGCTGGATTCCATGGTCGCAACATGCGCAAGAAGCCGTTCATAAATGCTACAAACCGCAGCAAAAGAGTTGCATTTGCAAAGGAGCATGAATCAGCTGATGGAAACTTCTGGAACTCCGTTATTTTTTCAGATGAAAGCAAATTTAATATCCATGGGACTGATGGAAGAGCCAAAGTCTGGAGAAAAGTAAATGCTGAGCTTGAGGCAAAAAATATGAAGGGCACAGTAAAGCACGGCGGTGGATCTGTTCTCGTATGGGGTTGTATGGCAGCCTCTGGAGTGGGTAAACTCGTCTTCATCGATGGAATAATGGATCGCTTCGGTTATTTAGAAATTTTAAAAAATAATCTTTACGAAAGTGCAACAAAACTTGGAATTGGAGAGTCGTTTGTCTTCCAACAGGACAACGACCCAAAACACACTGCGCTTGTAGTCAAGGAGTGGCTCTTATATAATGTGAAAAAACAACTATTCCGACTTAAAGCTGTTTTAAACCAAAAGGGCTATCCTACCAAATATTAACATAATAATGATTTTTAAAAAACGAATAAAAAATTTGAATTTTTTAGTATAGATTAGGTTGTGCATACTTACTTTTTTGATGTAATTCTATGGGTTATTAAGTTTAAGTTAAGAAAAATGTAAGAAATTTAATTTTTTTTTAAACTCTTTTGTACCTGAAATAAAGTTAATTTAATATTACTTGAAATCGTTTATGTTTCATTTGTTTGAGAACGGTCTTTCTATTATTCTAGGTCACATATATTTTCTTTTTGCGAGTGCATACTTACTTTTTTGATTGACTGTATATATTTCGATTAAAATTTGCCTCTGGCCTGTTCCAATAACGCTTCCAATCAATAGCTTAAAATTAGTTTCTGGCCTTTTCCAATAAAACTTCCAATTCAATAGCATAAATTTAGTTTCTGGCCTGTTCCTATAAAGCTTCCAATTCAATAGCATAAAAATGGCAGGATCTTCTGATTTCGGAAATTTAAGTGAGAAAATTCGACTGAGAGAAATCCGACCCCAGAGGTTATTATTTAGTGAAATTCTTCCTCCTTAAATGCTAAGTCTGGCCTGCTTTAAACTATATCTACGACGATTTTTCACAAATTTCCTGAATAATTTAGATTTATCTTTGCCAATAGGAATTTAAACACCGGCGATATTTCATTCTCAATACATTTTATTTGGCTATGAACAGTTAGTACGAAAAATCTCAAAACTATTCAAATCTGACTTGGAGTAATCTTGCGCCAAACCATAGAAATGGATTATGGTTCTATTTGAGATACAGTTGCGAAGTTTTGACAGCAGTAAATTGGAATCATTTTCAAACTAGGCAAAGTCCCACATTTATATCTCATTATATATTATACTCGTATACGTTATTATCGCCCCAATAATGCATAATCGCTCAAGTCAATCTCAGATGACAAATGAATACCGCTTCAGTTAAAAATTGCCTCACGTTGACTTAAACAATTCTGGTTTCTCATCAAAGATTGACTTGGCGATGGTTACTTAAACCGTTATTTTTATTATCGTTGGGTATAGTGCCTTCGACCAATTTGATCTTTTATGTGAAACCTTAATTTAACCAGGCCTTTAAAATGTTAGCATTTTATAGGGCTCCATGTTTCTGATAGTTTCGAGTACTATTTTAACGCCCCCATTTGGAGGAATCGCTTTCTGCAGACTGCAGGGCGCTCACAAAGAACATCCACAGAGGTTTCTGGTTCCTGATTGCATAATCTGCACATATCTATAGAGGAAATTCCCAGTTTTTGAGATTATACTTAAGTCGTTAGGTCGTCCAAGTCGTCAGCTGTAGTTGAAGTGGAACATGTACATACATATGCATGGATTTATACTTTCTTATAAGTACCTGCTTGTGGGTAATGCAATACTCACTACTTCAACTACTAAAGATCAACAATTAGACTAGTAGTCCTTACAGCTATGGCTCCTAATTTCTTATTTAAAATAATAATTCATTTTTAAGAAAATAATTTTAAAAAAAATAACTAAACAAAAATCGTTTAAATAGTTGCCAGCTAATTATGCACTATTATAAAACACACAGACACACCCCTTTTTTCGATTTTTGCTCGCAACTAAACCCTAACCTAGTGTAATTTATAGATTTACACACCTACCAGTGCGGCACACGGAACCTGCGCAAAATTCAGGTGGTTTTTAACTATTACGACCACTGTGAGACGCAAACTGAGGTGGTGTGTGGTTAGACTTGTGACGTCAGCCCTTCTCTCATGCAGCAGTATATCCGGTATGATGGTAAAAATACGAACTTTTCTGTCGTGTACGTACACACATGTAAGCAGCGAGCGTTGGCGAAGTAATTTCAAGAAACTATCGAAGAGCAAAGAAACGAAACCAAAAATAAAATTCCAAAAAGTATGAAATAAAAAGAGCTAAAAACATGCTAAGCGCGTAGCCTGCATTTCCAGTTTTAATGCTTGGCAAATGTCTCGCAGATACACTAGCGACAGAAGAAGTTGGTGGAGCGAGCGACGGTGGTAGCCGACAGACAGACAGTAGTGAGACAGTCGGCAGGAAGGCAGGCAGGCGGGCAGCGGCAGAAGCAGAGGCAGAGCAAAGGCAGAGGCAGGCGAACAAGTGAATTTTAAACACAGCGGCAGGCACATTCGTGGCATTTATTTGCGAGCGGTCGCGGTGTTAAGAAAGTCTTTTTTTTGCCAGACGACGGAGCGGTAGTCGCGGCAGTTTATTGAACGGGGGCTGTGGTAGTTTTGGTGTAGAGCGCGGCAACTTGACTTGAAGAGTTTTGAAAACAAATTACCAGACACATAATATTTTGCCGTGTACCCCATAGCTAGGCTGTGTGCTCTGCCTGATGTAATAAAGTGAAACATTGTTGAAACTCGAGTAACGAAAAAAAAACAAAAAACAAAAATAACAAGAAGGAAAAATACAAATTTTACTTGTGCATTTGTATGCTCGCTTGTAGAACATAAAACTGTGTGTTTTGCTCCACCTCAAAGTCATGCCGCACGGAGCATGCGTCAGAACAGGACATCGCCAGTGTGGGTGTTTTTAAGGACATCAAGCAAGAAGTTCATACTTGCGTTTTCACCAGCAATAACATTCGAAGGACAAACGAACGTGAACGTACGAGCGCCCACTGTGTGAAATACGGGTACAAAAGTGAAAGCGAACTTCAAGGCGCACAGACGCATATTTTCTTAAACATATCCAGCGTAACTTATCAAACACAACAAAACAAAATATATAGACATATACTACAGACTAATAAATAAATATTAATAATACTACCTTAAATACTCGTAAAGTGCTTACTCGTAGAACTCAACAATAAATTTCGTTGAATAATTTGCTCAAGTTTCGTGAAATCGAACTCGAATAAAAGAAAACAACATTGAAAAAGTAAAATCTCTTAAAAACAACATAAAATAATGTCATCTAATTCCATGGACAGCAGCAAGGTGGACGGGGGCTCGGAGGAGAGCTCCCACTTATTGGAAACAGCTGCTAATGGCGGCAAATATGGCTCGCGACAAGTGGTAATTTTAGCAATTTATCAGTCAATATTAACACTGTCTACTGAGCTATTATATGGGATAGTATACTTAGCTATTGCTGGATATACGTGCGTCACTACCACCAACTCGTGCCCCATAAATTCAAAATGAGTCTGCTTGGCTTTGCATTGATTGCTAGTATGCGGCTTTTAATTAATCATACGCAGTGGTGGGTGCAGGGGGTGCTATCTATCGGGTGCAAACACCCGCATTGAAGAATGTGATTTAATTAAGAAGGAAGGCTATAAAAGGTCCTTTATGGTCCTTTGTAAACACTACTGGAATTGAACTGTTTGTTTTCTGCAAGATTATTTGATGATAGACAAATCAGTAGAACTGGTGAAATTATGCTTCTTAGGCAGTGTTATTATTATTTTCTATTCTTTTTGCATATTGATTTCAGAAAGATTAATTATGTATGTACTGCCCTACCTAAAAATTAAATGTACATTATGTGGAATGTTTTTTTTTCATACAAATGTATAAAAAATTCCCATTTATTAAAAAAAAAAACTATTTTTTACATAGAGTACATATTAAAAATTGAATTTTGGTAGTGAATTCATTCGAAAATTGGAGAAAGCTATCATTCCAAATGTTTGGTGGACTACTAGAAATCGTTTCTTTACTCCAGACTCTTTAAAAATTAATTGTGGCTGAGAATGCATCCGAAAATTGGGGGAAAATATCGTTCCAAGTTGCTGATAGACTACTAGAAATCATGTCTTTACTACTAGAAACCGTGTAATTACTACTAGAAATCATGTCTTTACTGCTAGAAATCATGTCTTTAGTCCAGACTCTTTAAAAATCAATTATGGTTGAAAATTCCTGTGAAAATTGAGGGAAACTATGGTTCCAAGTTGCTGGTAGAAATCGTTTCTTAAGTCCATACTTGATTGTTTATATGCGCATTTTTAACACATTTTCTTATTTTAATATCTTAATATATTGATATATGTACGTTTGAAACCTGTTACTCTCAAATTGATTTTTATCCCTACCGTCGTGTAAAATGCAAAATCAATACTACTCGAACTGAGGATTCAAGATATAAATTTAATATAATATTTTAAATACTGTTCCCTTGGCAAAATATTGGCTCCGCCACTGAACTGACACTATTTGGTACCTTAGGAGCACTCCCACCCCCCTCGACACACATTGCACATTGTACATTATTCAGACAAAAATTTACGCAGCATCTTTTTGACACTCGAATTTGCTAGTATATATATATATATATATATATATATATATATATATATATATATATATATATATATATATATATATATATATATATATATATATATATATATATATATATATATATATATATATATATATATATATATATATATATATATATATATATATATTATTTATATATATATATTTATTTATATATATATATTTATTTATATGTATAACTATATTTATATATTTATTTGACATTAAACCCACATTAAATGTCGAATTTAAATGCCAGAGGGCTTCATTTATGCAAATATGGCAGTCTCTCTCTTTTTATCGAACTTTTTCAACTCATTTGCATAATGCGAATACAATTCTAGGAGTTGGCGGAAGGTCACTGTCAAGGAATCTATAAACTTTTATGGTGAATGCGTTAACTGTCAACGACGCAGTTAAAGCAAGCAAGGCGGCCGGCATACAATTTACATATGTACATATGTATGTACATTTGATTTGAGACGGCATTGCCAACCACTCTCACCATCTCTTCCTCTCCCACACTAAGCGCGCACGAAGCTTTCAATTTGGTTCACCCAAAATTCGTGAATCCGCACCCAACCCCACATTGCGCAGAGATGCTAAGTCACTTTGTGTTTGCATCTGTGTGCAATGCTTTCATTTCAAAACAAAGTACCTTCTGAGCGTGTGTGCGTGCTCTTTCACTGCTCAAATCTATTCAGAATTGAAATGGAATTCTAGTGTTGAAGTAAGGTCAACAGAAATGATAATGGACACTGTGCACATCCATACATACTATGTACATATGTTTGTATGCGTGTATTTACATTAGAAATGACGCATTTAAATTGAACAAAGTTATTGGTCTCTCTCATTGTAGCATTGGGGCACCCCCTTGCAGCCACTCTAGGCTCTTTTAACTCGACAGCAGCATGGGAAGCGAAATTCACATCAACATTTTTCGCTTTGGACCTGGCCACTAATTGAATCGTATTTAACTAAATCATCGCAGATTGAATTGACCCCAATAATGGTAAAATTATCCAGGGATAAATATAACCCTGCTCGAACACACTGAAAGCGCCATGAGTGTGTGTGTTTTAAAGAAAATCAGTGCACACAGATTTGAATTCAACTTGACACACCCACCATTTGACGGTACATGTCGCATTAAATGCGATTTTCAGGCACGTACGATTTATGTAATACCAACATGTGCGACTACCTGCCATTAAGCTGAGCGACTCGAGGTGGCAAAATGATTTAATTTCGTATATTTATAAAAGCAAGTTATTTGGGGTTTAGGCCGGCTTTAGATATTAATACGGCACTGATATACTCGTGCATTCCTCATAATAGGAACTGAAAAAAAAGGAAGTACTGATAAAATTAATTCAAGAAAATTGTGATATATTATAATAATAAACACATGACAATGACAAATGCAAAGAGTATTTACGTACGTTGTATATATTCTTTAACACATGTTCGTAGCCGGGGAACTGTGCAAAGGGTGTGTTAGTATAAAACACGTGGATACACACACACACACCCATACATAGGCAATCACGTAACCGTGACTCGCCTCACTCGAGAAGAGACACGATCAATCTTACCTCTCTAAAAGTCGTCGTACCACTCTCATTTTGTCAAACGTAGGGCAACATTCTGTAGACATGCACACATACATGCATATGTATGGAATTGTGTACGTTCACCCTACATATAACCAGACACCATTTGTATTCTCTGATATAACTTTCGGCAGACTGCACATTTGTGGGGCTTAGCCCAGTTTAAACATCGTTTATTTTGCAACTTTGGTGCGCTCAGCCTAAAGTAAAGCAATAACCGCACACATCTTCTTGCCAAATTACGCCCGCCAGCAGCTTAGGTTGCCCCATTATTGTAACAAATTTTATAAGTAGGCAAATTGCCAATGAAGTATGTTGACAACTTCCTGCTAGAATTTTTTGCGCCTTTTTTCTGTGGATTCACAACTCTCCAAGCAGCAACAATAACTGGTTCAGAGGAGAACTATTACTAATTCTTACTCATCATATGTAATTACAATGAACTGAACTGGTAATATTTCAATGTGTATGCAGTTCCAAACTAGTTCAGTGTAGACCAGTTAGTGAACTAGTTTAATGAGAACTAGTCAAATGAGTACTAGCGTAAATGTAGTATGTCCTCCCTCCCTACTACTACTCCATTTGGTAACTAGTTTAGTAAAAGTTCAGTTAAAACCAGTTTAGTACTTACATATCGTGACGTAATGAGTGAAGATCTAATAATGAGTTAGTGTAGAGACACTTTAATTAATTATTGGAATCTGCAAAATTTGGGAAATATGGGTTCAACGCCGTAGTGAATTATTCATAACGTAAATATTAGAAGTTGGATAGCAAATAAAAAAGTGATTTCGAAAAAGCGTTTATCAAAACAAGATATATATAAAATTGAATTATTTGTTCTAAAATCGTGAATTATAAAAAAGAATTATTTGTTATGGCAAAATGAATTATTTATTTTATTTTTAAAACAATTTATTTATTTTTTTATTTTGTATTTAAAACAATTTAAATTATTATGATTATTTAAAAAAAAAACATTATTACTTGATTATGTTCGTTGTGCTCATCTTTTATTACTTAATGATGAAATTCCTTCCTTATTATATGCATGTAATCACCATAATCAGAACCTCAAAGAGTTATTTCTATGGTCATCATTTGTAGATTAAATCACAAAAATATTTGCCGTCTGCAAGACTTATAGTAGATTTGTCAGGTGTATCACTATGTCATTGTATCACATATGCATTAGCAATTGTAGCTTGTTGCCAGCTCTCTTAAAACAACTTCAATTTGTTGAGATGCAAATGAAAATGTGCATTCTCGCGTTTGCTGACGAAGTAATAATAACAAAGAAAATGCTTATCAGCGGCGCAAATCTCACCACTGCTCTGCAATTGTGGTAACGGTATATTACTAAGCTTTGAAACTAGTACCCAACTGCCTCACGGCATTCTTTCCAAAATTCACCACAGGGGTATCATCTCGTTATGTGTGAGTTTCTGCAAGCATATACGTATGTGTATAACCATGGATGCGGTGAGAGAGTGTGTGTGTGCGTGTGTGTGGGTGCAGGTGCACAAGGTACACAAGGTACACAAATTTACCATTATACCTACCCACCAACCTACATGCATACATGTGTATGCACATACACACGGGTGGGTATATAATAATTTTATCGCAAAATTTTGTGAGTGCTTGTAATTAGTGGCAAATTTTCTATTTTGTGCTTGTTTTTTTTTTCTTTTGAAATTGATAAACCATTTTTTACGTTATTGATTTTTGTTGTTGTTGTGGCTTTTTCTACGGATACAACAACAAGCGCGACAACAACAACACTTGCTGCTGCTTTCAGTTTATGTGCACGAAAAAACGTAAGGTGGTATTTTTATTTGACCTTTGTCGAAGCGAGATGACCTTGCTTTTCTTTTGTGAGTCGTGAAATTTTGTGTGGCTTTTTTCCTCCTCTCTTCTTCTCGTCATCTTTGGCACACATTTAATGGAATTTCATAATTTCCCAAAATAGGTGATATGACGGAAATGATTTTTTTTGAAATTATGATAAGCTAAATTTGTTATCTCCCAAAAATATTGAATACATTTTTTGGAATGTCTAAAAAAGGTACAAAGTTGAGGACAGAAACACCGCGCAAGTGTCCATAAATTCATTCAACATAGGAAACCATTAAAGTTCTGGAGACAATTGCCTACAATAAATACGTAAATATACTACGTGTTTCATCTGATGATATGCAATTCGGCGTTTATTAAGAGAACAAATGTGCTCGAGAAGCATCTGGCGGACAGTTTCGAATATTAGCAAAAAATAATTTGTAGTAGTTTTGGATTGGATTGGAAATAATGGTGAAATTTCCTCCTAATCTTATTCTTTACAAGTTCTGTTGTCTTTTTAATTGCTCTAAAAAAAGAATAACACAGGAACTATGTGTAGGGCGACACTTTCTTTGCTTTCAGAAGAGGACTTCATAGAAAAGGCACTTTATACAACCAGTAAGACCCGGAGAACCAAAAGTATGCAAAAAATAACCAACATTTAATGAAGGCCTGTGCAAATACGATTCATAAATCATCTTATTGTAACTATTATGCAAGCTCCTTTTGGAACATGATGCCACAAAGCCAGCTGCAATCCCCAGTACTGGCGCGCCTTTCGTTTTGCTACTAAGTTACTCATGTGCTGCTGGTTGTAGCTCCATTTCGGCGCATGCTTTCAAACCAATTCGGAAAGTGCTGTTATACTGAGCTCTATAATAATGACATAAAAACAAGTTCCAGATGCAAAGATACGGCAAAACTAGTTTCCAGCAACTGCCCTCACTGATACATACCCCCACACCCCAAACAGTTTTGAATGCGTTCACAAAGTTGTGCCACGAATCTCTTTTTTCTGCATATGCAAATTAACTTCCCACTAGTTCAGTATTTGAATCAACATTTTGTTTTAATTAAAATTTAACACAATCGAAGATTTCATTCGACATGGAAAACTCGAGGCGAGCCTAGTATTAAACTGCTTTGCAGGTACTTATGCAGAGGCGCATTCAAGATGGGGAATGAGGGGGCACAATCGCCCTCTCTCTTCTAGGGCAAACAAAAAACTTCCAGTCTTTTGTGGAATATATAATAATAATATAATATATAAAATAAATACATTAATATTTAATATAATATATAAAATATATTAATATATTAATATATTTGTGGTTATAAAATATAAAAGACTTCAACGTGTTTATACTTTTCCTGCTACAGTATTTATAGAGTTGGAGTAGACAACGATGCTACAGAACTTGTACAAAACTTTAATGAGGCTTGTACAAAGTTTGAATTAAGCTTGTATACAGTCGTACCGAGCTAACTCCGTCATACCAAGTTCCACGAATTATTAATTGAATCGCCATAACTAAAGCTATCAAAGGACTTTCACACGAATCTAACCATCTGCTTTAAAATAAATAAAGTTTCAATCAATATGAAACTAACTCCACAAGGCATTATTATTATTATCATTATTATTATTATTATTATTATTATTATTATACCTAGCACCATAACTAATTACACATCCGCAAGTGGTTGGTGGAATAAGTACCATCAACTGAGGCCTTCGACTCGAAAAGACAAATATTTAGAAAGAAGCATTTTCGAAACTATTTATGAGCTTTGAAGGATTTGTAACTATATCTGCGACTGAACAATTACATACAGAGTCGTATCATAGTTTCATCGCCTGACTGCGGCTTTATAATTATAAGTTTCCATCCCCGTGGAACCGCTATGTAGATGTAAAGAGGTATGGTGTAAAAAGAGGACAGAGCCTTACTAAAAATAACAAATGCCAAACTCGCACACTTGCTCACACTCAACACTCTCACAGGCACTCGCTCACACTCTGCCACTCACACTCTGCCACTCACACTCTGCCACTCACACTCTGCCACTCACGTACACGGTCGGTCTTTCTGTGTGTCGAAATGTATTTGCATGAAACGCTTTTTTGATATTGATTTTTATGACCACGACACTCATTTCACGATTTAAAACGCGACTTTCCCACATGTCGGGGGTGTGTCGTTTTATGGTCTTGCTCGTTGGCAATGTGTGTGTGTGTTTGTGTGAATGCTGCCTGCTCACAGTAGCCTTATTTGGATATGTGTGATGTGTGAACACTGGTGTCTTCTTCTATGCTCACTTAGCGTATGCCCACCACACCACGCCACTAATGAGCCCCCAAAAAGGTTGAGTAATGTTTTACAGCTACTCGTATTTGTTTACAGGCACGTGAGGTACTGTCATAAATTCTTTGTTGGGTGCAATAACATTTGTGGTCCCAACTATTTACGTATATATTGAGGCTAATATGTGTGGACTTGTATAACGGGGTCAGTGAGGTTAGAAAACAAGGAGATGAAACTTCTATTCTAATGGCATAAAAAGAACTGGAAAAGTCAATTATGGACTCAACTGATAAATACAGAAATCATCATTTGAATCACATTCGTAACTTGGTTCTCATTTACTCGATGTACTCCACTGTACTCTACTTGAATATGGCGCAATTGGACCACATACTTCAGCTTCCATCCAGCAAAAAATCCATGCTCCTTCCAGTCATAAACCCATGCTCCAACCATCAACAAGTCTCTGCCATCAACAAGTCCCTGCGCCATCCAGCATCAAACCAGCTTCAACTGCTTGTCTCCAATGTGCTCGATCTGGGACCATACCAAAAGCTTTGCTTGAAGCACACAACTTCACAGTCCACTGAAAACACTTCAGTGATTTAAGTCGTCCGCCGAACAGAGCGAAAATGAAACGTTTGCATATTTTATGAGACTAGATTGCCGAAACTCTTGTATGCGTAAATGCCAGAGTTCACTTCTGACTGAATTCGCAGTCAAAATTAAATTTCCTAACACAAGTAAATTTATGTGAGCGCACACGAGCAACTGCATCATAAAATGTTTATTATCAAATCAAAATGATGTTCTTATAAAAAAAATCACGCAAGGCCACACTTTCTAGTTAACGCTCAAACTGGTACATTGCAGCAAAATGACGCCTGGAGCTCGTTTGCTATTCGAAATTACTCATGGCCGGTCCTAAGTAAGGTCTTCAGAGTGGTCGTTTTCCCCTACACTATCCATCATTCACTGGTTTTACACCAATATGTCGATTGAAGTGTTTCTCATCTGCATCCTCCGCCTCAACTTCTTGACTAGTTTTTTTTTTTTTATATAGTAACCTATGGAATATAGTAACCTATGAAATAAATAGGATCTCCAAAAATGTATCGTCTGCTTGCAGTACGCTTCCTATCGAAACTTTCAGTGTCTCTAATCAAGAATGGGAAGTTCTGGGGTCATGTGCCTCAACCGGGTCAATCTCACCATATCCAGATGCATCCCCGTGCAACCCTACTCACCCAAATAAAACGAATGTTGCCCCACAAAACTGCACGAAGAATTTGCATATAAACGCAGGTAAATAGTTCTCCTGAGACAGTCAGAATAACGCCACGGAATAAAGCAGCAAGGACCAGAATACCGCAGCCTGAACCAAACTACCGCAGCCTGAACCAAACTACCGCAACCTGAACCAGACTACCGCAGCATGGACCAGACTATTGCAGCATGGACCAGAATACTGAAGCATGGACCAGAATATTGTGAGCATGGATGGCAATACTGCACCATGGACCAGAATACTGCAGTATGGACCAGAATACTGCAGCAGGGACCCAGCGATATGCCATAAAATCGTATTGTATTATATATGAGGAAGAAGTATGGAGGAGTATGGGGAGAGCATATAAGGATGCAGTATGGGGAAGGCGTATAAAATGTCATCCTCGCTGCCAAAAAGATCTGAAATATTTTTTTTTTGCTCTTCCGATTTCGTGGTTTATTCAATAAATAGAAATTCGCACAATTCAGAAACAAAGTGATAACATTTGGTCTGGTCTACTTTCGAGTTCAGAGAGCGTCCCTCCTCTGCATTTATTTGGCACAGTTGGTCTATATTTAGATGGCAGATACGAGGTATAATAAATATTGAGCTGATAAGGAATAAATAAATTGTCTGCCAGTCGTGGCCAACGGAAGACAGAATATGTTCATAGAAGTAGAGTTATAAACAGGTTAATGGGCAGTAGTCGGATCAATAAGAACTAAAAGGAGGATTTCTGGGAACCTCCAGAAATGGGCAAATTAAATTTAGATATGGTACCTGAAAAACCGGGATCCATACTCTCCTTGTGCAACCACCAAGAAGGCCAAATTAAATGTGTGGTACCTCAAAACAGGGTGCCTGAGGATCGATACTCAATTTGGGCATACAACACCCGCAGTCAGGAGACTCCTCGTGTCCTTACACACATTTATTAATTTTCAATATAAGAAGTATTTCAACAAAAGAGAGAGAGAGAGAACAAATTTTAAGGAGCACATTACTCCATAATGGCCTCCATCCAGTAAAATCAGCGGCTCCGTATTGCAAAGGACGAAAAGTATTCGAGAACAGTAGCGTTGAGCATAGAAAAAAAAGACGAGCACTGCCTTTTGCAATGGATTCCGGCCTTTGCCATAAGTAAATGCCATCCTACGGAAGTAGTTGGCAGAGAGTGTAGGCAAGACTTCCGTTTTTTGTGTTCCCTCAAAATGTTCCCGAAGGCTTTCTCTGCGTTGCAGTGATGCAGCCGACGGATTCATTGGATTGAGGCGATGAGGCCTGAGTTCTCTTATTCGTGACCCAGCAAAGCCACCTTTCGACATTTTACAATTCGAGGTGCCGCGCTGCTCCAAAAGTTTTTTGCTGAAATTGCTCAATTAAACACGCGAGAAACGTGAAATTCGTGAGATTCAAATTGCTCCAATTATGCAAAAGGGACATGCACAGGGGAACATTGAGCGTCTATAAACTCGCAGGTGAATGTGAGGACGAAAATGACTCACCTTGCTGCTTGGCCACATTTATAGCACACCATATAAAGAAGGAAATACTCGTATGTGGGCCCTTTCTTCACATACTTTTACGGAATATAAAATGAGTGATGTGGGGCGAAGTCCCCCATTAAGTTCTGTGGGCAAATGCTGCTCTTCGTTGCTAACATTTTGAAAGGAGCGCCTTGAGACACTTGGAGGTCACACCGAAGATCACAGAACCTCAACTGGATAGGTCTGGAATAAGTTATCCGACTCACTACAAACGCTTTGGTATCCTTTGTAAATAATTTCAATTCCTCTTTGGACGTGGCAAAGGAGTATTTAGAGAGTTATTCCCGGGAAATCTAAAAGTAGTTTTTCGGTAAGAGGACTTCCTTAATTTAGATCACAATTCCTTATTTAGATCACGATTCTTTAATTAGATGACGATTCCTTAATTAGATCACCAAAGTAGCCGCGGTATTTCAAATCCATAAGAATAACTCAGTTATAGTTGATGGAACTCAATGAAATTTTAAGTTGAATAGAGTCCTTATACCCAGGGTCTTGAATAATAGGTGTGCGTACTTTGAGGGAAGAGCTATTGTGGGTTCAGGAATGCCCACAACTTTGATTCAAATTCAGTTCAAATTTCGATGCGCCCAAAAAGATCCTGATAAGCAGCTGTTGTGACGCTAATCGGTGAACACCAAAAACCTACAGAAAAAATATCCTATATAGACTTTGATTTACTTGATCCCATTTTTTTATATTGTTAATCTAAAAAAAACCTCTTTTGTCCGTAACTAATTTTGGGTTTTATTTTCGTCATTGGAAATCTTTGCAGGATCAGGATACTTTGCTTCCCAATATGGTGCACACAAGTGAAAACAAGTCGAAGACATTGCCGCAGTATGTGGCCGCTTTGTCCGCAGCGGGCGGCGCCCTTGCTGCAGGTACTCTGCTCGGTTGGACCTCACCGGCCCAGATTAGCATCCGGAATGGCGATTACGGTTTTCCGGTGTCTGAAGGTCAGTACTCATGGATCGGTTCGGCCGTGACATTGGGTGCGGCGGCTGTCTGCATACCGATTGGCTTCCTCATCAACTACATCGGACGCAAACTCACCATGTTGCTGCTCGTGTTGCCCTTCACTGTGAGCTGGTGTCTGTTGATTTGGGCGCAGAACGTTGAAATGATGTATGCGGCTCGATTCATTTTGGGTATTTCCGGCGGTGCATTCTGCGTCACAGCGCCCATGTACACGGGCGAAATTGCGCACAAGGACATACGCGGCACACTGGGCAGTTTCTTCCAACTGATGATCACAGCCGGTATACTGTTGGTCTATGTGATTGGCGCCGGCGTCGACGTCTTCTGGACAAGCGTTATATGCGGACTGTTGCCGATATTGTTTGGCATTATTTTCGTCTTCATGCCGGAGTCTCCCACTTATTTGGTAAGTGTGTCTGGACGGCTGGCAAGACGGTGCAGCAGTGTTCATGTTTGTCTTTTGTGTTGTTGTAGGTCTCCAAAAATAAAAACGAAAGCGCCGTCAAGTCTATACAATGGCTGCGTGGCAAGGACTACGACTACAATGAGGAAATTGATGAACTTAAAGCCACCGAAAAAGAAATCAAAGAGAATCCTGTCTCCATTGGATCGGCTCTGCTACGCCCGATTACCCTGAAAGCTCTCTCCATCAGCCTCGGTCTGATGTTCTTCCAGCAATTGTCCGGCATTAACGCCGTGATTTTCTACACTACGGACATCTTTAAAGTAAGTCAAACCAAAAAACAACAACAAACAAAAACGTTACACCCCGGGGGAAAGCTTGCTCTCTGCCATAAGCGCCATTTTACTTAACCCCCTTTTGGTAGTGAACCTTTAGAAGAATGGAGAAGAGGACTCAACTATTTGTTAATTTTGTAGCGAATCGAGATTTCAGGGGATAGAAGAGAATTTGACCGCCAACCGGCCTTATGCCCTGTATAACCGGTAGAAACATCTTTATATCCTGTATAACCGGTATAACCGGCCTTGCAAAAATGGCCTTACATCCTGTATAACCGGCCTCATGCCCAGTATAACTAACCCTATGCCCTGTCTGACGGGTCCTATGCCCTGTATAATCAGAATAACCGGCTTATGCCCTGTATAACCGGTAGAAACATCTTTATATCCTGTATAACCAGTATAACCGGCCTTGTATAAAGGGCCTTACACCCTGTATAACCGGCCTTATGCCCAGTATAACTAACCTTATGCCCTGTATGACGGGTCTTATGCCCAGTATAACTAAGCTTCTGCCCTGTATGACGGGCAGAATAACCGGCTTATGCCCTCCACGCAATTGATCCGACGTCTCCTTTAATACAACAGAGACGAATGCTTTGAAAGCATTTCTCAATTGTTCTCGTACACAGAAATTCTGAACAGAGGAAGTGAACGACAAGGACGAGTGTTCATTTTTCATCTCTTTCGTGCTGCCATCCTCATCCGCTCCCTGAAACGTTTACATTTTGTGATCATCTTTGAGTACTCGTGCCTTGTGCTCCCCTTTTTCTCGGTGCCTCCGAATGCATTTTATTTAGACTTACGCAGATTAGGAAAGAGACTGATTTTATTAATATATTTCCATTATTATAGGCTGCCAACACCGGCATTGACGCCAACCTCTCCACCATTGTCGTGGGCATCATGCAAGTCATTGCCACTTTCGTCTCCGTTCTGGTTGTTGATAAGCTGGGTCGTCGTATACTGCTGCTGGCCTCGTCTTCCGTCATGGCAGTGTCCACAATTGCAATGGGAATTTACTTCTTCATGCAGCAACAGGATGAGGAATCGGTGGCAAATCTAGGCTGGTTGCCGGTCTGCAGTTTGTGTGTGTTTATGATTATGTTCTCGATTGGATTCGGACCGGTGCCATGGCTGATGATGGGCGAACTCTTCGCCTCGGACATTAAGGGTGTGGCTGGTTCCATTGCGGGCACCACCAACTGGGTGCTGGCATTCATCGTTACGAAAACGTTTGTCGACTTGAACAATGCCATAGGCAAGGGTGAGACTTTCTGGTTGTTTTCGGTCATCACCATAGTCGGAGGAATATTCGTCTTCTTCTTTGTGCCGGAGACGAAGGGCAAAAGCTTGAATGAGATACAAAAGTTATTGGAGGGCAAAAAGTCGACCGACCAAGCCACTGTCAGCACTAACTGAGTACATGGCGGGGAGTAGTCGGAGGAGTCCGGATCTGCTTTGAAGTGAAGCAAGAGCAACAAAAGAAATTAAAAAAAACGAAATTTGAAATTTTTAAATACATATTTAAAGTGTTAGAATGGTAAAATTATGTAAACACGTTCCTGAGCAACAAACGCTCGAAATGTGTGTTCAACTCTGTCTCTCTCACTGTCTCTTTCTGCGTCGCTCTCCCCGTGTGTGTGTGTCAGTGGCGGGTACAGCACGGTATTCATCACTGTGAAAATTGTAGAAAGTTTTGTAAGAGATTTTAAGTTTTTAATGTAAAACTCTCCTTTTTAAAACGTTATTTATTAAGTTATACGTTAATTTTGTAAAATTTCCTTTGTTTCCTATGTTAATTCAGGAGAGTTTAATTATGTGTATTATGTGTAGAGAACATATTCCGTAAGTTGTTTTCTTTTTATTTTGTCATCTTCTTTCCATAGTGACATTGCAAAAATATCACACTGTAGCGTGCAGCAACAATACAACAACAACAACAACTGCAGCCACTGTAACAATTTTCTAATACTAATACATACATAAATAAGAAGAACATGCATACGCGTATAACAGAGAAGACTGAAGGTCAAGCAGAAATAGAAGCAAACCACACTGTTCGGGGTCCACCTCCCAGCGTTGAGTTTCTGTCATTTTAAAACTTGTGTGAAACTAAACTATATTTTCAAAAAAATCATATTAAAAAAAAACTATATTAAAAAAAAGCATATTAAAAAAATACTAAAAAAATATATTACAAAAAGTTGGAAAAAAATATATATAAAAAAGTTTACTAGCAGAACTGCAGCGATATTACAAAAAGACAAATGAAACACACAAAAATACTAATTTAGGGTAAAGAAAACACATGCGAAGCATACCTAAATATAAATATATTTATTGCATTTACACACACTCAAACAAAATATTTAAAATCTATTCTTTTATATATATATATATATTGTGTTAAATGTTTACATTTTAACTTTCTTGTAAATGTGCATTGTAAAATAATTCCCGCATTTATAATGAAATTTTAGTTAATCACCAAATTGTTTCTACTTTTCGTTGTTTTTTTGTTCTTTAATTTTTAATATGTTTCTACTAAATATTCAGTTTTCTTGCATTTACTTGAAATATGTTTGTTAAACAGTGATTTTAAGAAATTTAATTATAAATACGGGGATATCAATTTTAATATATAAAAATACCTACCTACATATATCATATATTTTTGAATGCTTATAGTAGTTCTATCGGAACAAACAAAAAATATACATATATATTATATATGAAATTTATGTGTGGAATTGTTTTTTCAAAATTATCAAAAAGAAATGTATTCACATGTATCAGAAGCAAACACTTTATGTACTACGTAGTGATTAGCCACACCGTATCAAGCAATAATCGCCAATTAAGAAATTGTTAAACTTTAACATAAAAGCACGAACCGCAGTCGTGTTCTCATATTTTTATAGTTTTAAATTGAATTCTTCAAAATTTTTTGTTCTTTTCGAAAATTTCTTTTATGCAAATGTTTCCTATTTTTTTTAAATATACCCCTATATATTTTATTTTATATTTAAAGCAGAAAACGTCTTTTTTTGCCATTTATTTATGCATACGTAAAATGCTTTTACTAAGTTATGTTTTAATAAAAGAATATAATATTCAAATAAATTCCTATTTAATTTTTTACACTCTTCGCTTCACCTTTTTTTATTTTGACTTTTATTTTTTTGATCATTTCACACCCATTTATTAAGCAAAGACCACATACATTTAAAGAGGTGTGGCATTTAGATGTAAGTCTCGAGTTATGAGCCCTGAGCCACGAGTCCTGAACCTTGCAACCCGCACCTGTGACCCAAGTCTAAGCAAGTTTTTGCTCATTTAAAGCAATAGAGAAGTATATGTAAAAATATACAGTTTGAAATGACAAAATAAGCAAAATGTATTACAGTAAAGTATTAATTATAAAAATAGGATATCAGTGTATCAGTGTACTTAGTTTACAGCACCCCTTGTGACAGAACACCAAATTCGACTAATATCAAAGACGGACTTGACTTGCTTTTTATGTGCATACTGTTTCTGGATTTGCCTTCCTTTCAAGAACCAACGGTTCTTACAATAACCCACGGTTGGCAAACATCCTCTTAGCTGTATCTTCTAGGCGGATGCCAACCTGCTAGACCTCATATGCACCTTGCCAACCTGGTAGACCTCATATGCACCTTGCCAACCTGGCCGATTACTGTCAGGTCAGGACCAGGTATAGGACATGCCTTATGGAACAATATTACATGCCAGAAAAAACTGGAAGCATTCCCACATTTACCGTTTATTTAGACCAACTAGCTTTGCTTTTTAAATTCATTTTAAAATTGGTTCCAAAGTGACATGAAAGTGTGCATTATCTATTTACTTCACTATCCATTCAAGTGCAGAAGTGTTGCATACTTTTAGGGATTTTTAATAATGCACGAATAAGATATGACCAAATATACTCGTATACTGCGTGACTTTAGAACTTTTTTAAATTTGTTTAAATGAGTGCGTTTCCCTTGCCAATTTCTGGTAACTATTTTCTAATCCAATCAGCTCTTTAGTTATATATGAATCAATTTTGACACACCCACTAAAAAATTTAAATATTTAAGAACTAAACGAGTGAACCTAGAGACTCAAGAACGGAACGGATCTAGACTCAAAACGCAACGGATCTATAATGTATAACAGAACGGATCTAGACTTAAGGACAGAACAGATCCAGACGAAAGGGCAGAACGGACCTATACTCAAGAACATGACGTATTTAGACTCCAGGACATAATGGATCTATACTAAAAAACAGGACGGATCTAGACTCAAGCACAGAATGGATCTAGACTCGAAAGACAGAACCGATCTATAATCAAGAACGTAACGGATATAGACTAAAAATACAACAGATCTATATTCAATGACAGAGCGGATCTGGACACACGGACAGAACGGATCTATACTCAAAGACAGAACCGATCTATAATCAAGGACAGAACGGATCTAGGCTCAAGGACAGAACGTATCAAGACTCAAAGACAGAACCGGTCTATAATCAAGGACAGAACGGATCTAGGCTCCAGGACAGAACGAATCAAGACTCAAAGGCAGAACCGGTCTATAATCAAGGACAGAACGGATCTAGGCTCAAAGACAGAACCGATCTATACTCAAAAATAGGACGGATCTAGACTCCAGGACTGACCAGATCCAGACGAAAGGGCAGAACGGACCTATACTCAAGAACATGACGTATCTAGACTCAAGGACAGAACGGATCTATACTCAAAAATAGGACGGATCTAGACACAAGGACAGAACGGATCTAGACGCTAAAACTGATCTTAGAAACAAGTAAAAGACAGATGGTTATAAAATGTAATCCTGATAAAATTTCTACCTTCACTTGCGACCCCTTGCGCAGGAAAAAGAGTCAAAACAATGTTTGTAATAAAATTCTCTATAAAAATGTAAAGAAATAGAAGAAAAGAACGAGTCTATTCTAAAAAATAATGACTTTTTGTTCAAAACTCCCCACAGCATAGGAAAAACACCGCACAGCATCCGAAGCATACTTCTGGTCTGAAATCTCTGAACCATGTCAAAATGAGTAAAAGAAAATCGTTAAGTACTCATGATCATATTTCTGGTAACTTATTATTCTCAACCAATCAGACGAGGAAAAAGATTGCCCAAATTAAGTCCTGGAAATTGACTCTATCAAGCGTAAATATAATATTTTAATAGGATTCCGGATTCCATTATCATCATTCAAACTTAATAAAACCGATGTAGATGCCAGTAACCAAATATTTCTGAAACGAAAATATTTGCGCCTTGAATCTTCCACCACTGATGTGTAAAAGCATCATTTTTATGACCTGTACAACTGCTCGCGGGCCCCTTGAATCGTCTTTTATGTTTTTGCTGTAATTGCTTTTGTATTAATATAAGAAAAAAAGCAAAACTCGACACGAGTGTAAAAATATATATATTATTGTTGATAAGAATTTGCTTCAAATGTTGGAACAATGGAAAAAGTATTATAAATATAAATATGCTTACAATGCAGCGAGCGCACGGTATCAGTGCAGATGCACACGGCTTGAAACTATGTATCTTTGGGCCCATGAAAACACATACTCTGGCTGAGCTCCATCCATCGCTGCGTGCTCTGCCGTTTGAGAAAAAATATTCATTGGAAGAAATGCATTGTGACTGCTTGAAACAAGAATTAAGAATCAATAAAATACAATGGTCAACGTTTTATTCTTAAGGATTCTAGAAGAGACATAAATGAATATTGAACAAAAGAAAAAGACAAACAAAGTGTTTCATTTAACTAATAAATAAATTTAATAAATAATTAAAGGAAGAACATAAAATATATACATATACATATGTAGAATGTTGTTACCCACCTTAGAAGGCTTGTTGTATACTTATACGCATATTTATGATTCTATATATCCCTGTATAAATAAATATAATAAAATATATCTTCAATTATTGCAATCATTTGGTTTTTTATTGAATTTTATTCGCATGCAAAAGTTGGTCTGAATACATTTTATTGTTATGATAATTTGTGTGTGGTTCGATCACCGGATTGTGTGAAATAATGCAAACCTGGTGTTCATTGTTTGGCTTTAATGAAAGTAGTTTCAGGCGTTTTTGACGTATCGAAGTAAATAAATACCAAAAAAATCGCTATATTTTTAGAACAAGACTTATCAACAGGGGCGCTGCCAAAATCACTAGTGGGTTAGCGGGGGTATTTGCTACACCAATAATAACTAGAGGTGGAGACACGTATGCACACATTAAGGAAGTATTTTGAAGGCCCCTGCAAATGTACTACCAAATAATAATAAACTTATGCGTAATTAGCAAGTTGGCAACGTGTACACCATATTTTTAGGCGCTCCTAATGCAACTCGCGGATGTATTAACAAAGATCTCCGCGTTCGGCATGTTCTATGGATAGGGAAGATAACCGCTCAGCCTAAACATTTATTTATATGAATAGTTGTAAGCACCTTCCAACTCCCCTACGATTTGGATGTCAAAGAGATAATTGTTGTAACTGAATAAATGTATGTAAATACAAAGATTTGCAGATATTGCACAAAAAGTCCTCAAATTTACATCAAATTGCAAGTGCCGGCAGCTTTTAGTAGAATTATAAAAATATATAAATAATCTGTTATCATTTCTATGATAGATCCATGTCTCCAGCATTGACTTGCTGCAATCGCTACAAGTCTCCTGATGGATCGTCCTTAGCTCTCCTATTTTCGTATACATATTTAAATGATTTTCTAACTCCCCAGTTTTTGTTGTCAACTTATATGTTTATTTATTTGCCATACGAAATATAATCATTAATGATAAATATTACTATTGCACTAGCAACAACCCTTGCACCCTTGGACAGATGCCGCCACTCTGAAGGAAATTTCTAGTTATTCCAATATTACTTAAGTTATTATAATTTGAATGGTATAAAAAAGGTTATATTTCTTAAAATTTCCATCTACTCCCATAATTATCATTCTAAATCATCTCGATTACTAAATAGTTTGTGCTTAATAAACTGTATATGGTTCATTTGGTTTTAAGAATATTTCGGTTTTATTCCAATTTTATTGAAAATATTACAAAATAATCGCTAATCTTAATTCTAAATTCAGTACTACTAAATTGCGAATTTGTAAAGCACACGAAGCTTAACCGCACTTTCCTCGTAAGTTGTCGTAACTGTCGTATCTGACGTAACAAAATGTGCTTTGTTAATACACACGAAAACTGTTATATGCCCTGGCAAAAACACGTGTGTCGCATCGATATCTGAAGAAAAGTTCAAAGTGCTTGAACTTTCGTGCACCTGCAAAAGCTTTCTGTTTCACGCGAGCTCTCTGCGTATTTGTGTGGGTGTGTGTTTGTTTGGATAATGTCCTGGGGCAATATGCCTTCAAGAAGAAAGATGGCCGAATATTACCCGGCAATGAGGGGAAATATCAATCAATGTTTAACGATATTTAATTGTTTGTGGTCTCGTTTGTTTTATATAAATTTCAAGGATATGTTTCTTGGGCAGAATAGTTTTCGTGGCGCATAAATTTCATAACTATGGTGCTAAATGCTGGCTGTAGAAGCGTAATTTCACGAAACGGAGATGGAAATTGGTTGCCAAGTTATGCTACTCAGCCAAGAAGGCTTCAAGAGCTTAAGGAAACCAAGAGACTTGAAATTTGAGCTGTGCCAACCATTTTAACAAAAATTTTAACTATTCTATTTTGAAATACTGATTAGAAAAGGGAAAATCGTTTATTTTTGAAGAGCACAACATTTAAAAACACATGTTTCTTTTGATCTAGTTTCGCTTTTAATCTTGGCCCATTTGTGTAAATCCTAACGAAAACTGCATAGAGCTCCAATTAACGAACCGCTCACTAATTCTACCCACACAGTGTAAATAGCAAGCCGTGGACCCTCCCAGCCACACCAAATACCATTGCTGCAATTATTATAATTCAACGTACAAGAATACAAATATTCTTAATTTTATTATTTTTAACCTGTTGCTTGAAATCATATACAAAAACCGATATTTAAATATTGTCGAATTATTGAGAAGCCAAGTTGGCTCCGGCTGTGACCGATTTTTAACATAAAATATATACGCTAAATATATTGCAAATATAATTTACTTAAGTTTCAATAAGGCTATTTTCGCTGAGTAAACAGATTTTGTGATATGTCTATCAATAAAATTTAGAATATTTAACGCTCTACTATTTTATTGTGGTGCTTTGTGTTTGGTGTTGTTTTATGTTTAATAATTGTATTAATTAATATTAACTCGCATAATATATAAAAATGTTATTTTGTTACTTACTAAATTTTAAATTTTAAACTTTTCATTAGGAAGATTCACTTTTCATCAGTAACACAATAAGTCTGATTTGTCCGTGTTAGTGGGTTATTCCAACAAATGTCCTTTGATAAAAGGCAACCCAGTGGGTACTTTCAATTGGTACAATTGGTAATCCGTTCGAAAAAAATTTAATAAAGTGATTTCTTCTAAATAAATACGGTCATGGAAAAATTTCCAGCTAACAATAGTGAATATAAAGATACAAACGGGATTGAGCAGTATTATTTGCGTGCCAATGGACCACCAAAACCATCCCGCGTATGATGGATGTCGCGCATAAGCGTATATTCCGTGTGTTATCAGCTTGTGATGCTCAGATTTTTCAAATTGCACCTGCAAAATATAAAATAATCAACTAAAAACAAACAAAAGTTACAAATTTTTAGTTTACCAAATGTGTAAAGCTGGTGCTGGCGGTAATTATAGCGATTTTCCGTACTACTTCACCAAAAATACACAGCGCTACACCGAGAGTCCAAATAAAGCACCATCCTTTGAAATCGGGCAGCAAATAAAGTTCCGCAATGAATTCAACCCAGCTCGCAACAGCCGCCAAACCGTAATGCAGGGAGTGATTTAGCATGAACGAATTCACCGAGAGACTGCGAGGATTTGACCATGCAATAGCGAGAAATTCCGAATAATGGAAGAAAGCCATAAACAATCCATAAACGCCGAATTGCTTCCAAACGAACGGTGCGAAAAGTATTAAAAGTATACTTACCGCCTCCAAAAACCCTAAGAATGAAGCGCGTAAGGCAATCTGCAAAATTGGAAATTACAACTGCTGCGCAACAAAGCAACGCCTGCCTCCTCACCTGATAATCTACATTTCGCAGCATAAAACGTATAACCATATTCACCAGCGCGTAATATAGGACAGGACCCCATAATACTGCACCCCTCACATTTGGCACAATTGCGAAGTAAATCTGTGGCACCGATGGCAACAGCACCAGCGTCGCTGTGCCCAAGTAACAAGATAAACTCAAACAGCCTTCATGGCATAGTTTGAATGAGGTATTTCGGTTGGCGCACATTTGATGTATGACCTTGCGGAGGCGTCGTACGTATCACAATTTTGTTCCTTTTTCACAATTTTCCTTTCAGCTCATTTGCAATTTAATCCTGTACCGCTGCACGCTCCGCTAAAAACTCCCAGTCGGACAATCTATCTAGCGGCACAGTTTGACAGATCACTAATTTCTATAGTATATTTTCAAATATACGCATTATTGAGGCCACCAAGTTGATTGGAAGACCTAGAATAGGTATTCAATATCAATTTGTAATTTCGCACCATTTTGAAAACTTACGAGAAGAGGTAGCAAAATACTTCAAACTCAGCTGTTAATAATATACTGTCTGCATATTCTTTTGATAGTTTAAATTAAAAAAATCGTATTCTTATAGAAGTTGGCATAATGTGATAACGTTGTCCGATGTTTCCATACCCTCGTATGCGTTGCACACATTGGAATTGCTATTGCGCTTCAAAAGTGTATTTACTGACAGATTACCGCATTAACAATGACAACGAACTGACATTGTATCTAGAATATATCGATTTTCTGATTCCACTGATGATGAGAATTTATAACACAAACTACCTCCTCCACAGCGTTGCTTATGAAACTAATTATTAGTCAGATAATTATTAGTATAATAGGTACTGGTGATACAACATAACAATAACTACACATAAGTTCTTGAACAGCTTGTTTATGATGTGCTTTGGATGCATCGAGAAAGAATTATTCAAATTGAAGAATTTGAATGACATCGCATTTGGGTGTACTACTAGATGGCGCTGGCTAACCAAGAATTCACACATTATACATACATACATACATATGTCCAAGGGAAAAATATATACATATTGCAATTATTTCTTGTGTTATGTGACACATTCTGAACATGCAATATGTATGATGTCAGATGAGACGCAAGCTAACCTGGCAATCTATTAACAAATGTTTTCTTTTTACCTTTCACGTCACACTAGGTTCATTTTATTCTCTCAAATAAAGTTGGTTTTAGACCATTATACTTGTTGCTGCTTTATAATGAGTATGCTAGGCATAGATTATTACTAATCTATGATGTTGGCCAGGGCACATCTATTAGGTACTATTAAGCGGCAATTGCTCTTCTTCTTGCTAGTTTTTGACGTTTGCTCATATTGTTGTTCGTCGCTTCTATTTGTTTATTCTAGTATTGGAAACCATAACCCTACGTCTCCACGGGCAATTTTTGATGGCATGCCATTGGCAATTTCAAGCAAATTGCCAATGGAGACTCCAAATTGCTTCAAGTTGGCAATTTATGTTATGAAATATGTTATGCCATAAATTGCCAACCTGCTGTGTTGCAATCAGTTGTCATTTTGGTTGTTTGACAGCCTTTTTTCAATTTTTCATGACGCTCACAGTGGAAGCATCGTCGGACATTTTCGTTTTACCGCATCTATTAAATTAATAAAAACGCTAAAATGAATGGAGACTGTGCATTTGCATTCTTTGTAATAAAGAATTCACCCAGAATTTCGGTTCCTTCTTTTTTCCTCTTCATCGTATAAATAAAAATTTTTTTCAAGCGTGGGTACAGCGAACTAGATTGCTTGACGGCATTTTCAAAATGACAATGGCATAATATCGCAATGCCCACCATTCAAATATTACCAACCATTGCAATCAAGTTTGACAGATGTTATGCCATCAAAAACTGCCCGTGGAGACGTAGGGTAAGAATGTACACAATTATTTATTATTATCTTCCGTTTTATTAATTATAATGCATGATTATCGAATTCACTTGAACTTTATTACAGCGTTGAATTGTAAACAAAACTTATTATGAACTGGTCCTCCACTTTCCAATTCGCGTGGCAAACGTCCAATTACTGAACTCGCAATGCACGAGTTTATGCATTGCGAACACACTTCATATCTTTCTTTTTTAATATCATCCCAATTACTCATTTATTGTGAATACATAAAAATGAGTATCAAAAGTTCAATAATTTTGCATCACTATTTGCTGCTATTGTGAATAGACGGCATTTGCATGAAATGGGAACTCATGCACAACTTCGGTCAAACACTTTTTAAGCCGTTGCATTCATATTATCGATTAATACTTGGCTACTTTGTGTAGAATATAGTGGATTTGTGCAAATGTTTGTAACATCCAAAATGAAACAAGGCATATGCATCCACATATCATTATCATTATCAAATGCTATAGTTCACTTCGACCAATTTAATCTTTTGTGCGAAGCCGTAATTCAATTGTCCATACTGAGGCTCTTTATAAATTTTATCTCTTTAAGGGGTTTCATGTTCCTTGGAGGCATCGCTTTCTGTAGACTCCAGGGCATTCACATAGGCTACCGGTTTCTGATTGCATATGCTGCAGATATCCATAGAGAAAATTCCAGTTGTTTGAGATACCTTAGTGTGCCGGTTCTTAGATGGAGGCTTTAGGTAGTTCACATAATGTTTCAGGGCCTATTACGGGGCTCATTAAACCTTTTTTGAGTAAAAGCAAAAACGATATTGACCTAACATTTTTAATTTAAGATGGGATTCAACTAAAAGGAAATGTTATATATATATATCTGATCCAATTAGTACAAATCTTAAAATGTGTTCTCTTTTTCTTCATAGTTATTACCTTACACCATGCCATCAAATTCTACAAATGTCCAACTTCACAAAAACAATACTTAAAGCGACGCTTGTCTTCCGCTGGAACCTCTCTAAAGTTCTGCCTATAGCAACAGTAATAATTTGCTGTCGTTCAACAAGTACTCTTATGGGATGTTCTTCATTTGGGCTCTCTAATTATGCTCCACTTGGTGCGGCCTACCAAGTAGCGTTATGTCGCTCATAGAAGATGGTGCGATCATTATGGTTAAGTGAGCGAACACCTCAAAATGCACCCTTTCATCGACCTCAAAGCATCCGCTACAAAAAAAAGGTGAGTGAGGACAGTGATTGCATTTAAAAACCCATTTGGAGTGATGCAACTACTCGCAATGTTGCAAAAACGAATTACTGATACAAAAAAGAGTACTTTATCCAAGATAAATGGAATGCCACACCGAACAGTTTCGAAAAGTTTTGAGAAGCCACCTTTTACGGGGCTAAGGCAATAATCAGACTATAGTAAACATCTTTTATTAATGTTTAAATACGTTTATTTGGTAATTTTAAAGTTTTCAAGAGCCGAGTATCATGATTAATATAGGTATTTATTATGATATTGTTCTCGGCTACTGAGATGTTCTCGAAGAAAACAAGTTATCAGCCGCATGCAATGTAGCTATCTGAAATACACGAAGAAGATGGGTTTCAGACTAAAGACAAACATCAAATACAATGAATTGGGTTTCATCTCATATTTAAATAATTACCTTTAATAATACTGCACTAACATAAGTAATTAAAGTATAATGTGGGAGCCAATGCTCTCAATTTACCAACCATCTGAAATAAATTAATGGGAGGTTGTTTCACAAGTAGTCATAAATAAGTTGTTAATGATAAAAAAATCACCATCTCCAAATACACCATTTTGGGCATACATGTACAAGTCATCAAAATCTGCATAAAATTCATCAAGGTGATCATCCATTACACTATCGTCATCATCCATAAGCTGATCGTCAAAGTCATCTGAGAAATAGTCATCCTCATCAGAAGGGTCGAAACCTTTTTATAAAAAGGAAATAGAAATAATAAGATAAGATAATATATTTTCAGCCAACCTTCAATAAGCTCGGGCACAAATGGGATTATGTCATTCTGTAAATGCCCATTTGGATCAGTATTTGGTGGCCGTGAAAAGATCACCTTCAGACATCTTCCCTCTCGTTCGTTGAATTGTTCTGAACTCTGAAAAGCAAAAAACAAATTGCATGAAAGCAAATACGAATGCGCTTCAATACTATGCTTGCCAACCTCTAAAGCATTCACTTCGATGCCACTTCCACCAACGTAAAGAAAGACAGGTTCGGTAGGTGGCCTCAGCCGATTGTTCAAATGCGTCATGGCATCGTACACAAACTTCTCTGTAATGCGGGTGCATTGCATTGCATTGATATGTTTTAGATTTTCACAGTTCTCCAGTAAACATAAGAGTCCATCATTAGTAATCGAGTTGCAGTTTCTAATGTTTAATTCCTCCAAGTCTCGTAACTCGGCGAATTTCCGCAAACAGTCATCCGTGATTAATCTATTGTTGGCACAAGACAATTTCTTGAGCTTGGTAAGACGTGTTATATATCTGATGATTGGAAGTGTGATGATATTGTGTGCCACGATTACGAGTGTTTCCAGTTGATCTGCTTTTCGTAGAGCAAGTTTCTCGAACAATTCCAAACGCAGTGATCCACCAGTTGGTGTTAAGCACAGTAATTCGAGGGATCTTGACTCCGAAGGAAGGCTTAGGATATGGCATCAAAACGGCACTAGTGCTAATTGGGGCGACCAGAGGGTTGTCAGCCATTTTACTTACCTGAAAATCTCGTCAGGATGCGCTGTGTGTTGGAGCTTATAGTTCGGAATTTGAAAATAGCTTTTATCGGTAAAGTGTGTTTCAGATATTGGCAGAATCTGTGTAGTGAGTCTTGGGGAGTGCTTTAATCTCTAGTATATGCTTGGATAGAGCATTTGCATTCCAAAAGATAATATTTATGGGATTGAGGATTTTTAGTGGATTCACCACGATTCTGAGTGGATTCGCCACGATTCTGAGTGGATTCACCACGATTCTGAGTGGATTCACCACGATTTGCAGTGGATTCGTGTACAACGTCCGTCTGCTTTATTTCGCTGCTTTGCCGTTTGACGTTTAAGGCTCGAATACAATAATGCGAGAGACCGAGACGAGAGCGAGACCGAGTCTCGGCCGAGATCTCGTTTTGCACAGTCTCGCATTCTAATATACAATCAACAAAGTGCGAGCCATATTTACACAAAAGCAAGAGGGTTAAAAAACTATTAAAAACTAAATGTTTTGAAACTTTTTAATTAATAAAATAAACGCGGAGCCACAAACTGCAAAATAGAAATAAACAAATGCGTATTACAAAACAATTGATTACTTTGACAAATTGTCTCGGACGAGAGAGCGAGGAATTTCTAATTTTTTAGAAATGCCTCGTCTCGCCATATCGCATCACGCATTATTGTATATTGCCACATACAATCCTTTGGTACAAATTCTTTTTGGCATCTCGGCCGAGACTCGGTCTCGCTCTCGTCTCGGTCTCTCGCATTATTGTATTTGGGCCTTTAAGTTTATTTTCTCTGTGTTCTCTGCTTCTAATTACGTTTGTGTTTTTTGGTTTACTGCACGGCGTTCGATTCCGTATGAGCAATAACGGGACATTTTCTGCATCTGTCTTTTCCTTTCTCATTCGCGTCAAGCAAAATCAAGGTGAATTTGCTTACATGGTGACTGCAAGGTGAAGTTCGTACCTCCAGTATTGTCAAACATAGGCAATTTGCGATTAGGTAATGCTCAAAATAAACGAAATTCAGAGGAATGGAGAAATTCATAGAGCTGCTTAAAGTGGTAAACAACTTATATTTAATAGTTATCGTTTTTTCACACACATTTCCAGGACCATTTATGAAATCACTGGAAAAAGTGGTCTTCTCAAATAACTGCCATTTTTTTCAAGTTAACACCTGTTGCAATCGTATTTTTTTCCCCCGTCTATATTTTTTGTCTGTTTGTGTTTTGCTGCTCTCCGTCTGTTTCTTGTTTTTATCTGTCAGCTGTTCTGCTGAATGCGACCAGTCAAGGCATAGTGACAGTTCTGAGGTAGAGATGGCGCTGCCACAGACTAGTCTAAATTTGAAAATAGATTGATTTACCGCTGAAACGGTCAATTATGGAATAGCGGAGGAGACCGAAAAAAATAGGAATAATCGCGGATTTGAAAATACTTGTAAATTTACATGTATGTTATTTATTTAAGTCAGTAAAAATGTGTAGTTTTTACATACATATATAAAATATTAGGCTAAGGCGGAAGCGATGGGGCGGGCTCGCTTCAAGCAGAGGAGGATGCCAGGCAGAGACAAAAAAATGGTGAGTTGGATACATTTTCATTCTTGCTTCTTTTAGTGTTGCCCCACCCGATGTAGTGTGGCGGGTACAGAAACACGTCCGTTGCTATGAGTTAGCCGCGGCCACCACACTGTGTCATATCAAGGGGTGTTCGCAACAAAATTTACATTAAACGAATATTTTTTTTATATAACCACCCTTCCATCCACTTTCTATTTGTTTTCTATCTTTTTTTGTTTGTATACAAATTAATAATACATCCGCAACTTTATTAGCCATGTTTGGTCAACGACGCTCAAGTATTAAATGAAGTTTATAGATTTGTGTGGTGAAACGCTTTCACACCGATCGAACGAACATGTGTGTCGTCTGTGGCTAGCTTGAGGGCCGCTTAATATTGTAGATATTACGTCCAATATTAGGAAAAATGTATATAGTAGAATATAGTTTTTTTTTTTGACACTTTTGACAAAAAAGAGAAATAAAGGAGAACGTCAGATAAGATTACAATTTATTATTCGTGAAAATCATAAATTGTCTTCTAAGAGCGAACATCCTTATAAAAAGTGTTTATCCTTTTCTTTTATAAAACATTATTTTCTATTTGTATATTGTATTCACATCATTACAAAATTTTGACAATGTCCAATAATGTTATATAATACTTAATTGCAATAGTTGCATCGGTAAACCAATCCATTTTCTAAATTCCAATCTATTTTCATATTTACATATGAATTATAAATAAATAAAATTAATCTCTCAAACAATATTGATTGAACTCTATGTGAACAGTTCTAATAAAGCTTTCGTAATATTAGAGGCATACGATTCATTACATGTAACGAGCACGTATCGATTTGTGCGAATAAAACAGCAAACGAATAAGTGGCAAACTTGGCAGCACTGTTTCAACTGTTCTTTTCAACATTTACTCTCTTTATATTTTTTATACAAACTCATCATTTGAATATAATTTAAATCAACACAATAATAATATTAGATATTAAAAAACAAAATCCGAAGATTAATTTTGTTTTCTTTAATCAGCTAAAATCTAAAAATCCCACGGGAATTTTTATGAATAATTTTTATTATTTATTTATTTATTTATTTACAAAAGAAGGATAAGAATCAATTCTTATCATACAAAAATTTAGGAGCTCGTTTCATCCGAGTATAATTTACTCGATAACTTTTTCCATACAAAGGTTTGTCCTATCCTCAATAGAGTGGCGAATAGAATGCCCCTTATATTACTCTATGCCATGTACTCTGGGCTTATGCCCCAAAAACAAGGTTGCATTTCAATAACAACATAAGAATTTTTTTTTAAATCTATCTTCGATACGTGCCAGAGCAAGTTCATTTATAAAATGTCGAAGCAAAGGTTCTCCCTACAATAGCGTTTTTATTAGTTGAAATCCGTTCAACTGAACATACAATTTCGATGGAATTCATATCAAGGCTTTGTGCTGGTGTTATTTAGTATGATTTTGACATTTACTTGCCGCATGTGTCAAAAATTTACTGTCTCTGAAATTTCGTTGCCAGTAGGTCTGCCAATAACAAATGTGTGAAAGTATTGGTGAAAAACTTTGAATGTATTGAGTTTTTCGAACTTGCACTGGCACGTGTGAGCCCAGGGTGAAAACAAACGAGAAAAAAATCTGGAAGTTTCGAAAAATTTGTATACAACTCTGTAGCATCTATTTTGAACAAGAACAATTACACTATTGTGAATGTTTACTCGTGAAATTGTCAAATATTTTCAACAAATTCGGAAGTGGAGTATACTCGCTTCAAATTTGTATTTTTCAATCAACATTAAAAAAATACCTAACAGCATTTGAAATAAAAATAAAATTTCATTGTCGCATATAATCATTATTCGACCGCATACGAAGTATGGATTTTTCTGCAGGTGAACTCATTGCCGATATTTAGTCTGGAGTCCGTTTCTCATCACAATTTTAATATTTTCAGAAAACCCTAATTTCTATTTTAAAGAATTCTTGGCATACACCGAGGACCAATGTCTCATACATAATCTGTTTGTCTACAATATTCCAAAAACAGTGAGTGAATTGTCTATATTGATTTATCATGTTTTTTAATTTTTAAAATTTTTTTAAGTTCACCAAAGATGATTTAGCAAGATATTTTTCAAGATATGGCTTGATTGAAAAGATTCGTCCATTTGTCGATAAGAAACGATCTCGACGGAACGCTCCAAACGTGGCTTTCATTAATTTCGTAGAAGCCTCTTCAGCTGCCATGTAAGTGGGAGGGAGCTTATATATATTTTTCTTTATATAAACCAAGGTATACTTGAACTGTTTATAATTGTTAAAGGTGTGAAGTTGTAACTTATAATTAGAGAAAGAATATTTGATTGAAATTATTTAAGTATTACGTGTTATAAGTTGAGCATACTATGAACCGTTCTATCTCAATGATGGCATACACACCGACCCTACCTCTTTGGAGCTTTTGTGCTTTTTCTAATTCAATTTGCACCCATTTCGAGAATTCGTGATAGTTCAAGGCATGTCTGCTTGGACTCTGCCATGGAACTCTTTGTTAAATCTTACGAAAGGGCTTGTTGTGATCGTACTAAACCAGGATCGGTGTAATATAATCCTAATGTTATAATAAGATAAATTATTTATAGTTTTGTGATTTAATTTCTGCTTGAATTCAAATTTCAATCATTGTTTATTCTGCGGATAGAGCGCTTCAAACCAATGAACACAAAATCCAAAACAAGCGCGTGTACATAAAAGCATGCGACAGCTGGCATCAACCCAAACCAAATGAAGATTATTTGACTGGTAAACCTAATGAAGGCATGCTAAAGCTCAATGACGACTGTCTCGAAGCAATTTGCCGCAAACTGGAATTGTGTGATCAAGTGCGTTTCGCTCGTGTGTGCTATCGCTTTCGCGAGGTTTTCAGACTTTGCTGCAAGATCAAATTTAAGTCATTGCGTGTGGATGAATTCAACGCATTGTCTTTATGGGAAGCCCGCGATTTTCTGGAAATAGTTGGCCCGTACGTTGAGAATTTATCGGGCATACTACCGTACAAGGATCGCGACCGCATCATCGATTTTGTTGGCAGATACTGCTGTAACTTGAAAATTGTCTATTTCGAAGGGTGTAACTTGAAGCACTACGTCCTTCGTAAGATGGTAGGAAATTTGAATTTCGTAACCGATTTATCGTTGCGTGAATGCTCAATGAGTGACAACACCTTGTTGATGGTTAAAAAGCTACCCAGTCTTAAGAATCTATGTCTATCAGAGAACTACGAGCTTACAGGTAGGATATCCTAGGATATAATACATTTTTATGAATATGTTCGCTACATTGTGCATTATTTTTATTCATTTTTAGGAAAAAACATTGACAAACTACAGAATCTGGAGAAACTTGATTTGTACGGTTGTAGTAACATTCAGCCCGCTTACCTAATAAATGCGTTTCCAAATTTCGACGAACTGAGAGAGCTCGACATTCGTCAGTGCCATCGCATCACCACTACATTCTATACTCAGATGGCCGAACACTTTCCCAAATTAGAAGTTCTCAAAATACCTTGCACAGATGTCGTATATGACTCGGTGACAAGTTTACCCAGCTTAAAACACCTCGAATTACTGTGCTTAACACCAACTGGTGGATCACTGCGTTTGGAATTGTTCGAGAAACTTGCTCTACGAAAAGCAGATCAACTGGAAACACTCGTAATCGTGGCACACAATATCATCACACTTCCAATCATCAGATATATAACACGTCTTACCAAGCTCAAGAAATTGTCTTGTGCCAACAATAGATTAATCACGGATGACTGTTTGCGGAAATTCGCCGAGTTACGAGACTTGGAGGAATTAAACATTAGAAACTGCAACTCGATTACTAATGATGGACTCTTATGTTTACTGGAGAACTGTGAAAATCTAAAACATATCAATGCAATGCAATGCACCCGCATTACAGAGAAGTTTGTGTACGATGCCATGACGCATTTGAACAATCGGCTGAGGCCACCTACCGAACCTGTCTTTCTTTACGTTGGTGGAAGTGGCATCGAAGTGAATGCTTTAGAGGTTGGCAAGCATAGTATTGAAGCGCATTCGTATTTGCTTTCATGCAATTTGTTTTTTGCTTTTCAGAGTTCAGAACAATTCAACGAACGAGAGGGAAGATGTCTGAAGGTGATCTTTTCACGGCCACCAAATACTGATCCAAATGGGCATTTACAGAATGACATAATCCCATTTGTGCCCGAGCTTATTGAAGGTTGGCTGAAAATATATTATCTTATCTTATTATTTCTATTTCCTTTTTATATAAAGGTTTCGACCCTTCTGATGAGGATGACTATTTCTCAGATGACTTTGACGATCAGCTTATGGATGATGACGATAGTGTAATGGATGATCACCTTGATGAATTTTATGCAGATTTTGATGACTTGTACATGTATGCCCAAAATGGTGTATTTGGAGATGGTGATTTTTTTATCATTAACAACTTATTTATGACTACTTGTGAAACAACCTCCCATTAATTTATTTCAGATGGTTGGTAAATTGAGAGCATTGGCTCCCACATTATACTTTAATTACTTATGTTAGTGCAGTATTATTAAAGGTAATTATTTAAATATGAGATGAAACCCAATTCATTGTATTTGATGTTTGTCTTTAGTCTGAAACCCATCTTCTTCGTGTATTTCAGATAGCTACATTGCATGCGGCTGATAACTTGTTTTCTTCGAGAACATCTCAGTAGCCGAGAACAATATCATAATAAATACCTATATTCATCATGATACTCGGCTCTTGAAAACTTTAAAATTACCAAATAAACGTATTTAAACATTAATAAAAGATGTTTACTATAGTCTGATTATTGCCTTAGCCCCGTAAAAGGTGGCTTCTCAAAACTTTTCGAAACTGTTCGGTGTGGCATTCCATTTATCTTGGATAAAGTATTTTTTTTTGTATCAGTAATTCGTTTTTGCAACATTGCGAGTAGTTGCATCACTCCAAATGGGTTTTTAAATGCAATCACTGTCCTCACTCACCTTTTTTTTGTAGCGGATGCTTTGAGGTCGATGAAAGGGTGCATTTTGAGGTGTTCGCTCACTTAACCATAATGATCGCACCATCTTCTATGAGCGACATAACGCTACTTGGTAGGCCGCACCAAGTGGAGCATAATTAGAGAGCCCAAATGAAGAACATCCCATAAGAGTACTTGTTGAACGACAGCAAATTATTACTGTTGCTATAGGCAGAACTTTAGAGAGGTTCCAGCGGAAGACAAGCGTCGCTTTAAGTATTGTTTTTGTGAAGTTGGACATTTGTAGAATTTGATGGCATGGTGTAAGGTAATAACTATGAAGAAAAAGAGAACACATTTTAAGATTTGTACTAATTGGATCAGATATATATATATAACATTTCCTTTTAGTTGAATCCCATCTTAAATTAAAAATGTTAGGTCAATATCGTTTTTGCTTTTACTCAAAAAAGGTTTAATGAGCCCCGTAATAGGCCCTGAAACATTATGTGAACTACCTAAAGCCTCCATCTAAGAACCGGCACACTAAGGTATCTCAAACAACTGGAATTTTCTCTTATGGATATCTGCAGCATATGCAATCAGAAACCGGTAGCCTATGTGAATGCCCTGGAGTCTACAGAAAGCGATGCCTCCAAGGAACATGAAACCCCTTAAAGAGATAAAATTTATAAAGAGCCTCAGTATGGACAATTGAATTACGGCTTCGCACAAAAGATTAAATTGGTCGAAGTGAACTATACGTATTTGAAACGTACGTATTTGATCGAAACTGAACGAAATATTTAGACGTGACGATCGGTTCCGTAAAGGTAGGACCAAAATAGACGAGACGTAACGATAGCGATTGGACGAACGTCTGCACTCGTTACGCCGATTTTGACATTTAACCCAATATGTGACGCTATCAAACGCGTCGATGGATGGCTTTTTACATAAATTCTGAGCTCATCCCCCACAGCGGCGATTAAATTGTAGCAAAATTCCGTCATTTTAATTTTAATTTTTGATAAACTAACAATCGTGTCAACAAAGTAGCCGCTGTGACGAGTAGCAGACGTTTGCAGTTCGGTTCTTAAGGGCTAACCAAAATAGACAAGACGAGACCCACGAGAGAGAAATAAAAAAGTACCTTTGTATTTATATAAAACGTTTACTCTTATTACAGTTTTATAAAATATTTAATTATCATGATACTGATATAAGTACATAAAATTTAGCACGAAATTGGATACTAATAATGCATAACATTTACTAAAATCAATGGATTGATTTTTAAATATGTAATGTATAAAAATAGCTAACTTATTAATATATATATATATATATATATATATATATATATATATATATATATATATATATATATATATATATATATATATATATATATATATCGAACTGGACGAAATAAAATAATAGAAAAATTTTCGCATAGAAATTTTTCTTATTATTATTATTTTTATTCTGTATATTCTGCATTCGATTCGCCACTCTATCGAGGATAGGCCAGACTTTTGTATGGAAAAAGTTATCGGGTAATAATTTACTCGGATGAAACGAGCGAATTTTTCCATCCTCGATAGAAAAGTGCTTCCAAATTTAAAATTACTTGAAAACCAACTAGATTAGAAGTTACCCATACAAATTACTTTGGGATTTTTTATATTTTAGCTGAATCAATTTAAAGTAAACAAAAATTAATCTTTGGTTTTTGTTTTTCAATATTATTATTGTGTTGCATTTAAACCAATGGGTTTAATTGAAAAAAAAAACAGGTTCTGAAACCTTTAAGAATTTCAAGACGGTATTTCAAACTTTGTTTGTTTACAAAACTATAATACGCAAATAAAAGCTACGAATAGCAAAGTGAGGAATGGTCAAACCCAAAACAAGAAGAAGAGCATTCTTCCTTGCTACTACCTTTTAGGTGTGCCCTGATTTGAATAGGCTAAAAAGTTAACATAAAATTAGTTCACATTGGGAAATGTAAACCAACATAATGGGATTAATTTCTAATGTTAAGTTTACAGCACCGAATTGCAGAGAATTCATAGCAGAAAGGGATCAGAATAATAGAATTTTCCATTTCATTTCATTATCAGATTCTTGTTCGCCGGAGTGAAACGCATAAAATCGCTTACGGAGTCAATTTGGTTTTCAGTGCCGGAGAAATTAGACGAAAGCTTACTTTTTACTACCTCATTCCAATATAAAACCATAAAAATGGTAAGTGAAGTATAGTTAATAGATATTTATTAAATGACAATAATAATAAATTGTTGTGAAGCTTCCTGGGGGTTCTCGAAGTTTCGTCTTTGAGGGGTTATGTGAATTATTTCGGAGGCATGTTTGCTGTGCATTTGCTGCTGCTTATGTGCACATGTGCTCTGTTGTGTAATACGAAAATAATCTGGAATTTAAATATATTGTTTTATTCTACCAAAAAGATTAAAATTGAGTTTTTTCTATAATGATTTAGGCAAATGTTATTAAGAAGATTATACCAATGCTAGACCGCATTCTCGTTCAGCGCGCTGAGGCAATTACCACCACCAAGGGCGGTATTATGCTTCCAGAGAGGTCGATTGGCAAGGTCCTACAAGGCACAGTCATTGCAGTTGGACCCGGTGCCAGAAACTCGGTAGGTTTATAGCGAAATTGTGCATACCGCAGTGAGACTAATAATTTAATAATTTCAGGAAAGTGGCAGCTATATACCTGTTGGTATTAAGGAAGGCGATCGTGTTTTGTTGCCAGAGTTCGGTGGCACTAAAGTCGAACTGGAGGACAAGAAAGAATACATACTCTTCCGCGAATCCGACATTTTGGCCAAATTGGAATAGAATCAAAATTGAATTCATATGCATTTCTCCTTTATAATTGTTAAACATGACGACTAAATATGCAAGTCGACAAATATATTAGTTTGTAAATTCCATTTAATCAAGAGTTTATGTTTGTTCAAAGCAAATGTAAAGAATTAAGTTATCAGCCTAACCAGCAAAAAGAATAATTTGAACATTTAAATCGCTGGGTGAAAATCATTACGATTTTGCACGTTTTTTTTAAATTTGGATGTAAAAATCTTTGAATTATTTTGTTTATTTGTGAGGCTGAAGAAAAATAAAACGGTTTTACGCTTTATAGTCATTACGCATTATAAATCTGGAACTTTCTTCTACATATGCTCAAATGGTCAGGTAAGTGATTGGTTTGTAGACGCGCAGGGTTCAATTTAAAGGCGTCTCGAATGAATTTCACTGCGGGGAATTGGCAAACTGGTGTTCTCGTTCTACTTACGAAGGCTTTTAACGTCATTTCACCATTTCAAATCACTTCGAAGCCTTTCTTTTCAAATGAATATTTTTTGAGGCCTTCGTGCAGTTTTCTTATTGGATTCTGTGGGTAAATGGTTAGGTGGACCATTTTTGTGAGTTATAAACGTGGGTTTGAAATCGTCCCGACATTTTTGGAAATCTCCCGGTGATTGATTTTTTGTTAACTTGAGAATCCAATTCAAAGCTGAGTTCTATAAAATAGTGCCCTGGCGCGAATCGCACAGCCCGTGGCTCTTAAATATACATATGACATTAATAAAGATCTAAATCCAAAATTAATACATGCCCGCTTATATTGGCTTTCTCTCTTGTGTCAGAGATACTGCAGCCCATCTGTACTTACCACTAATTTTTATACATATGATTACTTACGATCCAAAGTCTAATAAATTGTAATTAGAGGCACGTTGCAACAATCCTTCAAAATTAAATACGTTTGCTTATCTGTTTTGAATGACGCACCCAGAGCAAAAATCACAACAAAGATTAAAAAAAAGTCAAACGCATGTAAAATCCTGGAGGGTTTATGCGTTCTTAGCTACTTTTAATTCCCACTAGTTTTTTGCTGTGGTCGCACCAAATATCGTTTACTTTCTATGTTGCAGTAACTTAAATGCTAATAAATTTAATCTAACTTTAAATTAGCTAATCCGTAGACTTGATTCATAACGGATCGCTCCTTCACACCAGGCAAACACTCTACAGCGGCTCGTTCGCGTGATAGTTTTACTAAAGCTTCAAATGATTTCGGTTCCCATACGGCTAAATCGGCGAGCATCTTTCTACATGGCACAAATATAGAAAATCTTCAATTGAATATCTAAACATTTTAATTTAAAACCTTTGCAGCGCACCTGTTTAGTAGAATGTTGCTTTTAGTGAGGCAATCTTTAAAGGTATCGAAAGATACACCATATTGCTGGCAACCGGCTTCAACACGGGTGGTCCACAACTGCGAATATGTAACATTGAAAAATGAAAAATTTCTGATTTATGAGCAAACAGAGGTTGCAAGGATTCTGGAAGTCGACATACCGCGGCTAGATCAAGTTTCTTCAAT